>CM042411.1:142500-350000 GCA_023634145.1 Thymallus thymallus | reverse complement strand
CTGTTTCCTACAGTCAGACAGATAGAGCCCTGAGTAAAAGGCTGTTTCCTACAGTCAGACAGATAGAGCCCTGAGTAAAAGGCTGTTTCCTACAGTCAGACAGATAGAGCCCTGAGTAAAAGGCTGTTTCCTACAGTGAGACAGATAGAGCCCTGAGTAAAAGGCTGTTTCCTACAGTCAGACAGATAGAGCCCTGAGTAAAAGGCTGTTTCCTACAGTCAGACAGATAGAGCCCTGAGTAAAAGGCTGTTTCCTACAGTCAGACAGATAGAGCCCTGAGTAAAAGGCTGTTTCCTACAGTCAGACAGATAGAGCCCTGAGTAAAAGGCTGTTTCCTACAGTCAGACAGATAGAGCCCTGAGTAAAAGGCTGTTTCCTACAGTCAGACAGATAGAGCCCTGAGTAAAAGGCTGTTTCCTACAGTCAGACAGATAGAGCCCTGAGTAAAAGGCTGTTTCCTACAGTCAGACAGATAGAGCCCTGAGTAAAAGGCTGTTTCCTACAGTCAGACAGATAGAGCCCTGAGTATAAATAAATTTTACTTACTTACTGAGTAAAAGGCTGTTTCCTACAGTGAGACAGATAGAGCCCTGAGTAAAAGGCTGTTTCCTACAGTCAGACAGATAGAGCCCTGAGTAAAGGCTGTTTCCTACAGTGAGACAGACAGAGCCCTGAGTAAAAGGCTGTTTCCTACAGTGAGACAGATAGAGCCCAGAGTAAAAGGCTGTTTCCTACAGTCAGACAGATAGAGCCCTGAGTAAAAGGCTGTTTCCTACAGTCAGACAGATAGAGCCCTGAGTTAAAGGCTGTTTCCTACAGTCAGACAGATAGAGCCCTGAGTAAAAGGCGGTTTCCTACAGTCAGACAGATAGAGCCCTGAGTTAAAGGCTGCCACCTGGACCTGTTGTATTTTACAGTAAACTGGGTCACTCTCTGGCTGACTAACACACTAAGTGGGTAAAGTCAGGAAGTCAGGATGAAGTTACCTGTTGCTAAGTGTGTGTGTGTGTGTCTGCAAGCCTACTGAAAAATACAATGCCAGCCACACCGGGGGAGGGGTCTGTCTCTGTGTGTGTGTGTGTGTTACTGCGAATGACTCAGGCAGTAATGTACTGTACTACATTGGGGGAGGTATTTAATATGAAGTGAGTAATGTACTGGGCTAAATGAGGGTCTTTCAATTAAAAATAGTGAAGGGAGTGTAAATGTGCAGACTTGAAGAGTGGAGTACATGACTGTGGAGGGCCTACTAAAGTATGCAGACAGGCAGCGTGGGTTCAGAGGGCCTACTAAAGTATGCAGACAGGCAGCGTGGGTTCAGAGGGCCTACTAAAATATGCAGACAGGCAGCGTGGGTTCAGAGGGCCTACTAAAGTATGCAGACAGGCAGCGTGGGTTCAGAGGGGCCTACTAAAGTATGCAGACAGGCAGCGTGGGTTCAGAGGGCCTACTAAAGTATGCAGACAGGCAGCGTGGGTTCAGAGGGCCTACTAAAGTATGCAGACAGGCAGCGTGGGTTCAGAGGGCCTACTAAAGTATGCAGACAGGCAGCGTGGGTTCAGAGGGCCTAGTAAAGTATGCAGACAGGCAGCGTGGGTTCAGAGGGCCTACTAAAGTATGCAGACAGGCAGCGTGGGTTCAGAGGGCCTAGTAAAGTATGCAGACAGGCAGCGTGGGTTCAGAGGGCCTACTAAAGTATGCAGACAGGCAGCGTGGGTTCAGAGGGCCTACTAAAGTATGCAGACAGGCAGCGTGGGTTCAGAGGGCCTAGTAAAGTATGCAGACAGGCAGCGTGGGTTCAGAGGGCCTAGTAAAGTATGCAGACAGGCAGCGTGGGTTCAGAGGGCCTAGTAAAGTATGCAGACAGGCAGCGTGGGTTCAGAGGGCCTAGTAAAGTATGCAGACAGGCAGCGTGGGTTCAGAGGGCCTAGTAAAGTATGCAGACAGGCAGCGCGGGTGCAGAGGGCCTAGTAAAGTATGCAGACAGGCAGCGCGGGTGCAGAGGGCCTAGTAAAGTATGCAGACAGGCAGCGCGGGTGCAGAGGGCCTAGTAAAGTATGCAAGTACAAAGGGTATATTCCATTTTGGGGTGTCTGGGTTAGACTACCATAGGTACTGCCTAAGGGACCGGGCAGATCTGTGTGTGTGTCTGTGTGTCTGTGTGTGTGTCTGTGTGTGTGTCTGTGTGTGTGTCTGTGTGTGTGTGTGTGTGTCTGTGCCAGGGGTAGAAGTAGGAAGGAGAATTTGGGTTAGTGTGAATAATTCAGCTCCCAAAGCTTAGCAGTACAACAGGCAGCAGCCATGAACGGTCAGTCTACCAACTTCTCCTCAGGCACTTCACAACAGGAGGGGGCTGTGCCATAAAGGCCATCACGTTGTTGCTGATTGGCAGATGTACAGAATGTGGGCGAATGGATGTTGGGTTTTCAAGGAAAAATAACAAGCTACTCTCCCTCTGTGTGCTCTCCCTCCCTCTGTGTGCTCTCCCTCTCTCTGTGTGCTCCCTCTCTCCATTCTCAAAGGGATCTCATTCTATGCCCCTCTACTTTCCCCTTTCAAGGACTGGCCTTCTCCTCTCCCTCTCTCCCACTCTGACAGACACTGCAGTTCTTATAGTGGTAAACAGTCTATGGTATTCTCCAGTGATGTTCAGATTGCTGTGTGTGTGACTGAGACTGACTGCACCCGTCAGTGCAGCAGGGCACAGCATATTGTGTCATTCCCCTCCCCCACACTCCTCCTCCTTCCTCTCGTCTCTTTAACCCCATCCCTCTTTCCTTCTTTTGCCTCAGTCTCTCAGTCGCTCTCTCCTTTTGCCTCAGTCTCTCTCCTTTTTTGTCTCAGTCTCTCTCAGTCTCTCTCTCCTTTTGCCTCAGTCTCTCTCAGTCTCTCTCTCCTTTTGCCTCAGTCTCTCTGTCTCTCTCTCCTTTTGCCTCAGTCTCTCTGTCTCTCTCTCCTTTTGCCTCAGTCTCTCTCAGTCTCTCTCTCCTTTTGCCTCAGTCTCTCTCAGTCTCTCTCTCCTTTTGCCTCAGTCTCTCTCAGTCTCTCTCAGTCTCTCTCAGTCTCTCTGTCTCTCTCTCCTTTTGCTTCAGTCTCTCTCAGTCTCTCTGTCTCTCTCTCCTTTTGCCTCAGTCTCTCTTAGTCTCTCTCAGTCTCTCTCAGTCTCTCTCTCCTTTTGCCTCAGTCTCTCTCAGTCTCTCTGTCTCTCTCTCCTTTTGCCTCAGTCTCTCTCAGTCTCTCTCAGTCTCTCTCTTCTTTTGCCTCAGTCTCTCTCTCCTTTTGCCTCAGTCTCTCTCAGTCTCTCCCTCCTTTTGCCTCAGTCTCTCTTACCTCGGTTTAAAACGGCGAAGCTGGAACGCAGCCAATTAACACAACAGGCCAGTTCACAGAGCTGTGCAGAGGAGTGGAGGAGGGGGTGAGAGAGAGGGAACGGGAAAGAAGCAGCGCTTACATAGCTACACACTGACCTACATACGTTTCCACCCAGCTGATTGAGTCTTACGCTGAGGCCTCCGGCCAATCATGGGCGGGGATGGAGTGCCAGCCAACCAATTGTGTGGGCCGCCCTCCACGGAGCTCTCTCTATCGCCGTAGTCGTAGTCTGTACAGTTTTCAGTAATCACACACGGAGAAAGAGAGCGAGAGAGTGTGAGGGAAAGCTCTACAGATGAAAGAGGCAGGAACAAGAGGAGTAGGGGAGGGAGAGAGAGCGGACAGAGATGGAAAAAAAGAGAGAAAATATCTGGGAAGCTCAACGTGGCCCAGACAGACAAATATAAACATATATTCCTCTCTCTTTCCCTCTCTCTTTCCCTCTCTCTTTCTCCTATGGCAGTAGTGCGACTGGCTGCAGACAGACAGATGAGGGCTGATTCTAGTTAATGCTAAAGAGTGGATCACCACCCTATATCTGTCCCTGTCCCTGTCTCTACCCACAGGCTAAGCTAAGGCTAGCATTTTCTGGCCTCGCACAGTCTGATCTCTGCCTGGGTCTTAGAGCTTTACAACATGGACCTTTAAGATCATTAAGACACACCACAAATATCAACTATTAAAAAAGTGAGTCAAGAATAGTTTGGGCTCTCATTAAAAAAAGTGAGTCTAAATGGGTTCATGGACCTTAGAAATGACACTATGATGACAAAGTGGTTTGGTAGGTTCCAATCTCTATTCAACAAATGAGTGTCCACATACACACACCATCCATTGGTTTCTATGCTTCTATTCCTGGCATCTAGACCTTACTGTGTACAGTCCATGGGTACAGTTAACAGGTTAGGGTGTGTGAGTGTATGTCTGTGTACAGTCCATGGGTACAGTTAACAGGTTAGGGTGTGTGAGTGTATGTCTGTGTACAGTCCATGGGTACAGTTAACAGGTTAGGGTGTGTGAGTGTATGTCTGTGTACAGTCCATGGGTACAGTTAACAGGTTAGGGTGTGTGAGTGTATGTCTGTGTACAGTCCATGGGTACAGTTAACAGGTTAGGGTGTGTGAGTGTATGTCTGTGTACAGTCCATGGGTACAGTTAACAGGTTAGGGTGTGTGAGTGTATGTCTGTGTACAGTCCATGGGTACAGTTAACAGGTTAGGGTGTGTGAGTGTATGTCTGTGTACAGTCCATGGGTACAGTTAACAGGTTGGGGTGTGTGAGTGTATGTCTGTGTACAGTCCATGGGTACAGTTAACAGGTTAGGGTGTGTGAGTGTATGTCTGTGTACAGTCCATGGGTACAGTTAACAGGTTAGAGTGTGTGAGTGTATGTCTGTGTACAGTCCATGGGTACAGTTAACAGGTTAGGGTGTATGAGTGTATGCAGCCTTCTTTCCTTTGCCATGCCATCCCTCTTTCTGACATTGTACAAATGTTTCTCTTGCATGCTCTCCATCTCTTTCCTAAACAAAATATGTCATTGTTAAGCATTACAACCTTAAACCAACGTCTCTTTAAGCAGAGGCATCCTGTAACTGAAGCTGAATGAGATAAATACAGACAACCATCACAGTGATAGAGTGACCGACAGGGCCAACAGTTTGTTGGTGAAGCCAGTGATAGAGTGACCGACAGGGCCAACAGTTTGTTGGTGAAGCCAGTGATAGAGTGACCGACAGGGCCAACAGTTTGTTGGTGAAGCCAGTGATAGAGTGACCGACAGGGCCAACAGTTTGTTGGTGAAGCCAGTGATAGAGTGACCGACAGGGCCAACAGTTTGTTGGTGAAGCCAGTGATAGAGTGACCGACAGGGCCAACAGTTTGTTGGTGAAGCCAGTGATAGAGTGACCGACAGGGCCAACAGTTTGTTGGTGAAGCCAGTGTGCTGCTAGTTGAATAGGCATGGCAGGGGCTCCTGTGGCACGCTATTTTGTTCTGTTCCCCTTTCTATTTACAAAGAAAAACAGGCATCTTTACAGGCATCTTTACAGGCATCTTTACAAACAGGCATCTTTACAAACAGGCATCTTTACAAACAGGCATCTTTAAAAACAGGCATCTTTTCAAAACAGGCATCTTTACAAACAGGCATCTTTACAGGCATCTTTAAAAACGAGGGATAGAGGGTGAGAGAGGGAGGGATGGATGGGGAGAGAGAGGGAGGGATGGGGAGAGAGGGAGGGAGGGATGGGGAGAGAGAGGGAGGGAGGGATGGGGAGAGAGGGAGGGAGGGAGGGATGGGGAGAGATGGAGGGGGAGGGAGGGGGAGAGAGGGAGGGAGGGATGGGGAGAGAGAGGGAGGGAGGGAGGGAGGGAGGGAGGGAGGGAGGGAGGGAGGGAGGGAGGGAGGGAGGGGGAGAGATGGAGGGGGAGGGAGGGATGGGGAGAGATGGAGGGGGAGGGAGGGAGGGAGGGAGGGAGGGAGGGAGGGAGGGAGGGAGGGAGGGAGGGAGGGAGGGAGGGAGGGAGGGAGGGAGGGAGGGAGGGAGGGAGGGAGCTAAAATCTAACTAACCCATAATTAAAAAGAGACTACACTAACTGTCGCAGTAATAACTTTCCATCAGGACTGACAACAATACACAACGCCACTGTGAAAGGGCAATCCTCTCCAACTGTACTGCAGAAGTGCCACTTTGCACGTACCAGCTGTAAAAAACACATCACTACTGTAAAACTGTTTGTTCCAGTCAAGATAGAGAGGTAGAGACAGAGACCGAGATAGATACAGCTGGTCCTATCGGAGTCCATTAGAGAAGCCTTGGTATTACCAGGACAGTAGACAAGCTGGCCCAACAACAGGCTCCGTGTCTGGGTAGAACAACGTCCAATGTGCCTTGGGGCTCTGGAGCGATTTCATGCCCCCATAAGCAATGAACCACAAACACACAGACAGATCTCTCCTTTCTTCCTCACAAGGCTCTGAATTAACATGTTTTCTTTGGTAGTACTGGTGCTCCCAACTAAAATGTATGAGCACCACATGAAATAATTGTTTTAATTGATTGAGATACAGCCTATATGAATTCTATCTACTTTTGAAGCACATGTTGTGCCCTAGAAACTGTCTCTTTAAAAACATCAAGGTTGTGATGGGGACTGTCAGGTTCTGACGGTGGACAGGACTCTAGACTCCTCTATGGGAGAGGGGAGTTCAGTCAGGACCTGACAGGGGAGGTCTGGCTAACTCTATGTGTTTTGTGTGTTAATCCCCAGATGGAGACAGCTGCCATTAGTTGTCTCTAATTGGGGATTCCATTTAAGTTCAGGCAGTGGGTTCTTGTGTATGCTGTGTTTGGTTCATGCCAGCGCATGGTGCTGCTGTTTTGTTTGTAGTCTAGGTGCTTATTCAGTGTAGATACATTATAGCTCGAAGGTCTACCTTTGTGTTATATAGAGCGAGTGCGTGTATCCTTGTGACTGTATTCCAGCATGTGTAAATACGCTTTTGTTTTGTGTTTGGAGAGACCTTCTCATTAAAGAACATGTCTCATCGCAACTCCCGCTCTGTGCCTTGTTCCTTCCAACCCTCACATCGTGACAGGGACATGCAAGATATCTGTCAAATCCAAACGGTCTTCTCTTGACACTTTGTTTTGGCACGCCAGGACCATTTACATTTGAGCTCACTCAATTTAGCTCAACGCTGATTGGCTATTATTGTTTAATTTTCTTCATCAAGGGAGGCCAAATACTCGCTGGCTTCCCTTGCATTCAATGCTACAGCCGGCAACAATGTCATACTCTTTTTGACCAGACAGCTTCAGATGGATGGGCTACACATACTGAGACAGAGGGGCGCTGTTTCGCTCGGATGCTTTCTGTGTTAAGGTACATTCAACCTCTTGTTATGAAAACACTGTAGATATACTGTACAGTCTTATCGCTTGACCCAGGTCAACCATTTCCTCAATAGAGTATCTATCTATCTATCTATCTATCTATCTATCTATCTATCTATCTAATATCAGATAATTAACCACTAATTCATCAAATCTATTAATGCCATCCAATAATCCATGTATCTGACTGCAGGCTCAAATACAATGCATACATGCTGAATTTCAGCTGCAGGGACAGAGAGGAGAGGAGGAGAGGAGGAGAGCATCGGAGGTTTGTTGCCCTGAGCTTCCTGACTCAGTAGTTATTGGGTGAATGAGTGGGAATAGTGGTAAAACCAAAAGATTACCCTGGTTTTAAAATGTCAGACCCAAACCTTTCTATGGGTTACTAGGTCAATGGTCAATTAAAATGTTGTTGTGCTTGAGGTAAAAGTGTCCCTTAAGCACAGATCTGGTATCAGACTACCCTA
Organism: Thymallus thymallus; assembly: GCA_023634145.1. Lineage (NCBI taxonomy): Eukaryota > Metazoa > Chordata > Actinopteri > Salmoniformes > Salmonidae > Thymallus > Thymallus thymallus. The sequence continues at coordinate 342,259 of CM042411.1, read as the reverse complement.
CCCCTCAATCCTAACCTTAACCATCAGTGGAACAAAACAAACATTTCTGAACCTATATCAGTCGTTAGAGGCAACTTCTCCCTACACAGCCTAGCTACCTTATACATCAAAGCAGAACCTATCCCTGGGTTACCAGGTCAAATGAAAAACCCAAACCACCCTGGTTTTGTGCAATGTCAGCAAACCCAGTCAGGCAACTAGCCTCACAGGGCTCAATATATTGCTGGCCCATATGTCTCCTCTCTCACCAGGCATCATACTGTATCTCGCTGACCCATACCTGCGCAAACAGACAGGTGCACTGAGGGCTCAAAAACATTGAGTGATAAGCGGAGCGGAGAGGGTGAAGGGACCGGAGGATGAAGAATGACAACACTGCTCCTCCTCAGCTCAGGGGCGCAGGAATATGACCTCATCACCTGGATGAAGGACTCACCTACATGACAACACTGCTCCTCCTCAGCTCAGGGGTGCAGGAATATGACCTCATCACCTGGACGAAGGACTGACCTACATGTTTTGCTAAAATTATGAAAAACATGAATCCATAGCGACAGGTTGAAGCCAATATTGCAAGAGTAAAAGAAAGATTGTGTCAGTTGATAATACTGTGAGCTAAGGTATTAGAGATGAGGCGGGATGGAATGCTGATTGGTACTCTTTCAGATTGTGTCTGGATCTCAATTTGTTTGTGGCTCATTGAACCACACAGCGATACATGGAATGCACTGAAGCATGTCAACATTGGAAACCCCAAGTCTCCTCTCTCTGTTTTAGTGTTCAGTGGCTGAGCACGGTTTCACAATGACCCTCCTTCATCCCTTGAGCCCCCCACCGTCACCCAACCCCCCCTCCGCCCCCCAGCCCAGCACACTGCCCTGGGACACTGGTTATTTCATGAAGAGAGGGGATTAGTGCTGAAAGCCTAGTGGGCCAGCTGTAAGACAACGGCTACAGAGCAGACCCAATAAGTCAATAAGCTAACCCTGACTCAACAACCAGAGAAACTGGGTCAGAGGAGAACTCAAGACAGAGTACTACACTATTGGAGCTGTCTGAAAAGCAGAACCAGAAAGTTGATGACATCATAATTGTACTGTTTTAACAACATATTTTAGGTAACTCTGGGCCAAGACCCAGACATCCTCTAGAGATCAAATACACAGAACCTCTATTAAAGACAATCTCCCATTTCTAGGTGACAAGCAGGTTGTTGACCTGGTTTTAAAGGTCAGACCCAAACATTGCCTATTGTCCTTGAGGTAGAAGTGGCCCTTAATCACAGATCTATGATCAGATTACCCTCCCACCCCAATCCTAACCATCAGTGGAACAGAACAATAATATCTGACCATGGATCAGTGGTTAGGGGCAACACTGCCCTTAGCAACACAGCCATTCTGCCTACACAGCCCTTAGCAACACAGCCATTCTGCCTACACAGCCCTTAGCAACACAGCCCTTCTGCCTACACAGCCCTTCTGCCTACACAGCCATTCTGCCTACACAGCCCTTAGCAACACAGCCATTCTGCCTACACAGCCCTTAGCAACACAGCCATTCTGCCTACACAGCCCTTAGCAACACAGCCATTCTGCCTACACAGCCCTTAGCAACACAGCCATTCTGCCTACACAGCCCTTAGCAACACAGCCCTTCTGCCTACACAGCCCTTCTGCCTACACAGCCCTTCTGCCTACACAGCCCTTAGCAACACAGCCATTCTGCCTACACAGCCCTTCTGCCTACACAGCCCTTCTGCCTACACAGCCCTTAGCAACACAGCCATTCTGCCTACACAGCCCTTCTGCCTACACAGCCCTTAGCAACACAGCCATTCTGCCTACACAGCCCTTCTGCCTACACAGCCCTTAGCAACACAGCCATTCTGCCTACACAGCCCTTAGCAACACAGCCATTCTGCCTACACAGCCCTTCTGCCTACACAGCCCTTTGCAACACAGCCATTCTGCCTACACAGCCCTTAGCAACACAGCCCTTCTGCCTACACAGCCCTTCTGCCTACACAGCCCTTCTGCCTACACAGCCCTTAGCAACACAGCCATTCTGCCTACACAGCCCTTAGCAACACAGCCATTCTGCCTACACAGCCCTTAGCAACACAGCCCTTCTGCCTACACAGCCCTTGGCAACACAGCCATTCTGCCTACACAGCCCTTAGCAAGACAGCCATTCTGCCTACACAGCCCTTAGCAACACAGCCATTCTGCCTACACAGCCCTTGGCAACACAGCCATTCTGCCTACACAGCCCTTAGCAACACAGCCATTCTGCCTACACAGCCCTTCTGCCTACACAGCCCTTCTGCCTACACAGCCCTTAGCAAGACAGCCATTCTGTCTACACAGCCCTTAGCAACACAGCCATTCTGCCTACACAGCCCTTCTGCCTACACAGCCATTAACACAAAGAGTTAATCTAGCATCATCTAATTTTAATGAATTCTAATCAATCTGGAAAATCCTGCGCTGGGGATGATGAGCGAAGTTAGGATAGATAGATAGATAGATAGATAGATAGATAGATAGATAGATAGATAGATAGATAGATAGATAGATAGATAGATAGATAGATAGATAGATAGATAGATAGATACTTTATTTATCCCCCGGGGGGGGAAATTTCATTGTCAAGCAGCTACAACAAAAACACAGGGCAGGTGCAAAATGCCACAACGAAAGTACACAAAAGACAGATACACGGTACATGATACATAGAGCGGCAGTATGAAAAAGTATAGAAATACAAGATATCTGGAGTGCAAAAAAAGCTATAAAAAGACATTGCATAGTATGGGTGGTTGGCTGAATATGTACACTATACATTGGTGGATGTTGGATGGTTAACTATACTATACAGGTCGATGGCAGAGAAATACTTCAGTAGCTAAAAATGCGTATGATATGAGCGAGGGTAATATAGTTTACTTAATAGACAGACTGGCTAAATGAACAGGTAAGTGAAAATGTATTGTGTCATGGGGTATTGTGTCATTATGGGGTATTGATGTCATTATGGGGTATTGTATCATTATGGGGTATTGTGTCATTATGGGGTATTGATGTCATTATGGGGTATTGTATCATTATGGGGTATTGTGTCATTATGGGGTATTGATGTCATTATGGGGTATTGTGTCATTATGGGGTATTGTGTCATTATGGGGTATTGTGTCATTATGGGGTATTGTGTCATTATGGGGTATTGTGTCATTATGGGGTATTGTGTCATTATGGGGTATTGATGTCATTATGGGGTATTGTGTCATTATGGGGTATTGTGTCATTATGGGGTATTGTGTCATTATGGGGTATTGTGTCATTATGGGGTATTGATGTCATTATGGGGTATTGTGTCATTATGGGGTATTGTGTCATTATGGGGTATTGATGTCATTATGGGGTATTGTGTCATTATGGGGTATTGTGTCATTATGGGGTATTGTGTCATTATGGGGTATTGTGTCATTATGGGGTATTGATGTCATTATGGGGTATTGATGTCATTATTGTGTATTGGGTCATTATGGGGTATTGTATCATTATGGGGTATTGATGTCATTATGGGGTATTGTGTCATTATGGGGTATTGTGTCATTATGGGGTATTGATGTCATTATGGGGTATTGGGTCATTATGGGGTATTGTATCATTATGGGGTATTGATGTCATTATGGGGTATTGTATCATTATGGGGTATTGTATCATTATGGGGTATTGATGTCATTATGGGGTATTGTATCATTATGGGGTATTGTATCATTATGGGGTATTGATGTCATTATGGGGTATTGTGTCATTATGGGGTATTGTATCATTATGGGGTATTGATGTCATTATGGGGTATTGTATCATTATGGGGTATTGTATCATTATGGGGTATTGATGTCATTATGGGGTATTGTATCATTATGGGGTATTGTATCATTATGGGGTATTGTATCATTATGGGGTATTGATGTCATTATGGGGTATTGTGTCATTATGGGGTATTGTGTCATTATGGGGTATTGGGTCATCATGGGGTATTGTGTCATTATGGGGTATTGTGTCATTATGGGGTATTGTGTCATTATGGGGTATTGTATCATTATGGGGTATTGTGTCATTATGGGGTATTGTGTCATTATGGGGTATTGTGTCATTATGGGGTATTGTGTCATTATGGGGTATTGGGTCATTATGGGGTATTGGGTAATTAATCAAATATGAGAATATGTCTAACTGGGGTGAGGGGGAAGACCACTGGAGTGTACCAGGCAAGTAGAGGAGTGGGGCAGAAGCGACTGCGGAGCCACAGACACAGCGCTACAGAGAGAGAGAGAGAGAGACCGTGCATGCAAACACAGTGACAGGTTCAGAGGGAAGGTAGTAATTTGAGGGTCATTAAAGGAGCCTGTGCTTCTCCTCACAGTTTGCCATGGTCTCTATCCTGCTCTGGCCCAGTAACACTTCCTGTTAAGCACTGCTCATTTCCTGTTTCATATAAGCAAACCAGCTGTAACTAGTAGGGGTGGACTGTATAGTCTCCAAGACATATGTAAACAGGGTGAATTGGCCATTACTGTTTGAGATACACCGTTAATACAATAGGGCCTAAATACGGCAGCTTGTTACACCATGCTTGTTATTATGATTACATTAATTAGAATAGATTGGACATACTGTAAGACCATGTGCCGTGTGTAAAAGGAGAAACAAGAGACACACACACTGCCAGCCCCCTCATTTGGCTGTATGTAAAAGGAGTGAAGTGAGGAAAAACAAGTTGTCCCCCGTAGCACTTCTCCTCACCACAAGCAGAGCCCTTGAAGTTTGCTGTATTTTTTTATTTTATTTTATTTCACCTTTATTTAACCAGGTAGGTTTTATTTCACCTTTATTTAACCAGGTAGGTCAGTTGAGAACAAGTTCTCATTTACAACTGTGACCTGGCCAAGACAAAGCAAAGCAGTTCGACAAAAACAACACAGAGTTACACAGTAAACAAACATAGTCAAAAACACAATAGAAAATCTATATACAGAGTGCAAAATGTAGTGCAAAATGCAGTAAGGTTAGGAAGACAATAAATAGACCATAGTGGTGAAATAAATGACAGATTATCATCATTAACACAGGAATGAAGGATGTGCAAATTATGATGTGCAAATAGAGATACTGGAGTGCAAGATTTGTGAAAATAACAAAAATAAATAAGGGGATGAGGTAGTAGTGTGGGCTATTTACAGAAGGGCTATATACAGGTGCAGTGATCGATAAGCAGCTTTGACAGCTGATGCTTAAAGTTAGTGAGGGAGATGGGAACCTCTAGCTTCAATGATTTTTGCAATTCGTTCCAGTCATTGGCAGCAGCGAACTGGAAGGAATGGCGGCCAAAGGAGGTGTTGGCTTTGGGGGTGACCAGTATCGACCAAAATGAAGATTTGCAGGTGGAAGGTGGAAAATCTTACTCTGTGTGTGTGTGTGTGTGTGTGTGTGTGTGTGTGTGTGTGTGTGTGTGTGTGTGTGTGTGTGTGTGTGTGTGTCCAGTGACAGAAACCTGGCAGAGTAAGGTGTTCTACCTGTGCGTGTCAGTCTAACCACTTCCCTGTCTTTAGTGTAATCAGTGTGTGAGACATGATGGGAGTGATTGTTAATGAGATCCTATCTGAGGCTTGGCTCCTCCACAGAGGGAACACAGAGGGAACACAGAGGGAACACAGAGGGAACACACACACACTATTACCATCCATTTCAGGAATGCATCTTCATTTTGGTCGATAGCTACAACAAAAGAAGATGGAATCAAGTCATGGAGCCTAACGCTGGTAGAGTAGTGCAGAGACAGAGCTGGAATATCTTCATTTATTACAGGCTACAGCAAACTTCAAGGGCTCTGCTTGTGGTGAGGAGAAGTGCTACGGGGGACAACTTGTTTTTGCTCACTTCACTCCTTTTACATCCAGCCAAATGAGGGGGATGGCAGTGTGTGTGTGTGAGAGAGTGAGTGAGTGAGTGAGTGAGTGAGTGAGTGAGTGAGTGAGTGAGTGAGTGAGTGAGTGAGTGAGTGAGTGAGTGAGTGAGTGAGTGAGTGAGTGAGTGAGTGAGTGAGTGAGTGAGAAAAGGGGAGAGAGAGACAGAGAGAGCTAGAGAGAGAGAGAATAGAATGTGAGAGGGCAGGCCTTCCCTTCAGCCAAGAACACACTCTTACAAATGAATACAGTGATCTGAATTAATCCAGGGAGTATTGAATAATTGAACAGCAGCTTTGAACAGAGCAGATCAGAAGAGTGCGTCATGGGTTAGAGTAGATAATATGGGGAACGTTGGCCTGACGACTGTTCTGTTGTTCGCTACAGACTTTAGTCAGACAACCATCATTGAAATCGTTTTGTTGTGACGAGGGGCGTTGTACAAAACAACGTCTTTTGTACTCACACACTGTCAGCACCATAACAAGCTCCAAACCACACTCCCGTCCCAGAGGGGTGCTGTCAGCACCATAACAAGCTCCAAACCACACTCCCGTCCCAGAGGGGTGCTGTCAGCACCATAACAACCTCCAAACCACACTCCAGTCCCAGAGGGGTGCTGTCAGCACCATAACAACCTCCAAACCACACTCCCGTCCCAGAGGGGTGCTGTCAGCACCATAACAACCTCCAAACCACACTCCCGTCTTCACAGAGACATCCAATAAAATACCTAATGGCTTTCGTTCATCCCCTTCTTTCATTTTTCTCCCTCCCTCCCCAGTGGCTTCCTCCTCACTGTTTTGATAGGAGCACTAATCATAGTGGGGCTGGAGAATCAACACATACAGCATGGAGAGGGAAATATCATCCCCATCTATCTCTGCTGGTTTATAGGCATACATTTTCCTTTATGCCCCCTGACCAAATGGAGGTTGGAGGTGTGGTGCAGTATAGTACGGGGTAATAGATAATAAACGTGTCTGTGTCTGCTGTAATGTACTATACAGTATGCAGGGGAGAACTGGAACATTGGGTGGATTTCCTTTATTACATGTGTATCCCTGCGCCACATCAGTGAAATAACTGAGCCTGAGAATGGGCCTCTGCTCTGCAGCTGTTGAAGGGGGCTGGACTCTGAGCTGCCTGGCTGCCTGTTGCATCAGGCTTAAGTAACACAGGGCCTAACGTTTACAGGCATGTTTACAGGCCCAATTCTGGTCTTTCTCGCTCTCCCGTTCTGCCATACCATAGCTACTCTTAGCACACATTTCAACAGCATCTCCAAAGTTTGTGAAGTACCTCAACTCCTCCATGGAGTTGAACGCAGACTGGAGGTTTTTTTCGCATCAGAAATGTAAATTATTAAACCCTTACTGTGTAACTATGTTTGACCTCTATTGTTGTGTGCCTTTCTTTGTTTGCTGAAATCCATACTTTATGAAATACAACCACCAACTGTTTCCTTGTTGAGATTCAATTGGCTCACATTCGTGCTGAGTTGCTTTATCTTATAGCAACAACAATGAGGAAACAGCCGGTGGTTGTATTTAATTAACATTTTATTAATTTCTGCATTACGACTTGAAGGAGTCTGAGGTTCATTTAAAAAAACTCTAGTCTGCGTTCAACTCCATGGAGAAGTTGAGGTATTTGGCAACTCCAAACTAGACCTTTCCCTCTAGACAGGAGTCAAGCTGTTACATTCCCTGTGGAGCAACCAGAGTCTACCCTGGAATTGTTAGCAAGAAAGACTCACTTTCAGTGGCGATTTTAGCAGGTCAATCTTGGTGGGGTAAACTCCACAAAATAAATGGAGGATGCATGCCAGCAAACCCACAACACAACACAACACTAAACAATACATGAAATGCACTGTAACGGGGTCAAATGGTGCCCACAAACTGTTAGATCCTACATAATGCTGTCCCAACAGCAGAGCTTTCTTTTCAGCACCATGGAGTGAATCCTTACCATCACTTCACCTGGCAATCAGTGGAGCCTTGTCTGGCAGCCAAACAGTTCATTCAGCCTCATTTACTGCCTTTTAAAAAAACATAGCTGATATGTCTGATTTATGTCCATTTTCTACTGACATTTGAGATGTACAAACTATGGCTTAAGGGGACGACAAGCGGATAAGAGGCAATCCGTAATTTTGATTAAGACATTAATGAGGGAGCTATGACGGACATAGTCAATATAACTATTTGTTCAGCACTTTTAAAATGTACAGCGACAGAATTCAGAACATGGGTCGTTCTCACAGTATTCTCCCTGTACACCAAGTCAGATCCGTAGGATAAATAAAGGGGGCATATAAGCAGACAATGAAAGCTTATACAATATTCGATGATGACATTTCTCTAAAACAGGCTCCAGGCTACAACCTCTCACTCAACGTGATCAAGACAAAGGAGATGATTGTGGACTACAGGAAAAGGAGGGCCGATTCACATCGACAGGGCTGTAGTGGAGCGGGTTGAGAGCTTCAAGTTCCTTGGTGTCCACATCACAAACAAACTAGAATGGTCCAAACACACCAAGACAGTCGTGAAGAGGGCACGACAATGCCTATTCTCCCTCAGGAGACTGAAAAGATTTGGCATGGGTCCTCAGATCCTCAAAAACACTTTTTGCATTGCTGGTTAGGGCTTGTAAGTAAGGTCTACACCTGTTGTATTCGGCGCATATGACAAATAACATATGATTTGATTTGATGTGCACAACCAATTCAGAACAGTAGGCTAAATTATGAGGGGGAATGGACCAATTATTAGGGTGAGGCACATGGGCTACTAACAGCTTACTACACAACATACACTAAGTATTACTTTCTTAGCTACAGTATACATATCTCCCTGGCATATTACATAATTTATGCAGCAGCATAGAATTCATTTTTGGACTCACAGTTGTGCTGTGCTCACTTCAAGATGGCGGTGGCGTGGCGGTCCTTCTGGCATTCTCTGGATTTATGGTGTTTTCAAGACAACAGGGAACTCAGAAAAAAGCAAGGTTGAATCATGACGGAATTCTGAGTTGGATGACCGTTCAAAACGTATTTTCTCAGTCAGAGCTAGTTTTTTTCAGAATTCCCAGAAGTCTGAGATTTCACAGTTTCCAGTTTCCAGTAAGAAAGATTGCGCCGGCGGAGAAGGCTGCATCGCGACTAGTTCTTAGGAAACTTTGCAGTATTTAGTTTTTTTATGTACAGTTTTTTACATTATCAGCTCAGGAATTGTTTTGTGTCGTTACATACAGCCGGGAAGAACTATTGGGTTTTAGAGCTGCGGTAACTCACCAGAACTACCAGCATTACGACCAGGAGCAGATCCTTTGTTCGCTCTCCCAAAAGAGCAATTTAACTTATTCCAGGCCGACCCAAAACATCACAGGCGGAGGAGAGGCACTCAAGGAGGCCTGCTGGTTCAACTTAGAAGGCTCGCACACCACCCACCGCTTTTGAGTATATTACAAAGAAATTTCCCCCTCGGGGATCAATAAAGTACCTACCTACCTACCTACCTACCTACCTACCTACCTACCTACCTACCTACCTACCTACCTACCTACCTACCTACCTACCTACCTACCTACCTACCTTGGATAACAAACTTGATGAACTGAGGGCAAGGATTCATTTCCAGAGAGAGACCAGGACCTGCAACATTCTTTGTTTGGCTCTCAGGATACTCTGTCGAAGTCGGTGCAGCCAGTAGGATTCTAAGTCCATCGCGCTGACAGGAATAAACATCTCTCCAGGAAGCAGAGGGGTGTGTTTCATGATTAACGACTCATGGTGTAATTGCAGTAACATACAGGAACTCAAGTCCTTTTGTTCCCCCGATCTAGAATACCTCACAATCAAATGCCGACCGTATTATATCCCAAGAGAATTCTCCTTCGTCATTGCCACGGCCGTTTATATCCCACCTCAAGCCGATACCACAATGGCCCTCAAAAAACTCACTGGACTTTGTGCAAACTGGAAACCACATATCCCGAGGCTGCATTTATTGTAGCTTGGGATTTTATCAAAGCAAATTTGAGGACTAGACTGCCGAAGTTATATCAACATATCGACTGTAGCACTCGCGCGCCTAAAACTCTCGACCATTGCTATTCAAACTTCCGGAATGGTTACAAAGCCCTCCCCCTCCCCCTCCCCCGCCCCCTTTTCGGCAAATTTGACCACGACTCCATCTTGCTCCTCCCTTCCTATAGGCAGAAACTCAAACAGGAAGTACCCGTAATAAGAACTATTCAACGCTGGTCTGAACAATCGGAATCCACGCTCCAGGATTGTTTTGATCACGTGGACTGGGATATGTTCCGGGTAGCTTCCGAAAATAATCTAGACGCATACACGGACACGGTGACTGAGTTTATAAGGAAGTGTATAGGAGATGTAATAACCACTGTGACTATTAAAACATACCCTATCCAGAAATCGTGGATAGATGGTAGCATTCGCGCGAAACTGAAAGCGCGAACCACCACATTTAACCATGGCAAGGTTATATGGGGAATATGGAAGAATATAAACAGTGTAGTTATTCACTCCGCAAGGCAATCATACAAGATAAACGTCAGTATAGAGACAAGATGGAGTCACAATTCAACGGCTCAGACACCAGATGTATGTGGCAGAGATTACAGACAATCATGGATTATAAAAGGAAAACCAACCACATCGCTGAGACCGACATCTTGCTTCCAGACAGGCTAAACACATTCTTTGCCCGCTTTGAGGATAACTCATTGCCACCGACGCGGCCCGCTACCAAGGACTGTGGGCTCTCCTTCTCCGTGGTCGACGTGAGTAAAACATTTAAATGTGTTAACCCTCGCAAGGCTGCCGGCCCAGACGGCATCCCTAGCCGCGTCCTCAGAGAATGTACAGACCAGCTGGCTGGTGTGTTTACAAGCATATTCAATCACTCCCTATCCCTGTCTGCTGTCCCCACATGCTTCAAGATTGCCACCATTGTTCCTGTACCCAAGCAGGCAAAGGTAACTGAACTTAATGACTATCGCCCCGTAGCATCACCTCTGTCATCATGAAGTGCTTTGAGAGACTAGTCAAGGATCATATCACCTCTACCTTACCTGACACCATAGACCCACTTCAATTTGCTTACCGCCCCAATAGATCCACAGACGATGCAATCGCCACCACACTACCTATCCCATCTGGACAAGAGGAATACCTATGTAAGAATGCTGTTTATTGGCTGTAGATCAGCATTCAACGCTATAGCACCCTCCAAGATCATCATTAAGCTTAAGGCCCTGGGTCTGAACCCCGCCCTGTGCAACTGGGTCTTGGACTTCCTGATGGGCCGCCCCCAGGTGGTGAAAGTAGAAAACTACACCTCCACTTCGCTGATCCTCAACACTGGGGCCCCACAAGAGTGCATGCTCAGCCCACTCCTGTACTCCCTGTTCACCCATGACTGCGTAGCCAAGCACGCCTCCAACTCAATCATCAAGTTTGCAGAAGACACAACAGTAGCAGGCTTGATCACCAACAATGACGAGACAGCCAACAGGGAGACAGCCAACAGGGAGACAGCCAACAGGGAGACAGCCAACAGGGAGACAGCCAACACTGATAAACTGAAAGCTGGGAAGCTGCAAAGCTGGGATCGAGAGACTGAAAAACAGCTTCTATCTGGCATCACTCATCTCATATGTATATACTGTATTCTATAGTATCCAACAGTATCTTAGTCCATGCCGCTCATCCATATGTATATAGTCTTAATTAATTCCTTACTTAGACGTGTGTGTATTGGGTATATGTTGTGTAATTGTTAGATATTACTGCACTGTCGGAACTAGAAGCACAAGCATTTCGCTACACCCACATTAACATCTGCTAAACATGTGTATGTGACCAATAAAATTGTATTTGATTTGAAAGTTGTTTTCAACGCGACAGAAGTCATGCTGGCTTGACAGCATGACCAATGTATTCAACCTTTTCTGGCCCATGGGGTCGCGTGTGAATGTTGATCCTTTTAAGCTTAGAAAAGAGAACCCTTAAACCCAGACTTGGACCACACACCCTCTCACCTGAATAGCAGGCAGGGGAAGCAAGTAGTGATTGCTGTGCAACGCTTGCAGTTAGTCACTGATTCTTTACAAACCACTCATTGTTGAATTTGCGATTTCCAACTTGTTGTGTAATGTTTATGTCCAATGGCTGATGAGCACCAATACGTTTTATCTATAATTTTTCTTCCAATGACGGATTGAAAAGTATTTGCCAGTAGATTGTCGACGGGATTCATGATGACTGCTTGTCTACCTTGCTATCTAAGATTTTGAAAGTATAATGTTGACATGATCAGTCCAATCAAATCTACGGTAAATATAATGTGAATTGAATTCATTTTGTGGCCAATGACCTTGAGACTTCTAGAATGGGCACTTCTAATGTAAATATATGGTGGCACCCAAGGGGTCTTTCAAGCTCTCCCTGTAGATTTTGCGGTGTCCCCATGAGTGACAGAGCGGTGCAATTAGAGAAGATTTCCTACTCTCTGTATTTACCGCTGGCTGCCCCACCACCACAGAAAGCACTGAGCTAGGCTGAAACACCACCACAGTAAACACTGAGCTAGGCTGAAACACCACCACAGTAAACACTGAGCTAGGCTGAAATACCACCACAGAAAGCACTGAGCTAGGCTGAAACACCACCACAGAAAGCACTGAGCTAGGCTGAAACACCACCACAGTAAACACTGAGCTAGGCTGAAACACCACCACAGAAAGCACTGAGCTAGGCTGAAACACCACCACAGAAAGCACTGAGCTAGGCTGAAACACCACCACAGAAAGCACTGAGCTAGGCTGAAACACCACCACAGAAAGCACTGAGCTAGGCTGAAACACCACCACAGAAAGCACTGAGCTAGGCTGAAACACCACCACAGAAAGCACTGAGCTAGGCTGAAACACCACCACAGAAAGCACTGAGCTAGGCTGAAACACCACCACAGAAAGCACTGAGCTAGGCTGAAACACCACCACAGAAAGCACTGAGCTAGGCTGAAACACCACCACAGAAAGCACTGAGCTAGGCTGAAACACCACCACAGAAAGCACTGAGCTAGGCTGAAACACCACCACAGAAAGCACTGAGCTATCCGACACCACAAGCTCCCAGCTACTATCTAATCAACGCAACTGACTTTATCCCACCCCTGGTTAGCCGCTATTGCCAATATCTGCCAATTAATTTACAGCAATATTACCCCTGTCTGTCTGCATGGTGCACGCATGTCTATCACTCCGTGTGTAGACAGTTGATTGACTGTCTTGTGGGTTGACAGAAATACTTTCCCCAAAACCTTCTCAATTAAATGTTAACTGCAAAGTAGGCTTACCTGGCAGAAGAACTGTATTCATGAGTAAGTATATAATTTGTAAATATAATTTGTTATTCGCAATCTTTGCCATGAAATGAGCAGCAGTAGTACAGAACCATCGCTAGACCGGAACATTCCTCACTCCCTAGACGCACAATCAAAGGGCCAGATACATAGATTAAGGTGAATTACAGAGAGAAATAAAGGTGTTTGTTTTCTTCCAGAAGTAAGGGAGAGGAAAAGAGAATGTGCCTATTTGAAAGCTAGAAAAAAATGAGTAGATTGTGACGTTTACTTTTTTAAGTAGCTCTGACACTAGGAAATGTTGGAGCCCCCTGATCTATATAATGGTATTCTAGGTCTGTCCATGTGTCAAGCGCATTGAATGGGGAAAATGAATAACTGATATCCTTCATCATAAGACATGACCCAGAGTCTGCTGAGTGATGTCATTCAGTGAGAGGAGAAACCAACAGGCATTAGGACTTGCTGAGCTCTCCCACCTCACCTGTCAAACTAACCACTCTGTCCTGAAATCACAAACTGAGAGCAGGTGAAAAGACCATGGTTACCTTGTAAACTCCTGCCACTAAAGCTGGTCTTTAGTTTCATTGAATGTTTTCCTAATGCCAGTATCCATGCCATGTTGATACCTTAAAGCTGGTGTCGTTGGTTGTCTTATATTGAACTGCATTGGCCTGGCCGGCTGATTGATCTGTGTGATCGAAATGCAAAATGACAATACTATACTGCCCTACAAAGCTTTTAATTACCTTAATACAGTTACTGCTAACATGACCCTTTTAATTACCTTAATACAGTTACTGCTAACATGACCCTTTTAATTACCTTAATACAGTTACTGCTAACATGACCCTTTTAATTACCTTAATACAGTTACTGCTAACATGACCCTTTTAATTACCTTAATACAGTTACTGCTAACATGACTCCCATTTTCTCCAAAACACAATGCAATAAAGGCAGGATACTTGTCCACATGATTAAGCAGTTACTGCCTTTTTGCTTGGTAGGGCGGTATAAAAGGCAGAGGCATGGGGATAATGTAGTAATTACATTTTGCTTGGTAGTGCGGTATAAAAGGCAGAGGCATGGGGATAATGTAGTAATGACTTTTTGCTTGGTAGGATGGTATAAAAGGCAGAGGCATGGGGATAATGTAATAATTACATTTTGCTTGGTAGGGCGCTATAAAAGGCAGAGGCATGGGGATAATGTAGTAATGACTTTTTGCTTGGTAGGATGGTATAAAAGGCAGAGGCATGAGGATAATGTAGTAATGACTTTTTGCTTGGTAGGATGGTATAAAAGGCAGAGGCATGAGGATAATGTAGTAATGACTTTTTGCTTGGTAGGATGGTATAAAAGGCAGAGGCATGAGGATAATGTAGTAATGACTTTTTGCTTGGTAGGGCGGTATAAAAGGCAGAGGCATGGGGATAATGTAGTAATGACTTTTTGCTTGGTAGGGCGGTATAAAAGGCAGAGGCATGGAGATAATGTAGTAATTACATTTTGCTTGGTAGGGCGGTATAAAAGGCAGAGGCATGGGGATAATGTAGTAATGACTTTTTGCTTGGAAAGGCGGTATAAAAGACAGAGGCATGAGGATAATGCAGCAATGACTTTTTGCTTGGTAGGGCGGTATAAAAGACAGAGGCATGAGGATAATGCAGCAATGACTTTTTGCTTGGTAGGGCGGTATAAAAGACAGAGTATTGGGGATAATGTAATAATTACATTTTGCTTGGTAAGGCTGTATAAAAGACAGAGGCATGAGGATAATGCAGCAATTACTTTTTGCTTGGTAGGGCGGTATAAAAGACAGAGGCATGGGGATAATGTAGTAATTACATTTTGCTTGGTAGTGCGGTATAAAAGGCAGAGGCATGGGGATAATGTAGTAATGACTTTTTGCTTGGTAGGATGGTATAAAAGGCAGAGGCATGGGGATAATGTAGTAATTACTTTTTGCTTGGTAGGGCGGTATAAAAGACAGAGGCATGGGGATAATGTAGTAATTACATTTTGCTTGGTAGTGTGGTATAAAAGGCAGAGGCATGGGGATAATGTAGTAAGGACTTTTTGCTTGGTAGGGCGGTATAAAAGACAGAGGCATGGGGATAATGTAGTAATTACATTTTGCTTGGTAGTGTGGTATAAAAGACAGAGGCATGGGGATAATGTAGTAAGGACTTTTTGCTTGGTAGGATGGTATAAAAGGCAGAGGCATGGGGATAATGTAGTAATTACATTTTGCTTGGTAGTGCGGTATAAAAGGCAGAGGCATGGGGATAATGTAGTAAGGACTTTTTGCTTGGTAGTGCGGTATAAAAGGCAGAGGCATGGGGATAATGTAGTAATGACTTTTTGCTTGGTAGGGTTGTATAAAAGGCAGAGGCATGAGGATCCTGTAGTAATGACTTTTATGTTCCTACATCCTACCTCTTCCAGTTTTTTTTTTATGTCCACTGAAACATGAGCACCCTACCCGGCAGAGCCTCCATGCCCAAAGGTCCATGAGAAACACATAGGCCTACTGAGCACAGATAACTGAACCCCTCCTGAGAATTTATGGCCTTTTCAACCAACGAGACTAGTTTAACAGGGCCCTGACACAGTTTGACACCCACAGTTTCGATCCATGACATCATGTGTCCCATCCCTCAGCACTTTGAGACCATGGTGTCCCTATTCAAGGTAGTCTTACCCCAGATTGTTCACCCAAATTCGCAGCACTCCAAGTCGTTATGTAATTTCCCAATGGCAGTATTAACAACCTTGGCAGTAGGCCTACAGTAGCCTACCTGACCCAGATTATCCAACAAAAATTTACGTAACAAATATACTGCATAACTATCATTATGAACTGACAGTTGAACCACTTTTGGCGAACAGCAATGTTTTGTTCTTTAGGCTACTCTGAAATTGGGATTAATTGTAGGACTGTACAGACTAATGATTTTTGTAGCCTAATTAAATCAATATATGTGCGTCGTAAACTAATTTGATTCGAGTCTCTCTAAATAGGCTACAGACAGAGTCCAGACTAACTTGCTGAGAGAGAGAGCGAGAGAGAGAGTGTGTGGTGTGTGTATGTTTATAAACAAAGCCAGCTAGGGAACATCCAAAAACACAAACTCTCGGGACACGTGTTTCTTGTTATTGTTGTTTTGATGACAGAGGAGGGGGAATGAATGAGGAGATGAGGAGAGCGTTTGTCGCTTACCTTCCACCCAGCCGAGCTGTTGCTGTCGCCTTTGTCTTTGAAGTACGGCACACATCTCACCATCCACTCATAAATCTGAGACAGAGTCAATCTCTTGTCTGGCGTACTGCCTATGGCTTTGGTTATCAGGTCAGCATATGACAGATTCCCCCACGCGTTCCTGCGCGACGAGGACTTCCGTGTGGTCTGCCCCGCCGGGCTGCTGGTGCTGAGTGCGCCAGAAGTGTCAGTGCGAGAGTGGGAGGGGAGCGGGGAACCTCCGTTCTCTTGTCGGGACAGCAGTCCTTCGGCCGTAGGGCTGTTGCTGTTCTGGTCGTCTGCTCCCAGGTTGGAGCTCGTGCCATTGACGTTGATGGCCATGGAAGTGGCATGCTGTTCCTCTTCGTCATCCTCTTCTTCGGGTATAATGTCAGTGTCATTGCTCTCAGGTTTCCCCGCATTGGACTCGGGTCTGGGCAATGGCCAGGTGCACGATCGTGGCCGTTTTTGTGGCTCGAAGTCTGGGTCTATGGCCACGTCCAACTCAGGGAGAAGGCTGGGGGCTGGAACCTCGGCCATCTCTCCTTCAGTCCCTGCTGCCCGATGATAAGGTCAGTAGATAAGTAGTGGAGAGCTAAGTATTGGAGAGCTGTCAAAGTCGCATTCCATGAATGCGCGCCCCCGCCTTTGTTGCTATTCCCCAAAGGTCACTAATCAACTCCGCGCGAATTGAGAAAATCCTCTAGTAGCAAAAATAGCACCGCTATGATAAATATTACTCGTGGACTATTATAAATGTTTTAGCACCATAACTAATAAACGATTACTATTCTCCCTGTCTCCATAAACAAGCCACAGTGACTTTACATTTGACAATCGCAACAGTTCAAAACTGGTTGTTGCATATTCGTCGTATTTCTCCTCGCCTGGAGCAATGGTAATAATAGCAGTACAGTGACTACAGTTCGTTCCGAGTAATCTACAGTGTAGCACGAGTTTGTTCATCAATGAGCGGATTACACATTCCTTGCGCATTCAAGATCAAATCCACTGATGCAAGGTAACTGAAGACACCGATTTGAAACTCCTCGTCAATAGCCAAGGAGAAACTGGTCAAACCTCATCACACTGAAGCTGTTTGCCACGGATAAAAGTGTACAGTCACTGCGCGGTATGTTGATGGCTGCGATTAATTCCTGCATAGTCCTATCCCTCCTGTCATTGCTGCCATCTTGCCAAATTCCCTTTAACTCCCAAGTCCTTTTTAATATTAGACTTGATACAGGAAAGCTGGGTATTGTTGTCAGTGTGGATAGAAAAACGAAAAGGAACGGAAATGAGAATGATATCTCCGTTTCTCTAAAGTCGCCTTTACTGACGAACGCAGCTCATTTGCCATGGAAAACGAAACGCCACATCACACTCTCGGTTACAGTAGGCCCGATCTCTCCGGCTGCAAGCATTCACACAAATCTATCTTAGTACATTCCGTCTTGTGACAGCACTCAACAAGCTTCAAGTTACACAGCAACAGCAGCGATAGTTGTGGCTAGATAGACTAATGTTACCACCCCCACTGAAAAGGCCAACCCTTGGATCCCGTGGACGGGTTCGCCTTTTAAAGAGACACCCTCCAAGGTACAGTAGCTTATGTGCGCACATGAATATCCAGGCAAGTAGTGTGTGGAAGGGACACATGTATTGGCATGATGAGGGATCCAGAAATAGACAGACAGATCATCAAAATATTAATGTACAATGATAAGAACACCATGAAAATGTAACAGTGAATAGAATACATTTACATTTAATTCCAAATAAATGTATTGATATAATTAATAAGCAAATTACAAAAGTTACATTATGACAAGGTATGTTTGACATGTGTATCATTGTTTCCACTGCCACTGTGGTGCACTGTTACAATGTAAAACATGACATAGGCCTACACATGTGTAACAACATAGACATATGCCATCAGGTGTTTATTTTCCTTGTGTTGGGTATTAGCCTACATGACATACATTCTACCAAATATTATAATGAAATAATAAAGTATTTAAGTCAAGTTGAGTAATTGTATTTAAATTACTGTATCTTTAAAAATGTAGCTCGCTTGTCCCTTTAATCCATGAACGTGGCTGTCAATCAATCTCGACAGCGCGCGCAGAACACGCCCCCTTCAAACCAGATCGACCTCTTCAAACACATGACGTCATTCTATTTATTATCAAGAAATAAGTGAATAAATCCTACGGTTATCTGTCCTGTATGTGATGCTTCGGAGTGGTTGCCCCTCCCCTTCCACCTCCCGCCTCCAAGACTGTACCAAAACACCAACATTAGCCAGCCTACATACGTCTTTGTTCTAGAGAAGATGTTGTCTAAGGTGCAGGTGCGCGTCCACCTTGCAGGGACACGCGCTCTCGATTTCTCTACAGGAATGCGCGCATTCCACCTGTGCGCAGTATTCATTAATTAATTATTTGAACCAATGGTATTGATTAGGAATGGATAACAATTCTATAAAATAACACACATCCTACAAGGCTTTGGTTGTGTTATGGCTTTGAATTTTATATGAAAAACATCAGCATTATTTAATTTATTATCATAACAAGGAAATATATACACATGCATATACTGCCTTTATTTCATGCTATGAACTGTAACTCTTTGAAATTGTTGCATGTTGCGTTTATATTTTTGTTAAGTGTACAAAACGAACTCAAGGACGCATGCACGCGCGCGCGCACATATAAACACACCGTCATGCTCCTCTTTGTTGCTCCTGTCCGAGATATGTATGTAAAGAAGAGTGGTTTATACAGTAGTTTGGTGCCTGCAGGTAGCTGCTGCAGTGGAGGGTTAAATACACATTCCAGCTGTATTTCAACCTTTCCTGTTGAAAAACAATATCCCAAGCATAAACACAGTAATGTACACACTTAAAATAGTGTTTTTTAGACAACTACAAATGTCAAGGAATACGCCATTCAAGGAGTTAGTCTGATGCTCTTATGTCATAAGCATCCCGCCCTGACCTTGAGAGAAGGGCCCTGACCCAACTTGTCTTCCTGCATCAGAGAGAGAAAAGGGACACAGGAGGTGGATGATGGAATGCTTCTGTAGGCTGTTGTGTGAGAGAGAGAGAGAGAGAGAGAGAGGAGAGAGAGAGAGAGAGAGAGATAGAGAGAACAGGTGGAGAGATAGGTCAGTGACAGTATTGCCCACCCGGGGTGTATTCAAAATGATCACATCACAGCATTATGTGAGGCTGTGTCGTTCATTTTAGGCCAAGGACATGTAGCTGTTTGAAGTGTGTAGTTCCATTCTCTCCTGTCACTTCTATTATCTCCCCTTTGTTACCGTTTTTAACTGACATTACTTACCACATCACAAAGACCTCCATTCAGTATCCCTAAGAAAGCAAACACACCAACAAGATTGCCGGTCTGCAGAGTAGGGGGTCGGTTATCTGCTCTCTGCATGGTGTGTTATAGGGGTTCACATACTGTAGGTCTGCAGAGTAGGGGGTTGGTTATCTGCTCTCTGCATGGTGTGTTATAAGGGTTTACATACTGTAGGTCTGCAGAGTAGGGGGTCGGTTATCTGCTCTCTGCATGGTGTGTTATAGGGGTTCACATACTGTAGGTCTGCAGAGTAGGGGGTCGGTTATCTGCTCTCTTCTTATTGGTGATCTTTAGTAGTGGTTTCTTTGCAGAAATTCAACCATGAAGGCCTGATTCACACAGTCTCCTCTGAACAGTTGATGTTGAGATGTATCTGTTACTTGAACTCTGTGAAGCATTTATTTGGGCTGCAATCTGAGGCTGGTAACTCTAATGAACTTATCCTCTGCAGCAGAGGTAACTCTGGGTCTTCCATTCCCGTTGCGGTCCTAATGAAGCTGGTTGAGAGAATGCCATGAGTGTGCAAAGCTGTCATCAAGGCAAAGGGTGGCTACTTTGAAGAATCTCAAATATATAATATATTTTGATTTGTTTAACACTTTTTTGGTTACTACATGATTCCATATGTGTTGTGTCATAGTTTTGATGTCTTCACTTTTATTCTACAATGTAATACATAGTACAAATAAAGAAAGTTTTGTCCCCCAGTGTATATATATTATTTTGGTTAGAGGGTCTGCGGGCCGCAAGTTGCCCATCCGTGTTCTACAGGGTCACATACTCTTGGTCTACAGTAGAGGCCTACGCACTTCAAACAGGTATGTTAGTAACTCTCTCTCCACCCCTGTTTCTTGTCCCCTACTACAACCAGTCAGTGGCTAGTGTTATCTAGCTAGTGTTATCTAGCTAGTGTGATGTGGCTAGTGTAATGTTGCTAGTGTAATGTGGCTAGTGTTATCTAGCTAGTGTGATGTGGCTAGTGTGATGTGGCTAGTGTAATGTTGCTAGTGTATTGTGGCTAGTGTTATCTAGCTAGTGTGATGTGGCTAGTGTGATGTGGCTAGTGTAATGTGGCTAGTGTAATGTTGCTAGTGTAATGTTGCTAGTGTAATGTGGCTAGTGTGATGTGGCTAGTGTAATGTGGCTAGTGTAATGTTGCTAGTGTAATGTTGCTAGTGTAATGTGGCTAGTGTGATGTTGCTAGTGTGATGTTGCTAGTGTAATGTGGCTAGTGTAATGTTGCTAGTGTGATGTTGCTAGTGTAATGTTGCCAGTGTGATGTTGCTAGTGTAATGTTGCTAGTGTGATGTTGCTAGTGTAATGTTGCTAGTGTAATGTGGCTAGTGTAATGTTGCTAGTGTGATGTTGCTAGTGTGATGTGGCTAGTGTAATGTTGCTAGTGTGATGTGGCTAGTGTAATGTGGCTAGTGTAATGTTGCTAGTGTGATGTGGCTAGTGTAATGTTGCTAGTGTGATGTTGCTAGTGTAATGTTGCTAGTGTGATGTTGCTAGTGTAATGTTGCTAGTGTAATGTGGCTAGTGTAATGTTGCTAGTGTGATGTTGCTAGTGTGATGTGGCTAGTGTAATGTTGCTAGTGTGATGTGGCTAGTGTAATGTGGCTAGTGTAATGTTGCTAGTGTGATGTGGCTAGTGTGATGTGGCTAGTGTAATGTTGCTAGTGTGATGTTGCTAGTGTAATGTTGCTAGTGTGATGTGGCTAGTGTGATGTGGCTAGTGTAATGTTGCTAGTGTGATGTTGCTAGTGTAATGTTGCTAGTGTGATGTGGCTAGTGTGATGTGGCTAGTGTAATGTTGCTAGTGTGATGTTGCTAGTGTAATGTTGCTAGTGTAATGTTGCTAGTGTGATGTGGCTAGTGTAATGTGGCTAGTGTAATGTTGCTAGTGTGATGTGGCTAGTGTGATGTGGCTAGTGTAATGTTGCTAGTGTGATGTGGCTAGTGTGATGTGGCTAGTGTAATGTTGCTAGTGTGATGTTGCTAGTGTAATGTTGCTAGTGTAATGTTGCTAGTGTGATGTGGCTAGTGTGATGTGGCTAGTGTGATGTGGCTAGTGTAATGTTGCTAGTGTAATGTTGCTAGTGTGATGTGGCTAGTGTGATGTGGCTAGTGTGATGTGGCTAGTGTGATGTGGCTAGTGTAATGTTGCTAGTGTAATGTTGCTAGTGTGATGTGGCTAGTGTGATGTGGCTAGTGTAATGTTGCTAGTGTGATGTTGCATACATAAAGGAGGGCAGCCCTCTCTGTTTATAACAGTGTAATGCTCTGATTGGATTAGAGCCCTCAGAATAGATCATGATTGATTTGATGGTGGAATAGACAGCTTTCAACTGACACACACTTCCAGTGACCTCTAGACATGTACCAGGGAGCTGATAAGAGATACTATATCTAATCTATGTGTCACGATGATCATATGATCATAATGCACCCAAACACTACACACACTTTAAAACTGGATGTACTATACTGCGTTAATACTGTGACAGATTGATTGCACACGTTTTTGTGCCAGGTGGCTCAGCCTACAGGAGTGTTGAGGGCAGGAAGCCAAAATGGCATGTGGTTCTGTAGGTGTACTGGGCACTTCACTGAGACAGGGTGGGTTGGCCCATGTTGGACAGGCAATGGCGCACTAACAGGATGACATCATTAGAAGCAATGATAACTAATCTTTGTCGTCACTTACCCATAATCTGCTGCCATCTTGTGGTAGAAATGAATAAAGTCAGCCCAGCATTTCAGTGGGTTGCTTTCTTCAGCTCAGCATTCAAGCCATGCCTGCCATTTGAATGAAACCGGATGCATCCAGTTTGGCTGGTTACATAAAGTATCAACACACACATTGCACATGGCAATAAATATATCTGGTCCTAAGACTCAAGGACAACCTCTATAAACCTCTATAAAGTCCTAAATGTTGTAACTACATGTACAGTAAGTACATTGTTTATTTTCAAGTGGCACAATTCAATACCAACCACAAGAGGGTGGTATTTATCCACTAAGGACACTTATTCAGTTCAGTTTTCCATCCCTTCAGCTCACACTGATGTATGTGTCTCTTATCCTGCCCAGCTTAGCTAAGTATCCCTCCCTCTGTTCTCAGTCTATGTTTTAGGAAGACTAGTATTGGGCTTTATTTTGTTTCCCTGTCAATTCCTTTTTAGGTACGTGAGGGTGATACATCAGTAATAAAAGCCGTACAGAATGTACTGTGATGTGGCCTCTGCTGAAGTCAGGGCATTCATACTTCTTGTGCTTCGTGGAGCAGAGATGTTGTGAAGGAAATTGTCAAGAAAGGGAGTTTGTATTTATACAGGATGTACCACCCATGCCTACCGTCAACCAATCATGTCATGTGGAGCTATACGAAGCCCTCCACATTGTTACAAAATTTGGGAGGCACACGGCATTGCAGTACGGACCTTGATTTGGCAGCCGCAAGCCTCTGGAGGCTCCGCAATTGTGTTACACCCGGACCGCATTTCTGGATCAAGCATAAATCGGCTTTTAAAACCTGTTAAACTGACCCCCTCTGGTGGGATTTTCTAAATGACACATAATATTGTGTACTAACCCTCAAAGTAAACTTTGGTTTAAAAACTAAGTCTTACAAGCACATTCTTAGAGAGGTAAGAACTGTTGGATTCAGATAAAGGTGTCAAAAACTATTTGACAACTACCTAGATACAGCAGACCAAAAAACCCCATCTGTTTCGGGGGGTCCCCACAAATGTCCCCACGTTAGGGAATTGTAACAAAGACGCAGGGAGTCAGGAAGCAGGTGCAGATGGTGAGTTTAGTAATAACAAACATGGAGTTACAAAACAAGAGAAGCGTCTGGACATGAAAACAGAACCAACACTGCCTGATGACTGAGGTTGGTGAGGGTTATAGGAAGGGAGAGTAATCAGGCTGGTGATGAAGTCCAGGTGTGCTTAATGATCCGGAGCAGGTGTGCTTAATGATCCGGAGCAGGTGTGCTTAATGATCCGGAGCAGGTGTGCTTAATGATCCGGAGCAGGTGTGCGCAATGATGGTTGCCAGGTGTGCGCAATGATGGTTGCCAGGTGTGCGCAATGATGGTTGCCAGGACCGGTGGTTAGTAGACCCTCGACGTCGAGGGAGGGAGCAGGTGTGACATTAAGTTCTGGTAGTTGGTGGGGAGTTCTAAACGATAGGTTACCTCATTGATCCTCGGGAGGAACTTGTAGGGCCCCACAAACCGGGGGCCCAGTTTCCGGGAGGGCAGGTGGAGCGGGAGGTTCCTGGTGTAGAGCCAGACATGATCACCAAGATAGAACATGGGAGCCTCACTTCGGTGGCGGTCCGCCTGCTCCTTCTGACGGAGGATGGCACGCTGGATTCTCACGTGGGCAGCGTTCCACACCTCCTCCTCCCACTGAAACCATTCGTTAACTGCAGGAGCCTCGGTCTGGCTCGGAGTCCATGGAGCCAAGGCCGGCTGATATCCCAGGACACACTGGAAGGGAGTCAGCCCGGTGGAGAAGTGGCAAAGTGAGTTCTAGGCGTATTCCGCCCAGGGAAGGAACCAGGCTCACTCCCCCTGCCGGTCCTGGCAGTGACTCCTTAAGAACCTACCCAGCTCCTGGTTGTTCCTCTCCACCTGCTCATTAGACTGAGGCCGGTACCCGTATGTGAGGCTGACCGTGGCCCCCAGCTTCTCCATAAAGGCTTTCCAGACTCGGAACGTGAATTGGGGACCACAGTCAGAAACAATGTCCTCCGGAAGGCTATAGTGCTGGAAGACCTGTTGGAACAGTGCCTCAGCGACCTGGAGAGCTGTAGGTAAAACAACATTTATAAATCAAACATTATCTATTAGGACTAGCACAGCAAATACTTACATTGTTTAAGCATATGTTGCAGAACAGTGATTAAAATATTGTTCCGAATATTGACCCAAAAATATTGACTCAGTGACAGAGTTGATAAGTCATTGATGGAGGTGACAACAGACTGACAACAGATACTAAAAACATACATTTTTTGCCTCAAAAAATAAAAGTTATATAAAAAAATATGGAACACACACAGAAACACACGCATGAGTTTACTTTAAACACACTCACACACATATAGTACAATATGTATTTAACCTTTGTGAAGGTCGTATTTGGCCAGGATTATGGTTTAACCCTGACCACAGGGTGCCCCCCCCCCCCAGTACATCTTCTCTGAGTGGAGTAGGGATCAGGGAACAGGGAACAGGGATCAGGGAACAGGGATCAGGGAACAGGGATCAGGGAACAGGGATCAGGGAACAGGGATCAGGGAACAGGGAACAGGGAACAGGGAACAGGGAACAGGGATCAGGGAACAGGGAACAGGGATCAGGGAACAGGGAACAGGGAACAGGGAACAGGGATCAGGGATCAGGGAACAGGGAACAGGGAACAGGGAACAGGGAACAGGGATCAGGGAACAGGGAACAGGGAACAGGGATCAGGGATCAGGGAACAGGGAACAGGGAACAGGGAACAGGGATCAGGGAACAGGGAACAGGGAACAGGGAACAGGGATCAGGGATCAGGGAACAGGGAACAGGGAACAGGGATCAGGGAACAGGGAACAGGGATCAGGGAACAGGGAACAGGGAACAGGGATCAGGGAACAGGGATCAGGGAACAGGGATCAGGGAACAGGGAACAGGGAACAGGGAACAGGGAACAGGGAACAGGGAACAGGGATCAGGGAACAGGGAACAGGGATCAGGGAACAGGGAACAGGGAACAGGGATCAGGGATCAGGGAAC
This sequence comes from Thymallus thymallus, assembly GCA_023634145.1. Classification (NCBI taxonomy): domain Eukaryota; kingdom Metazoa; phylum Chordata; class Actinopteri; order Salmoniformes; family Salmonidae; genus Thymallus; species Thymallus thymallus. Next base: position 316,464 of record CM042411.1, on the reverse strand, counting down.
AGGGAACAGGGAACAGGGAACAGGGAACAGGGATCAGGGATCAGGGAACAGGGAACAGGGAACAGGGATCAGGGATCAGGGAACAGGGAACAGGGATCAGGGAACAGGGAACAGGGAACAGGGATCAGGGAACAGGGAACAGGGAACAGGGAACAGGGATCAGGGAACAGGGAACAGGGAACAGGGATCAGGGATCAGGGAACAGGGAACAGGGAACAGGGATCAGGGAACAGGGAACAGGGATCAGGGAACAGGGAACAGGGAACAGGGATCAGGGAACAGGGATCAGGGAACAGGGATCAGGGAACAGGGAACAGGGAACAGGGAACAGGGAACAGGGAACAGGGAACAGGGATCAGGGAACAGGGAACAGGGATCAGGGAACAGGGAACAGGGAACAGGGATCAGGGATCAGGGAACAGGGAACAGGGAACAGGGAACAGGGATCAGGGATCAGGGAACAGGGAACAGGGAACAGGGATCAGGGAACAGGGAACAGGGAACAGGGAACAGGGAACAGGGATCAGGGAACAGGGAACAGGGAACAGGGAACAGGGAACAGGGATCAGGGATCAGGGAACAGGGAACAGGGATCAGGGAACAGGGAACAGGGAACAGGGAACAGGGAACAGGGATCAGGGAACAGGGAACAGGGATCAGGGAACAGGGAACAGGGATCAGGGAACAGGGAACAGGGAACAGGGATCAGGGAACAGGGAACAGGGAACAGGGATCAGGGAACAGGGATCAGGGAACAGGGGAGGAAGGCTTGGCCCTGGAACATCCATAACAAATACATAATACTACCCAGTGTGTTTCATGCTACGGAAGGGTTGTATCTATCTGACAAGCACACATATGCACACAATCGTCACAAATTATAATTCGTTTTTTATGCGCGTACACTCATACACTAGACTGTGTACACTCATACACTAGACTGTGTACACTCATACACTAGACTGTGTACACTCATACACTAGACTGTGTACACTCATACACTAGACTGTGTACACTCATACACTAGACTGTGTACACTCACACACTAGACTGTGTACACTCACACACTAGACTGTGTACACTCACACACTAGACTGTGTACACTCATACACTAGACTGTGTACACTCATACACTAGACTGTGTACACTCACACACTAGACTGTGTACACTCACACACTAGACTGTGTACACTCATACACTAGACTGTGTACACTCACACACTAGACTGTGTACACTCACACACTAGACTGTGTACACTCATACACCAGACTGTGTACACTCACACACTAGACTGTGGAGTGACTTGGTGAAAGAGCAGCTATTCATGTTAATGGTCCAACTCAACCATGCATACAGAAATATAGAAACACTTAAAGGCCAATGCTATTCTCAACAACAACCGCCAACAAGCCTGCAGGCATTGACATTGAAAAGAAATGATTATAGAATTGGAGTGGATAGAGGAGGGAGCATGGACTAGAGGAGGATGGAGCATGGACTAGAGGAGGATGGAGCATGGACTAGAGGAGGAGGGAGCATGGACTAGAGGAGGAGGGAGCATGGACTAGAGGAGGAGGGAGCATGGACTAGAGGAGGAGGGAGCATGGACTAGAGGAGGATGGAGCATGGACTAGAGAAGGAGGGAGCATGGACTAGAGAAGGAGGGAGCATGGACTAGAGGAGGAGGGAGCATGGACTAGAGGAGGAGGGAGCATGGACTAGAGGAGGATGGAGCATGGACTAGAGAAGGAGGGAGCATGGACTAGAGAAGGAGGGAGCATGGACTAGAGGAGGAGGGAGCATGGACTAGAGAAGGATGGAGCATGGACTAGAGGAGGAGAGGGCAAAAAGAGAGAGAGAGAGAGAAGGTGGAAGCGAGGGCAAAAAGAGAGAGAGAGAGAGAAGGGGGAAGCCAGGGCGAAAAGAGAGAGAGAGAGAAGGGGGAAGCCAGGGCGAAAAGAGAGAGAGAGAGAAGGTGGAAGCCAGGGCAAAAAGAGAGAGAGAGAGAAGGGGGAAGCCAGGGCGAAAAGAGAGAGAGAGAAGGCGGAAGCCAGGGCAAAAAGAGAGAGAGAGAATATGGAAACATGAAGGAATCTGGTTAGAAAGAGAAAACGTAGTGGAGAAGAGTCAACAAAGAGAGGAGAGAGAGAGAACAACAAGCAGGAGAGAGAGAGAGAGAACAACAAGCAGGAGAGAGAGAACAACAAGCAGGAGAGAGAGAGAGGGAACAACAAGCAGGAGAGAGAGAACAACAAGCAGGAGAGAGAGAGAGAGAGAACAACAAGCATGAGAGAGAGAACAACAAGCAGGAGAGAGAGAGAGAGAGAGAACAACAAGCATGAGAGAGAGAAAACAAGCAGGAGAGAGAGAACAACAAGCAGGAGAGAGAGAGAGAACAACAAGCAGGAGAGAGAGCGAGAGAACAACAAGCAGGAGAGAGAGAGAGAACAACAAGCAGGAGAGAGAGAGAGAGAACAACAAGCAGGAGAGAGAGAGAGAGAACAACAAGCAGGAGAGAGAGAGAGAGAACAACAAGCAGGAGAGAGAGAGAGAGAACAACAAGCAGGAGAGAGAGAGAGAGAACAACAAGCAGGAGAGAGAGAGAGAGAACAACAAGCAGGAGAGAGAATTGAGTTATGAGAAAGAGAGAGAGAAGAAAGAAAGAGAGAGAGCAGATAGTTGTGTAAGTAACTTACTCTGTCACAGTTCTTTGAAGGAATAGTCAGCGATGGTTCCACAGTCTCAACTTTCTGCCCTGCACCATCAGAACCCTGGGACCTGTTACTACGGAAACACACACACTCTTTAATTGATTCATTGACCCAACATATAGCGTTACAGCTGTTAAACAGTACTCTAAACCTTCCTTTACTATAGTAATAGTAATACAAGTACAGATTATCATCCATCCTCTTGTCTTTCTCTTTTACTTGCATGCAGTAATCACACACACTCTTCCAGATAGTAGAGTTTCCCTGCTGTCTTCTCCAGGTGACCCCAGAGTCTAAGCCCATGGGCTGGCAGTATTCCTACACACTGTCAGGCTCTGACCATCTTTGTTGTTTTTGTTCATCAACAGAGCCGTGCCTTGGTCTGCCTACACTCCGAATCGTGACAAAATGAACCACCAACCTAGGACCAATTAGCGTGGTGAGGAGGAGGAGGAGTTACCACAGGAGCGAGGACAGCGACGTCGCCAGGGCCCGCGGCGACCAATAGCCCGAGGGCAACCCCAATAAAAAAATGTTTTGGGGGGCTATGGGGGGTGGTCTGGCAAGGAGGAGGAAGCGCCAGTACCACTCCCCATGTGGCAAGGTGTCGAGCCAGAGCACGACTGGGGTGGAAGTCGGAAGAAGAGGAGGAGTACGAGAAGGAGATGATTTTGGGGATCTTGGAGGACGTCAGGCAGCAGTGGGAGGCGGATTTGGGGTTTATGGAGCCCAGAGTGTGCATCCCCAGTCCGGGTCGCACAGTGCCAACCTCCCGCGCAGGAACTCCAGCCCCCATCTTTAAACCGGTACGTCCTGTGTCCGCTTCCCGCACCAGCCATCCAGTGCACAGCTATAGCCCAGTCCGTCCAGTGCCAGCCTGCAGCAACAGGTCTCATGAGCGTGTGTCCCATCCGGTACGTACTGTGCCGGCTCCACGTCCCAGACCGCCAGTGCGCCTCGCCAGCCCGGAGCCTCCAGTGACGGTCAACAGCTCGGAGCCTCCAGTGACGGTACACAACCCGGGAGCCTCCAGTGATGGTCCACAGCCCGGAGCTTCCAGTGACGGTCCACAGCCCGGAGCCTCCAGTGACGGACCACAGCCGAGAGCCTCCAGTGACGGTCCACAGCCGAGAGCCTCCAGTGACGGTCCACAGCCGAGAGCCTCCAGTGACGGTCCACAGCCCGGAGCCTCCAGTGACGGTCCACAGCCCGGAGCCTCCAGTGACGGTCCACAGCCCGGAGCCTCCAGTGACGGTCCACAGCCCGGAGCCTCCAGTGACGGTCCACAGCCCGGAGCCTCCAGTGACGGTCCACAGCCCGGAGCTTCCAGTGAGGGTCCACAGCCCGGAGCTTCCAGTGAGGGTCCACAGCCCGGAGCTTCCAGTGACGGTCCACAGCTTGAAGCCTCCAGTGATGGTCCACAGCCCGGGGTCTCTAGTGACGGTCCACAGCCTAGAGCCTCCAGTGACGGTCCACAGCCCAGAGCCTCCAGTGACGGTCCACAGCCCGGGGTCTCTAGTGACGGTCCACAGCCCAGAGCCTCCAGTGACGGTCCACAGCCCAGAGCCTCCAGTGACGGTCCACAGCCCGGGGTCTCTAGTGACGGTCCATAGCCCGGAGCCTCCAGTGACGGTCCACAGCCCGGGGTCTCTAGTGACGGTCCACAGCCCGGAGCCTCAAGTGACAGCGTCCAGCCCAACTCTATGGCCGAAGCCTTCCACTGCGCCTGCGTTTTGGTCTGCCTTTATCCACGATCGTGACACACACACAGAAAAACATAACACATTCATTTAGCAATGTGGCCAAAACAACCATGGCACCAAAATGTGTGTTTGTGTGTAAGGGGGTTATGAAAAGAGAGGGTTGTGTGAAAGGGGGTTATGAAAAGAGAGGGTTGTGTGTAAGGGGGTTATGAAAAGAGAGGGTTGTGTGTAAGCGAGAGCAAGAGAGTGAGACAACAGCATCACCACAGAAGAGCGATACAGGAAACTGCTGCTGATATGGCAGGTAAGAAAAAATGTCTGAACTAACTTGTTTTGCAGAAGGAATTTTGTCATGTTTCATTTGTCGTATTTTTACAGCTTTATTCAAGTGGTATAGCAGAGTTTAAACTTCTTCTGCAGAGTTCAAGCTTTCCCAGCCAGTATAAAACGTCAACAGGATACATGCCAGCGAACGTGATAAACTATAATCATCCTCTCTGAAAAACGTATATCATCAAACGATCCAAGCGAATCAGTGTTCAATGACAGCTCGGAGCAAATTATGAAATCAGTGAATTTGTGCCACCGGCCTTAATTAGCAATCACCACAAAGCATGGGGACAGAAATACCCTATTCTTCCCCCTCCGCTGTCAACTTCTTATCTACACGCCCGCTCACACGATCAGGGTTCCCACTCTGAGCCATTTGGATGAATCGGGCTTAATAACAACCTGACAAACTCTCCATCCCCCGCGACCTCGCCGAGCAGTGCCGCAGCCAACAGGTAAATAAACCCTCCGCCATAACACTTATATTACACACATAACACAAACTAACCCTAATGTTTTCTTCTCTCTCTCTCCTTTTTTATGTCACTTTGATTTGTCTTTACCTATAGACACACACACACACACAGTAACACACACACACAGTAACACACACACACACACATACACACACACACACACACACACACACACACACACACACACACACACACACCCCTACACACACCCCTACACACACCCCTACACACACCCCTACACACACACACCTACACACAAACGCAGGCAGACAGTAACACACACAGTAACACACAGACACAGGCAGACAGTAACACACACAGTAACACACAGACGCAGGCAGACAGTAACACACACAGACACACACAGACACACACACAGTAACACACATACACACACACCTACACACACCCCTACACACACACACAAACGCAGGCAGACAGTAACACACACAGACGTACAACTAATATTCAGAGCATCTCTTGAAGGAAAAGAGAAAGAAAATAAGAGTGAGAAAGACAGAGGGGAAGAGAGACGTGAAGGAACACAATCAGTTATTTATAATCAGATGAGCAGGAGGCCTTGTGGGTCATTACATGATTACCGTCTTGAGGGGTTTGGTAAGTTCCCACTCCTTCCTCGCAGATTTCATCCACCTACGTACTGTACTGTTTTCTCCCCACAGGCTAGCTAGGATGTTCCTCTCCAGACTTCTTCTCCACACAACCCAGTCACTGTCAGGATAGCTCGCTACCGGTCTAAGAGCACTCTTGCTTGTTTTCTCACAGAGCCATGACAGACATGAGAAACAGAGTCTCTTTAGAGAAAGTCATCCTAACACATGTAGCTCCAATCATTTCATTGTCCAAGCTGTCCACCTCTCACTGGACAGCTGTTTAGCATAAAAACAGTGGGTTTTTTTAATTCTGTCGCTCGCTCCTCAAAAAGTTGCTTTTGAGTTTTTCAAAGAGAGCAGTGCCATTGAGCGGCAACAAAAGCCAAGGATATCTGACTACTGCGGCTTGATGAGGTCCACTCCCTCATTACCAACAGCAGAAAACATTTGATGCTTTTTTTGTTTGGCCCAGAGAATTGACCAGGTCTCAAAGAACATGTGATGGGAAGGCTGAAAAAGAGATGGGGGAGGGGTAAAGGTTGTCATCCATTCATCCATTTGTGTCTTGCAGCTTGTGTGGAGGGAGAGAAGAAAAGGGAGGGATAGATGAGTTGGGAGAAAGAGGGAGAAAAGAGAAAGCTTAAAACAGTGCTTTTATGCTGGCCTGTCCTGGACGACTCTTCTGACATCAAAGTATTTTCACTAACTGGGGAGGGGATTGAGTGTGTATGTGTGTGTGTGTGTGTGTGTGTGTGTATGCGTGGGAATGTATTCAGTCCAAGTGAGGCTACATGGGGGGGAATAACAATGTGAGCACCCTAATTACACCTAATGATGTAGTCCCTTAAAGTGTGACCGCCTTGGGTCCTGGATGGTTTGTTCCACAGGGTCGTTCTCACAACCTCCCTCTTGGGGAAACATCTTTTGAGCGCAGGGGGGGTCCAGGACCCCACAACTCCCCTCCTCTAGACCCCCCACCCCCAGCTGGAGCCTCCCTTCCGTACCCCCCACGACATGCAACTGCATGGGTAGGGGGGTGTCCCAACTCCACCTGGCCACTAGGGGCTCCATTTTCCTTATGGGAAAAAAGTTAGTACACCCCTACCTTTCTCATCACATAAAATTGCTAAAATTAGAATTAGGTACCAAAACAAGTGCAAATGATTAGAAAACATTAGAGAGAAACTTAGGAGGGTCCAGCCTTCCATAAAGATAAGAACATTGGTCTGGTTTTGTCTTAACCATATGGGTGTGTGGTAACACATCATTCAAAGATCAAAAGACCTACTGAGGTCCTCAGAAGAAAGATTATTGATGGCCATGAGTCTGGGAGGGGTTACAAATTCATTTCCAAGCAATTCGAAGTACATCATTCCACTGTCCGACGAAAATTCCAGACCACTGGCAAACTACCTAGGACAGGTCGTCCCACCAAACTACCTAGGACAGGTCGTCCCACCAAACTACCTAGGACAGGTCGTCCCACCAAACTACCTAGGACAGGTCGTCCCACCAAAGTCAGCCCAAGAGCTGACCAATGCTCATAGAAGTCTCTAAGAACCCCAGGGTAACATCAAGGGATCTACAGGCCTCTCTTGCCACAATCAATGTCGAAGTGCATGGGTACACTGTCAGAAAGAGACTGCACAAACTTGTCCTACATGGGAGGTCAGGAAGGAAGAAGCCTCTGCTCTCAAAAAATAATATCAAGACAACTGACAACTGAACCTCTACCCTGGGGTTCTTAGAGACTTCTATGAGCATCTTTCGGTCAGCTCTTGGGCTGACTTTGGTGGGACGACCTGTCCTAGGTAGTTTGCCAGTGGTCTGGAATTTTCGTCGGACAGTGGAATGATGTACTTTGAATAGCTTGGAAATGGAATGATGTAATGATAATTTTTTTTTGTGTGTGGTTTGTTAAATTATCTGTCAATAGTGTCGAAGGGAAGATTACATATCCATCTCTCCAAATATGTCAAATAAAAGAGAACTTTCCAGGGGGTGGACTTACTTTTTCACATGACTGTAATTGACGTTGTAGTGAAAGTAAAACCAGAGGCACAGGGAGCGTTATTGTTAGGTAACTAAATGACAGTGGAACAATAGCAGTCATCAAACATACATTTTCATTTACTTGGAACTCGTGGGCTGGCGACTCTTCAAACCCTCGACCAAGGTCCTCAACAGACGAAGGTCCTCAACAGACGAAGGCCTTCACTAGAACACAACCATTTTCCCCTTGGAGCAACGGTGGACTTTTATTTATTAAATGTTCCTTTTTATCTACTAAACAGTACTGGTTGCCATAGCAATTAACCACCACAAAGGACAGAATTTTTATTTTTTTTATTTTATTTCACCTTTATTTAACCAGGTAGGTCAGTTGAGAACAAGTTCTCATTTGCAACTGCGACCTGGCCAAGACAAAGCAAAGCAGTGCGACAAAAAACAACAGAGTTACACAGTAAACAAACAGTCAAAAACACAATAGAAGAAATCTATATACAGAGTGCAAAAGACAGATACTCAAGTTTTATAAAGGTTATCATATTTCTCCAGCACCAACAGAGGACAAGGAAATAAATCCTGACCTTCGGCCTGCAGATAGGAGCAACAGAGGGAGAAAAAGGGGGGTGGGAGAGATGGAGAAGAAAGAGAGAGGAAGGGAGAGGAAGGAGAGACTGAGAAAGAAGAGGGAAGAAGATAAAGTTGGAGGAGTGTAGCGTACATATAGCCCTTTGAGTGCTAAGAGCAGTAGGAGGGTAGTAACCTAGCGGGGGGCGAGACGAGGGGAGCAGCAGGCTCGATAGGGTAGCTAGCGGGAGGCAGAGGCAGGTTGCTTTGGGAAGCTTGGCAGGGGGGTTCAAGGGTCCCTGGGGCCTATTTTCACACCCGTCCTCCCCCCTTCACCTTCACCCCACACACACACTGACTCTACATCCAAAGAGTCAGACGGATGGAATCACCCAGTGGGGGCAAGGAACCACCCTCATCACACCCCACCACCCCTGGCTAACTTGGCAGGACGTCCAATGTGGTGAGGGGAGCACCCCCAAACTCCCACCCACCCCAAAACCAGATGGCCTCACAAAGGAGAACATGATAGTATGAAAGAGAGGGGCAGAGAGGGTATTCACAGGCTGGATTAGGACGAGGGCAAGGGGTGGAGAGGGAAGCATTTTTGGGTAGGGTGACTTAAGGACCTGGTGAAAGTCCAAGGGTGACACATAGTAGAGCTCATGTGACCCTGACACTCGTCATTAAAACACCCCCAAACCAAACCTTATTAATCCCCTGAGAACCTGTGCATTGGACAATCAGTGACTTTGTGTTGTGGTGTGAGCAGAACCACCTTCAGCTCAACATCAGCAAAACAAAGGAGATGGTGGTGGACTTCAGGAGAACCAAGGCCCAACTGACTGCAGTCCCTATACAGGGGATGGATGTGGAAATGGTTGGGTCATACAAGTTCCTGGGAGTCCATATGGACAACAGGCTGGAATGGGCTGGTAACACCGGGGCTCTGTACAAAAAGGGCCAGAGTCGACTCTACTTTCTGAGGAGGCTCAGGTCTTTCAACGTGTGTAGTAAACTACTGCATACTTTCTACCAGTCTTTTTGCAGTGGTGTGCTGGGGCGCCAACATAAAGGCTGGTGATTCTTCTCGGGTAAATAAGATGATCAGGAAGGCTAGCTCTGTTCTGGGGATTAGCCTTGACACTCTAGAGGAGGTGATGGAGAGAAGTATCCTGGCCAAACTGCTGGCCATCATGGACAATGTCACCCACCCTCTGCATGCCATGGTTATGACGCAGAGGAGCACCTTCAGTCACAGACTGATCCCACCACAGTATGCCAGAGAGCGCTACAGGAGGTCTGTCGGCAACATAGACCTGGAACTGTTGGGGTGTTAGGACCTAGTTTAACAATTATGCATCCATCCGTGAGTAACTCTCTGGTCTGTAATCACTCAGGACTTATTCATTCAGCACTCATTAATTCAGGACTGTATATACATATTCATGTACAGTTGTTATATCATATCACGTGAAATATTGTAAGTAATTCTTGGACTTAACTTACGTAGTTATTCACTCAGGAATGCATATTAGTATCCTGTCAGTAGTATCTTTTTTTCATTGCTTTTAGTATATCGAATGTGCAATACGTGCATTTATCTGTAATTAAACCCTGCGTACTAAGGACTGTATTTTAAGGGAATTATTATTACCCTAAATTATATCATATTTAGCTATTTAAGTATCTCTTCCTGTCATTTACCTGTACAGTTAATTTAACCATGCAAATATTCACTTACCTGTACATTTAACCAGGCTGTATATTAAGTAAACTATTATTACCCTCACTTATATCATACGCATTTTTAGCTACTTGTCACGATGCGGATTAATGGGACGATACACGGAGCGTCATTCCTTCTTTATTTTGGAGTTGTTCTCACGAAGCACAAAATAACAAAAGGAGAAATGACTGAACTAAATACAAAACACTAACAAAAGCAAGGTGAGGTACGTGAGTTCTGCAACACATGCAGACAAACACAAACAAACAATGATCCACATATTGGTGGATGTGAGGGATGGCTAAATACTATCCCCAATCAGAGACCAACTCTAGACAGCTGTCTCCAATTGGGGATCATTAACCAACCCTAGTATTGGTGTAAGGGTGTGAGGGCTGGATTGTGGCTCTACTACTCCCCCTGGTGGGGAGTCATGCGGCCTAACCACAATCCAACCCTTACACTATTTAAGTATTTTTCTCTGCCATCGACCTGTATAGTATAGTTAACCACGCAAATATTTTTATTTATTTGTATCAACTTGCAATATTTGTATCATTATTTCACCTAACATTCTAACAATGTATAGTGTACATATTCAGCCATTCACTCATGCTATGCAATGCCTTTTTATAGCTTTTTTCACTCCAGACTTCTTGTATTTTTAAACTTTTTATACTGCCGAACTATGTATCATGTATCGTGTATCTGTCTTTTGTGTATTTCGTTCTGGCATTTTGCACCTTCCCTATGTTTTTTATAGCTGCTTGACAAAGTAATTTCCCCTCTGGGATCAATAAAGTACCTATCCATCCATCCATCCATCCATCCATCCATCCATCCATCCATCCATCCATCCATCCATCCATCCATCCATCCATCCATCCATCCATCCATCCATCCATCCATCCATCCATCCATCCATCCATCCATCCATCCATCCATCCATCCATCCATCCATCCATCCAATGGGTAAATAGAAGTTTGGGTGTGAATGCTTTATCTCTAGTGGTTAGTGGTTGTGTTAACTACATAGACCAGTGGTAAAGGGTAGTCATCTAGCCCAGTTGTTCGCAAACTGTGGGATGCGCGATGGGTTGGCAGGGGGGGGGTGTTTTTTCAACTTACTCTTGAAAGTTGTAAAAGTAGAATGCAGAAGGTGCAATTTCTAAATTGGTTAGTGCATCATCAGTTTTACTCTTAAATACCTTTAAGAGAGCTATTTATAACTTGCCAGAAATGTCCAGTTCAACTATTTAATATCAGCTAACGTTTTTTAGCCCATAGCTTTTGTTGTAATGTTTGAGTAATTTAAAATTTACGTCATTTAGCAGACAATTCAATAGAGCAAATTACAGTTAGTTAGTGCATACTGGTCCCCCGTGGGAATCGAACCCACAACCCTGGCATTGCAAGCACCATGCTCTACCATCTGAGCTACACGAATATCAGATTCAGAAGATTCAGAAGAGGAGTCCATTTCCTGACGTTTACCTCACCTATTTACACCCTTAGAAAAAAGGGTTCCAAAAGGGTTCTTCGGATGCACCCATAGGAGCTCTGTGGAAAGGGTTCTACATGGAATTCAAAAAGATTAGTCTGTGGAACCAAAATGGTTCTACCTGGAACCAGAAAGGGTTCTTCAAAAGGTTATCCTTTGAGGACAGTCCCTAAAAAACTTTGAGGTTCTAGATAGCCCCTTTTTTCTGAGTGTAGGTGAATGCCATGAAAAGTGGAAGAATGTTTTCCTGCTCTCCTCTCCTGCAAAATGCTACATTATTTAGCAATTATTTATTATCATAGACACTACAAACTCCTCGTAATTATCTCTGGTGTTGCCAGGATAACGATTTTACCTGCTTACAATAATGCTATTAAATTACAGTAGTTTCGGGGCATCACTAGCTTCCATCCATGGTACTCACCCACACCCCAACCCCCTCCTCACCCGTCTTACCCCCTCCCTCACCCCTTTCTCTCCTCACTTTGAAATGCAAGCAGGCTGGTTCATTCCCTCCTCTCGCCCGTTTCCCATTCACACAGCCAGCGTTCTCCCTCTTCCTATGTCTTGGTTTCTCTCTCTTACCCTCCCACCTCCCCCTCGCTCTCTCTGTGTCTGTTTGAGTCTTTCACCATCGCCAGCTATGATCGAGACAGGTTTGGGACACCATGTGTGACACTGTGTGCTTCTCAGGTAGAAAACCCATAAAACAAACACAATAACAAAATTGAAAAGTGACAGAGGTGGAGGATACATTTATTATTACATTATAAAGAGGAGAGAAGAGGGGATGACTTAGTCTTTACCTTCAACACGCCGATGAAAGGCAGGAAGGTGTCCCTCAAGTCCATCCAGGTCTGAAAGGAGAGGGAGGCTCTGTGTTAGCTCTGCTGTTTAGCCTCCTAATAATGTCACTCTCCCGCCAAACATTGGCACATAAAGTGTCTATTGATGAACTAAAGGATGGGTGGGGAGGCAGGACAAAAGGGACTAGAGCAGAGGGAGAAAATGTATTTCTCTACCGGCAGTAGCAGCTATTACATTCTCAAACAATGGTGGCGGGAGGAAAGACAATGTCCACAGACTCCTGTGAATAGAATTTCCAATTAGCTCTGCTGGAACAAATGACATCTGAAGTAGCATCCCTGAGAGACAGATAAAACACACACACACGTTTTTTTCACTATCCAAGTGGGGACCATAAAATGTATTCCCATTCAAAATCAGATTTCCCCTAACCCTAACCCTAACCCTTAACCTAACCCTAACCCTTAACCTAACCCTAAACCTAACCCTTAACCTAACCCTTAACCTAACCCTAACCCTTAACCTAACCCTAAACCTAACCCTTAACCTAACCCTAAACCTAACCCTAAACCTAACCCTAACCCCTAACCCTTAACCTAACCCTTAACCTAACCCTAACCCTTAACCTAACCCTAACCCTAACCCTAACCCTAACCCTAACCCTAACCCTAACCCTTAACCTAACCCTTAACCTAACCCTAACCCTTAACCTAACCCTAAACCTAACCCTTAACCTAACCCTAAACCTAACCCTAAACCTAACCCTAACCCCTAACCCTTAACCTAACCCTTAACCTAACCCTAACCCTTAACCTAACCCTAAACCTAACCCTTAACCTAACCCTAAACCTAACCCTAAACCTAACCCTAACCCCTAACCCTTAACCTAACCCTTAACCTAACCCTAAACCTAACCCTTAACCTAACCCTTAACCTAACCCTAACCCCTAACCCAAAACCTAACCCTTAACCTAACCCTTAACCTAACCCTTAACCTAACCCTTAACCTAACCCTAACCCCTAACCCTAAACCTAAACCTAACCCTTAACCTAACCCTTAACCTAACCCTAACCCTTAACCTAACCCTAAACCTAACCCTAAACCTAACCCTAACCCCTAACCCTTAACCTAACCCTTAACCTAACCCTAACCCCTAACCCTTAACCTAACCCTTAACCTAACCCTAACCCCTAACCCTAAACCTAACCCTAACCCTAACCCCTAACCCTAACCCTAACCCTAACCCTAACCCTTAACCTAACCCTAATCCCTAACCCCTAACCCTTAACCTAACCTTAACCTAACCCTAACCCCTAACTCTAAACCTAACCCTTAACCTAACCCTAAACCTAACCCTAAACCTAACCCTTAACCTAACCCTAACCCCTAACCCTTAACCTAACCCTTAACCTAACCCTAACCCCTAACCCTAACCCTAACCCTTAACCTAATCCCTAACCCCTACCCCTTAACCTAACCCTTAACCTAACCCTAACCCCTAACCCTAACCCTTAACCTAACCCTAATCCCTAACCCCTAACCCTTAACCTAACCCTTAACCTAACCCTAACCCCTAACCCTAACCCTTAACCTAACCCTAACCCTTAACCTAAACCTAACCCTAAACCTAACCCTTAACCTAACCCTAACCCCTAACCCTAAACCTAACCCTTAACCTAACCCTAAACCTAACCCTTAACCTAACCCTTAACCTAACCCTAAACCTAACCCTTAACCTAACCTTAACCCCTAACCCTAACCCTTAGCCTAACCCTAAACCTAACCCTTAACCTAACCCTTAGCCTAACCTTAACCCCTAACCCTAACCCTTAGCCTAACCCTTAACCTAACCCTAAACCCTAACCCTAAACCTAACCCTTACCCTAACCCTTAACCTAAACCTAACCCTTAACCTAACCCTAACCCTTAACCTAACCCTTAACCTAACCCTAAACCTAACCCTTAACCTAACCCTTAACCTAACCCTTAACCTAACCCTAAACCTAACCCTTAACCTAACCTTAACCCCTAACCCTAACCCTTAGCCTAACCCTAAACCTAACCCTTAACCTAACCCTTAGCCTAACCTTAACCCCTAACCCTAACCCTTAGCCTAACCCTTAACCTAACCCTAAACCCTAACCCTAAACCTAACCCTTACCCTAACCCTTAACCTAAACCTAACCCTTAACCTAACCCTAACCCTTAACCTAACCCTTAACCTAACCCTTAACCTAACCCTTAACCTAACCCTAACCCTAACCCTAACCCTAACCCTTAACCTAACCCTTAACCTAACCCTTAACCTAACCCTAACCCTAACCCTTAACCTAACCCTTAACCTAACCCTTAACCTAACCCTTAACCTAACCCTAACCCTAACCCTAACCCTTAACCTAACCCTTAACCTAACCCTTAACCTAACCCTTAACCTAACCCTAACCCTAACCCTTAACCTAACCCTTAACCTAACCCTAACCCTAACCCTTAACCTAACCCTAACCCTAACCCTTAACCTAACCCTTAACCTAACCCTTACACACACACACACACACACACACACACACACACACACACACACACACACACACACACACACACACACACACACACACACACACACACACACACCACCTCACACACACACACACACACACACACACACACATACACACATTTGATCACATTGAAATGTATTGTGGTCTGGACTACAACGGGCCTGAGAGGCAAGCAGACTCTAACCTAGAGTCACCATGGTCACCACAATCTCTAATGTGTCAACCACTACAACTTATCCAGAACGCTGCAGCCCGTCTAGTGTTCAGCCTTCCCAAGTTCTCTCATGTCACCCTGCTCCTCCTCACCCTCCTCTGGCTTACAGTTGAAGCTCTCATCTACTACAAAACCATGGTGCTTTCCTACGGAGCTGTGAGGGGAACGGCACCTCCTCACCTCCAGGCTCTGATCAGACCCTACACCCAAACGAGGACACTACGTTCATCCACCTCTGGCCTGCTTGCCCCCTACCGCTACGGAAGCAGAGTTCGGGCTCGTTCCAGTCAAAGCTATTCGCTGCTTTGGCACCCCAATGGTGGAACAAGCTCCCCCACGATGCCAGGACAGCGGAGTCACTGACCACCTTCCGGAGACACTTGAAACCCGACCTCTTTAAGGAAAACCTGGAACAGTATAACAGTAATCCTTCTACCCCCCCCATACAAAACTAACACCTGACTTATTTCCCTGATAGCACTGACTTTCCTCACAGCTGCTTGTTTAAACACATGTACTTACTGTGATGGAGATGTGTTTGTCCCACTGACTGTCCTAAGCTGAATAAACCAATGTGTAAGTGTCTCTGGATGAGAGCGTCTGCTAAATGACTACAATGCCAATGTAATTGTAAATGAAGCCTGTCCTTTTCTACCTAAACATCCATTAGCATTAGAGCATCAAAAGGCTGACAGCGAGACAACTCCTCTGCTCTAGTTACACAACAACAAATACAATCAAGAGTGTGCTGGGGAGAGTAGCACATCATTTCAGGCAAGTTCCCCTTCAATCATATAAACCACTTCAGCTGCATTTGATGGCCTAGCGCCATCTATCAACCACACAACCCACTTTAGCTGCATTTGATAGCCTAGCTAGCGACATCTTATGTGGAGATCAATAAAGGAGGAATCCTTTCCTTTCACCTTTCATGTCAGGTTGGGCTTAGTGTTCCATTAGCCGTCTAATTAAAAAACAAACAAGCGTCTCTTTCGAGTTTGCGTGGTCTGTCACTTTGTTCTTAATGACTGGTAAATGTCAGACAAGCTTAGCTTTGTGTATGAGAGAGAGAGAGAGAGAGAGAGAGAGAGAGAGAGAGAGAGAGAGAGAGAGAGAGAGAGAGAGAGAGAGCGATCTCTGTTGCCATCAACTCAAAACCCACTCGAGCAACGAGACATTGACGACGTTAGACCTGAGATGAAGAGAGAGCCAACATCATGTCTTTATCTCTCCCTCCATTCTTGCTTCCTCCCTCACTCCTTCTCTTTCTCCACCTTGCTCACTTAGCATCTTGGTGCAAGAGGCATAACTACAGTCCCTGTATCACATCCAAATCCAAGCTGTATCACAACCAGATTGGGAGTCCCATAGGGCAGCGCACAATTGGCCCAGCGTCGCCCAGGTTTGGTGGGGTGGGCCGTCATTGTAAATAAGAATTTGTTCTTAACTGACTTGCCTAGTTAAATAAAAGGTTAAATATATTTATTTTTTTAACATTTCAATAAAAGAGGGAGGGAGTTTACATGCATCAGATAGTTTTCTCCTTTTTTATGATTAAACGCTTTTAAACAGATAGTATTTGATCCAGAGAGGCAACACACAACACTCGTTTTCAGGTGCTTCAGGTAATAGTGTTATGGAGGAGTTCAACATCAGTTCAACAAACAGAAAGAGGCCTAGTTCACCCCAGATTTCCACTAGATATCAAAGCCACAAAGTCAGAATGGGCAGGGTTTTGTCATAATTGTGACCTTGTGGCTGTGTTAACTAGTGATGACCCTCTCTCCCTCAGTGTCATCATCAGGGTTGTGTTCAATAGGGAGAAAACATTTTGGAACTGAATGAAACAGGGAGGAACTTTTCCCATAAGAACACAGCATTTTGTGTTCTGTTGCCAAGCGTTTTGCTACAGTGCACTACTGAACACGACCCAATCTAATGACAGGCTCACTGACTTCCTCTGACTGCCATACAGACAGGACTTACATCTCTTCAATATCAGCTTAATACAGTTGACTGTATTGCATCCACATGTAAGGGCACTGTAACGTATATCTAATAACCTCCAGAAACAGTGAGTAGAATTGAAAAACACAATAGAGTGGTTAATATGGAAGAGAAAGGTGAGCTTGACATGAAGTTAAGTGAACAGGTTGGACTGGATGTGAATTGGAGAGGGAGGTACTGTGGTGTGTGTGACAGTGATAATAGGAGGAAGGAGAGAGCTGCATTAATACATTTCAGAATAAGATCACACTGCAATGATACCACAGTTGTAAATGAATAAAGCATCAATTGCGTGAATAATATGAAATGTGTGAATCAAAAAAGTGTAATATGAATGACAATGACAATGACATGGCATCTGCACTGTAGTATCTCTGTCGACGAGACTCAGTACAGAGAGTGAATGGAGTGAATTTGCTTTGACCTCACCATCAGGGGCCTATTGGAAGTGGCCACCACTATGTGCCCTTGATCAAGGCACTTAACCCTAATTAATCCTGTAAGTCACTCTGGATAAGTGTCTGCTAAATGTAATGTTCCCTGGTCCTGAACTAGGTCTAAAACAGAATCCTAACATCAGATATGGCAGTCACCTGAGAGAGAGAGAGAGAGAGAGAGAGAGAGAGAGAGAGAGAGAAGAGAGAGAGAGAGAGAGAGAGAGAGAGAGAGAGAGAGAGAGAGAGAGAGAGAGAGAGAGAGAGAGAGAGAACAAGAGAGAGAGAGAGAGAGAGAGAGAGAGAGAGAGAGAGAGAGAGAGAGAGAGAGAGAGAGAGAGAGAGAGAGAGAGTGAGAGAGAGAGAGAGAGAGAGAGAGAGAGAGAGAGAGAGAGAGAGAGAGAGAGAGAGAGAGAGAAAGAAAGAAAGAAAGAAAGAAAGAAAGAAAGAAAGAAAGAAAGAAAGAAAGAAAGAAAGAAAGAAAGAAAGAAAGAATTGAAAGGAAACCAGACTACAACGTGCCTTCTCTTATAGCAGGCGAGCATATGGTTGTGTGTGTATATATACAGGACCAGTCAAAGGTTTTATAACACCTACTCATTCAAGGGGTTTTCTTTCTCTCATCTGACCACACTATATTCTCCCAGTATTTCACTGGCTTTTCCAAATGTTGTGCAGCAAACTTTAAACTAGCTTCAACATGCTTTTTTTTCAGCAATGGAGTCTTGCGTGGTGAGCGTGCATACAGGCCATGGCGGTGGAGTGCATTACTTACTGTTTTCTTTGAGACAACAGTACCTGCTAATTGCAGGTCTTTTTGAAGCTCTCCACAAGTGGTCCTTGGCTCTTGGACAACTCTTCTGATTATTCTTTTCACTCCTCTGTCAGAAATCTTGCGAGGAGCACCTGGTCGAGGCAAATTTATGGTGAAATGATTGTCTTTCCACTTCCGTATTATGGCCCAAACAGTGCTTACTGGAACATTCAGAAGCTTAGAAATGAAACAATTAGGTTGCGAAGGTCTTGAGACAGCTCTTTGCTTTTACCCATCATGAGATGTGTCTTGTGTGACACCTTGGCAATGAGACCTTTTTGTAGGCCATCAGTTGGGACTGAACCAGCTGTTGTCTTGGCTTTCCATGCCTTTTTGCACCTCCCTTTCTTCATGTGTTCAATACTTTTTCCCTGTGTCATTTCACATTATTACACATAACTTAATTTCTGACCTTATTTGTTTTGGTTTCTTTGTATGTATGGATTACTTGGGTTGTTACCAACATCTGGTGAAAATGTCATGTCAATAGCACCTTTGGAAATATATTTACTGAGAAAAATGGTGACGTGTTCAATACTTATTTCACCCGCTGTATGTGTCTTTGTTTGTAGAGGTGTATTTTTTTTAGGTGAGGGAGCACACAAGTTTGTACCAACAAGATGTAGCATGAGAAAAAAAAAAGTCATTAGAAACTAAATGTTTTCAGTGTAACATTCACATTATAGGCCTACTATACATTAATATTATATTAGGTTCTGCTATGTAAAATGCAAATGAATCACTATGTGATCTTGCAAGACATTGATTCAGCTTTGAACTCAGTGGGTTCTCTAGTACTGAGATGCAGTGTCTTAGACCACTGAACCAGGTTGTCTGTAGTGACTCCTCTAACACTGAGATACAGTGTCTTAGACCACTGAACCAGGTTGTCTGTAGTGACTCCTCTAACACTGAGATACAGTGTCTTAGACCACTGAACCAGGTTGTCTGTGGTGACTCCTCTAACACTGAGATACAGTGTCTTAGACCACTGAACCAGGTTGTCTGTAGTGACTCCTCTAGCACTGAGATGCAGTGTCTTAGACCACTGAACCAGGTTGTCTGTAGTGACTCCTCTAGCACTGAGATGCAGTGTCTTAGACCACTGAACCAGGTTGTCTGTAGTGACTCCTCTAGCACTGAGATGCAGTGTCTTAGACCACCGAACCAGGTTGTCTGTAGTGACTCCTCTAGCACTGAGATGCAGTGTCTTAGACCACCGAACCAGGTTGTCTGTAGTGACTCCTCTAGCACTGAGATGCAGTGTCTTAGACCACTGAACCAGGTTGTCTGTAGTGACTCCTCTAGCACTGAGATGCAGTGTCTTAGACCACTGAACCAGGTTGTCTGTAGTGACTCCTCTAGTACTGAGATGCAGTGTCTTAGACCACTGAACCAGGTTGTCTGTAGTGACTCCTCTAGCACTGAGATGCAGTGTCTTAGACCACTGAACCAGGTTGTCTGTAGTGACTCCTCTAGCACTGAGATGCAGTGTCTTAGACCACTGAACCAGGTTGTCTGTAGTGACTCCTCTAGCACTGAGATGCAGTGTCTTAGACCACTGAACCAGGTTGTCTGTAGTGACTCCTCTAGTACTGAGATGCAGTGTCTTAGACCACTGAACCAGGTTGTCTGTAGTGACTCCTCTAACACTGAGATGCAGTGTCTTAGACCACTGAACCAGGTTGTCTGTAGTGACTCCTCTAGCACTGAGATGCAGTGTCTTAGACCACTGAACCAGGTTGTCTGTAGTGACTCCTCTAGTACTGAGATGCAGTGTCTTAGAGCACTGAACCAGGTTGTCTGTAGTGACTCCTCTAGCACTGAGACGCAGTGTCTTAGACCACTGAACCAGGTTGTCTGTAGTGACTCCTCTAGCACTGAGACGCTGTGTCTTAGACCACTGAACCAGGTTGTCTGTAGTGACTCCTCTAGCACTGAGATGCAGTGTCTTAGACCACTGAACCAGGTTGTCTGTAGTGACTCCTCTAGCACTGAGATGCAGTGTCTTAGACCACTGAACCAAGTTGTCTGTAGTGACTCCTCTAGCACTGAGATGCAGTGTCTTAGACCACCGAACCAGGTTGTCTGTAGTGACTCCTCTAGTACTGAGATGCAGTGTCTTAGACCACCGAACCAGGTTGTCTGTAGTGACTCCTCTAGCACTGAGATGCAGTGTCTTAGACCACCGAACCAGGTTGTCTGTAGTGACTCCTCTAACACTGAGATGCAGTGTCTTAGACCACTGAACCAGGTTGTCTGTAGTGACACCTCTAGTACTGAGATGCAGTGTCTTAGACCACTGAACCAGGTTGTCTGTACTGACTCCTCTAGCACTGAGATGCAGTGTCTTAGACCACCGAACCAGGTTGTCTGTAGTGACTCCTCTAGTACTGAGATGCAGTGTCTTAGACCACTGAACCAGGTTGTCTGTAGTGACGCCTCTAGCACTGAGATGCAGTGTCTTAGACCACTGAACCAGGTTGTCTGTAGTGACTCCTCTAGCACTGAGATGCAGTGTCTTAGACCACTGAACCAGGTTGTCTGTAGTGACTCCTCTAGCACTGAGATGCTGTGTCTTAGACCACTGAACCAGGTTGTCTGTAGTGACTCCTCTAGCACTGAGATGCAGTGTCTTAGACCACTGAACCAGGTTGTCTGTAGTGACTCCTCTAGCACTGAGATGCAGTGTCTTAGACCACTGACCCAGGTTGTCTGTAGTGACTCCTCTAGCACTGAGATGCAGTGTCTTAGACCACCGAACCAGGTTGTCTGTAGTGACTCCTCTAGTACTGAGATGCAGTGTCTTAGACCACCGAACCAGGTTGTCTGTAGTGACTCCTCTAGCACTGAGATGCAGTGTCTTAGACCACTGAACCAGGTTGTCTGTAGTGACTCCTCTAACACTGAGATGCAGTGTCTTAGACCACTGAACCAGGTTGTCTGTAGTGACACCTCTAGTACTGAGATGCAGTGTCTTAGACCACTGAACCAGGTTGTCTGTAGTGACGCCTCTAGCACTGAGATGCAGTGTCTTAGACCACTGAACCAGGTTGTCTGTTGTGACTCCTCTAGCACTGAGATGCAGTGTCTTAGACCACTGAACCAGGTTGTCTGTAGTGACGCCTCTAGTACTGAGATGCAGTGTCTTAGACCACTGAACCAGGTTGTCTGTAGTGACGCCTCTAACACTGAGATGCAGTGTCTTAGACCACTGAACCAGGTTGTCTGTAGTGACTCCTCTAACACTGAGATGCAGTGTCTTAGACCACTGAACCAGGTTGTCTGTAGTGACTCCTCTAGACCTGAGATGCTGTGTCTTAGACCACTGAACCAGGTTGTCTGTAGTGACTCCTCTAGCACTGAGATGCAGTGTCTTAGACCACTGAACCAGGTTGTCTGTAGTGACTCCTCTAGCACTGAGATGCTGTGTCTTAGACCACTGAACCAGGTTGTCTGTAGTGACTCCTCTAGCATTGAGATTTAGTGTCTCAGACCACTGAACCAGGTTGTCTGTATTGACTCCTCTAGCACTGAGATGCTGTGTCTTAGACCACTGAACCAGGTTGTCTGTAGTAACTCCTCTAGCACTGAGATGCAGTGTCTTAGACCACTGAACCAGGTTGTCTATAGTGACTCCTCTAGCACTGAGATGCAGTGTCTTAGACCACTGAACCAGGTTGTCTGTAGTGACTCCTCTAACACTGAGATGCAGTGTCTTAGACCACTGAACCAGGTTGTCTGTAGTGACTCCTCTAGCACTGAGATGCAGTGTCTTAGACCACTGAACCAGGTTGTCTGTAGTGACTCCTCTAGCACTGAGATGCAGTGTCTTAGACCACTGAACCAGGTTGTCTGTAGTGACTCCTCTAGTACTGAGATGCAGTGTCTTAGACCACTGAACCAGGTTGTCTGTAGTGACTCCTCTAACACTGAGATGCAGTGTCTTAGACCACTGAACCAGGTTGTCTGTAGTGACTCCTCTAGCACTGAGATGCAGTGTCTTAGACCACCGAACCAGGTTGTCTGTAGTGACTCCTCTAGTACTGAGATGCAGTGTCTTAGACCACTGAACCAGGTTGTCTGTAGTGACGCCTCTAGCACTGAGATGCAGTGTCTTAGACCACTGAACCAGGTTGTCTGTAGTGACTCCTCTAGCACTGAGATGCAGTGTCTTAGACCACTGAACCAGGTTGTCTGTAGTGACTCCTCTAGCACTGAGATGCTGTGTCTTAGACCACTGAACCAGGTTGTCTGTAGTGACTCCTCTAACACTGAGATGCAGTGTCTTAGACCACTGAACCAGGTTGTCTGTAGTGACTCCTCTAGCACTGAGATGCAGTGTCTTAGACCACCGAACCAGGTTGTCTGTAGTGACTCCTCTAGTACTGAGATGCAGTGTCTTAGACCACTGAACCAGGTTGTCTGTAGTGACGCCTCTAGCACTGAGATGCAGTGTCTTAGACCACTGAACCAGGTTGTCTGTTGTGACTCCTCTAGCACTGAGATGCAGTGTCTTAGACCACTGAACCAGGTTGTCTGTAGTGACTCCTCTAGTACTGAGATGCAGTGTCTTAGACCACTGAACCAGGTTGTCTGTAGTGACTCCTCTAGCACTGAGATGCAGTGTCTTAGACCACTGAACCAGGTTGTCTGTAGTGACTCCTCTAGCACTGAGATGCAGTGTCTTAGACCACTGAACCAGGTTGTCTGTAGTGACTCCTCTAGCACTGAGATGCAGTGTCTTAGACCACTGAACCAGGTTGTCTGTAGTGACTCCTCTAGTACTGAGATGCAGTGTCTTAGACCACTGAACCAGGTTGTCTGTAGTGACTCCTCTAACACTGAGATGCAGTGTCTTAGACCACTGAACCAGGTTGTCTGTAGTGACTCCTCTAGCACTGAGATGCAGTGTCTTAGACCACTGAACCAGGTTGTCTGTAGTGACTCCTCTAGTACTGAGATGCAGTGTCTTATAGCACTGAACCAGGTTGTCTGTAGTGACTCCTCTAGCACTGAGACGCAGTGTCTTAGACCACTGAACCAGGTTGTCTGTAGTGACTCCTCTAGCACTGAGACGCTGTGTCTTAGACCACTGAACCAGGTTGTCTGTAGTGACTCCTCTAGCACTGAGATGCAGTGTCTTAGACCACTGAACCAGGTTGTCTGTAGTGACTCCTCTAGCACTGATATGCAGTGTCTTAGACCACTGAACCAAGTTGTCTGTAGTGACTCCTCTAGCACTGAGATGCAGTGTCTTAGACCACCGAACCAGGTTGTCTGTAGTGACTCCTCTAGTACTGAGATGCAGTGTCTTAGACCACCGAACCAGGTTGTCTGTAGTGACTCCTCTAGCACTGAGATGCAGTGTCTTAGACCACTGAACCAGGTTGTCTGTAGTGACTCCTCTAACACTGAGATGCAGTGTCTTAGACCACTGAACCAGGTTGTCTGTAGTGACACCTCTAGTACTGAGATGCAGTGTCTTAGACCACTGAACCAGGTTGTCTGTACTGACTCCTCTAGCACTGAGATGCAGTGTCTTAGACCACCGAACCAGGTTGTCTGTAGTGACTCCTCTAGTACTGAGATGCAGTGTCTTAGACCACTGAACCAGGTTGTCTGTAGTGACGCCTCTAGCACTGAGATGCAGTGTCTTAGACCACTGAACCAGGTTGTCTGTAGTGACTCCTCTAGCACTGAGATGCAGTGTCTTAGACCACTGAACCAGGTTGTCTGTAGTGACTCCTCTAGCACTGAGATGCTGTGTCTTAGACCACTGAACCAGGTTGTCTGTAGTGACTCCTCTAGCACTGAGATGCAGTGTCTTAGACCACTGAACCAGGTTGTCTGTAGTGACTCCTCTAGCACTGAGATGCAGTGTCTTAGACCACTGACCCAGGTTGTCTGTAGTGACTCCTCTAGCACTGAGATGCAGTGTCTTAGACCACCGAACCAGGTTGTCTGTAGTGACTCCTCTAGTACTGAGATGCAGTGTCTTAGACCACCGAACCAGGTTGTCTGTAGTGACTCCTCTAGCACTGAGATGCAGTGTCTTAGACCACTGAACCAGGTTGTCTGTAGTGACTCCTCTAACACTGAGATGCAGTGTCTTAGACCACTGAACCAGGTTGTCTGTAGTGACACCTCTAGTACTGAGATGCAGTGTCTTAGACCACTGAACCAGGTTGTCTGTAGTGACGCCTCTAGCACTGAGATGCAGTGTCTTAGACCACTGAACCAGGTTGTCTGTTGTGACTCCTCTAGCACTGAGATGCAGTGTCTTAGACCACTGAACCAGGTTGTCTGTAGTGACGCCGCTAGTACTGAGATGCAGTGTCTTAGACCACTGAACCAGGTTGTCTGTAGTGACGCCTCTAACACTGAGATGCAGTGTCTTAGACCACTGAACCAGGTTGTCTGTAGTGACTCCTCTAACACTGAGATGCAGTGTCTTAGACCACTGAACCAGGTTGTCTGTAGTGACTCCTCTAGACCTGAGATGCTGTGTCTTAGACCACTGAACCAGGTTGTCTGTAGTGACTCCTCTAGCACTGAGATGCAGTGTCTTAGACCACTGAACCAGGTTGTCTGTAGTGACTCCTCTAGCACTGAGATGCTGTGTCTTAGACCACTGAACCAGGTTGTCTGTAGTGACTCCTCTAGCATTGAGATTTAGTGTCTCAGACCACTGAACCAGGTTGTCTGTATTGACTCCTCTAGCACTGAGATGCTGTGTCTTAGACCACTGAACCAGGTTGTCTGTAGTAACTCCTCTAGCACTGAGATGCAGTGTCTTAGACCACTGAACCAGGTTGTCTATAGTGACTCCTCTAGCACTGAGATGCAGTGTCTTAGACCACTGAACCAGGTTGTCTGTAGTGACTCCTCTAACACTGAGATGCAGTGTCTTAGACCACTGAACCAGGTTGTCTGTAGTGACTCCTCTAGCACTGAGATGCAGTGTCTTAGACCACTGAACCAGGTTGTCTGTAGTGACTCCTCTAGCACTGAGATGCAGTGTCTTAGACCACTGAACCAGGTTGTCTGTAGTGACTCCTCTAGTACTGAGATGCAGTGTCTTAGACCACTGAACCAGGTTGTCTGTAGTGACTCCTCTAACACTGAGATGCAGTGTCTTAGACCACTGAACCAGGTTGTCTGTAGTGACTCCTCTAGCACTGAGATGCAGTGTCTTAGACCACCGAACCAGGTTGTCTGTAGTGACTCCTCTAGTACTGAGATGCAGTGTCTTAGACCACTGAACCAGGTTGTCTGTAGTGACGCCTCTAGCACTGAGATGCAGTGTCTTAGACCACTGAACCAGGTTGTCTGTAGTGACTCCTCTAGCACTGAGATGCAGTGTCTTAGACCACTGAACCAGGTTGTCTGTAGTGACTCCTCTAGCACTGAGATGCTGTGTCTTAGACCACTGAACCAGGTTGTCTGTAGTGACTCCTCTAACACTGAGATGCAGTGTCTTAGACCACTGAACCAGGTTGTCTGTAGTGACTCCTCTAGCACTGAGATGCAGTGTCTTAGACCACCGAACCAGGTTGTCTGTAGTGACTCCTCTAGTACTGAGATGCAGTGTCTTAGACCACTGAACCAGGTTGTCTGTAGTGACGCCTCTAGCACTGAGATGCAGTGTCTTAGACCACTGAACCAGGTTGTCTGTTGTGACTCCTCTAGCACTGAGATGCAGTGTCTTAGACCACTGAACCAGGTTGTCTGTAGTGACGCCTCTAGTACTGAGATGCAGTGTCTTAGACCACTGAACCAGGTTGTCTGTAGTGACGCCTCTAACACTGAGATGCAGTGTCTTAGACCACTGAACCAGGTTGTCTGTAGTGACTCCTCTAACACTGAGATGCAGTGTCTTAGACCACTGAACCAGGTTGTCTGTAGTGACTCCTCTAGACCTGAGATGCTGTGTCTTAGACCACTGAACCAGGTTGTCTGTAGTGACTCCTCTAGCACTGAGATGCAGTGTCTTAGACCACTGAACCAGGTTGTCTGTAGTGACTCCTCTAGCACTGAGATGCTGTGTCTTAGACCACTGAACCAGGTTGTCTGTAGTGACTCCTCTAGCATTGAGATTTAGTGTCTCAGACCACTGAACCAGGTTGTCTGTATTGACTCCTCTAGCACTGAGATGCTGTGTCTTAGACCACTGAACCAGGTTGTCTGTAGTAACTCCTCTAGCACTGAGATGCAGTGTCTTAGACCACTGAACCAGGTTGTCTATAGTGACTCCTCTAGCACTGAGATGCAGTGTCTTAGACCACTGAACCAGGTTGTCTGTAGTGACTCCTCTAACACTGAGATGCAGTGTCTTAGACCACTGAACCAGGTTGTCTGTAGTGACTCCTCTAGCACTGAGATGCAGTGTCTTAGACCACTGAACCAGGTTGTCTGTAGTGACTCCTCTAGCACTGAGATGCAGTGTCTTAGACCACTGAACCAGGTTGTCTGTAGTGACTCCTCTAGTACTGAGATGCAGTGTCTTAGACCACTGAACCAGGTTGTCTGTAGTGACTCCTCTAACACTGAGATGCAGTGTCTTAGACCACTGAACCAGGTTGTCTGTAGTGACTCCTCTAGCACTGAGATGCAGTGTCTTAGACCACTGAACCAGGTTGTCTGTAGTGACTCCTCTAGCACTGAGATGCAGTGTCTTAGACCACTGAACCAGGTTGTCTGTAGTGACTCCTCTAGCACTGAGATGCAGTGTCTTAGACCACTGAACCAGGTTGTCTGTAGTGACTCCTCTAACACTGAGATGCAGTGTCTTAGACCACTGAACCAGGTTGTCTGTAGTGACTCCTCTAGCACTGAGATGCAGTGTCTTAGACCACTGAACCAGGTTGTCTGTAGTGACTCCTCTAGTACTGAGATGCAGTGTCTTAGAGCACTGAACCAGGTTGTCTGTAGTGACTCCTCTAGCACTGAGATGCAGTGTCTTAGACCACTGAACCAGGTTGTCTGTAGTGACTCCTCTAGCACTGAGATGCTGTGTCTTAGACCACTGAACCAGGTTGTCTGTAGTGACTCCTCTAGCACTGAGATGCAGTGTCTTAGACCACTGAACCAGGTTGTCTGTAGTGACTCCTCTAGCACTGAGATGCAGTGTCTTAGACCACTGAACCAGGTTGTCTGTAGTGACTCCTCTAGCACTGAGATGCAGTGTCTTAGACCACCGAACCAGGTTGTCTGTAGTGACTCCTCTAGTACTGAGATGCAGTGTCTTAGACCACCGAACCAGGTTGTCTGTAGTGACTCCTCTAGCACTGAGATGCAGTGTCTTAGACCACTGAACCAGGTTGTCTGTAGTGACTCCTCTAACACTGAGATGCAGTGTCTTAGACCACTGAACCAGGTTGTCTGTAGTGACACCTCTAGTACTGAGATGCAGTGTCTTAGACCACTGAACCAGGTTGTCTGTAGTGACTCCTCTAGCACTGAGATGCAGTGTCTTAGACCACCGAACCAGGTTGTCTGTAGTTACTCCTTTAGTACTTAGATGCAGTGTCTTAGACCACTGAACCAGGTTGTCTGTAGTGACGCCTCTAGCACTGAGATGCAGTGTCTTAGACCACTGAACCAGGTTGTCTGTAGTGACTCCTCTAGCACTGAGATGCAGTGTCTTAGACCACTGAACCAGGTTGTCTGTAGTGACTCCTCTAGCATTGAGATTTAGTGTCTCAGACCACTGAACCAGGTTGTCTGTATTGACTCCTCTAGCACTGAGATGCTGTGTCTTAGACCACTGAACCAGGTTGTCTGTAGAGACTCCTCTAGCACTGAGATGCAGTGTCTTAGACCACTGAACCAGGTTGTCTGTAGTGACTCCTCTAGCACTGAGATGCAGTGTCTTAGACCACTGAACCAGGTTGTCTGTAGTGACTCCTCTAGCACTGAGATGCAGTGTCTTAGACCACTGAACCAGGTTGTCTGTAGAGACTCCTCTAGCACTGAGATGCAGTGTCTTAGACCACTGAACCAGGTTGTCTGTAGTGACTCCTCTAGCACTGAGATGCAGTGTCTTAGACCACTGAACCAGGTTGTCTGTAGTGACTCCTCTAGCATTGAGATTTAGTGTCTCAGACCACTGAACCAGGTTGTCTGTATTGACTCCTCTAGCACTGAGATGCTGTGTCTTAGACCACTGAACCAGGTTGTCTGTAGAGACTCCTCTAGCACTGAGATGCAGTGTCTTAGACCACTGAACCAGGTTGTCTGTAGTGACTCCTCTAGCACTGAGATGCAGTGTCTTAGACCACTGAACCAGGTTGTCTGTAGTGACTCCTCTAGCACTGAGATGCAGTGTCTTAGACCACTGAACCAGGTTGTCTGTAGAGACTCCTCTAGCACTGAGATGCAGTGTCTTAGACCACTGAACCAGGTTGTCTGTAGTGACTCCTCTAGCACTGAGATGCAGTGTCTTAGACCACTGAACCAGGTTGTCTGTAGTGACTCCTCTAACACTGAGATGCAGTGTCTTAGACCACTGAACCAGGTTGTCTGTAGTGACTCCTCTAACACTGAGATGCAGTGTCTTAGACCACTGAACCAGGTTGTCTGTAGTGACACCTCTAACACTGAGATGCAGTGTCTTAGACCACTGAACCAGGTTGTCTGTAGTGACTCCTCTAGCACTGAGATGCAGTGTCTTAGACCACTGAACCAGGTTGTCTGTAGTGACTCCTCTAGCATTGAGATTTAGTGTCTCAGACCACTGAACCAGGTTGTCTGTATTGACTCCTCTAGCACTGAGATGCTGTGTCTTAGACCACTGAACCAGGTTGTCTGTAGAGACTCCTCTAGCACTGAGATGCAGTGTCTTAGACCACTGAACCAGGTTGTCTGTAGTGACTCCTCTAGCACTGAGATGCAGTGTCTTAGACCACTGAACCAGGTTGTCTGTAGTGACTCCTCTAGCACTGAGATGCAGTGTCTTAGACCACTGAACCAGGTTGTCTGTAGAGACTCCTCTAGCACTGAGATGCAGTGTCTTAGACCACTGAACCAGGTTGTCTGTAGTGACTCCTCTAGCACTGAGATGCAGTGTCTTAGACCACTGAACCAGGTTGTCTGTAGTGACTCCTCTAACACTGAGATGCAGTGTCTTAGACCACTGAACCAGGTTGTCTGTAGTGACTCCTCTAACACTGAGATGCAGTGTCTTAGACCACTGAACCAGGTTGTCTGTAGTGACACCTCTAGTACTGAGATGCAGTGTCTTAGACCACTGAACCAGGTTGTCTGTAGTGACTCCTCTAGTACTGAGATGCAGTGTCTTAGACCACTGAACCAGGTTGTCTGTAGTGACTCCTCTAGCACTGAGATGCAGTGTCTTAGACCACTGAACCAGGTTGTCTGTAGTGACTCCTCTAGTACTGAGATGCAGTGTCTTAGACCACTGAACCAGGTTGTCTGTAGTGACTCCTCTAGTACTGAGATGCAGTGTCTTAGACCACTGAACCAGGTTGTCTGTAGTGACTCCTCTAGCACTGAGATGCAGTGTCTTAGACCACTGAACCAGGTTGTCTGTAGTGACTCCTCTAGTACTGAGATGCAGTGTCTTAGACCACTGAACCAGGTTGTCTGTAGTGACTCCTCTAGTACTGAGATGCAGTGTCTTAGACCACTGAACCAGGTTGTCTGTAGTGACTCCTCTAACACTGAGATGCAGTGTCTTAGACCACTGAACCAGGTTGTCTGTAGTGACTCCTCTAACACTGAGATGCAGTGTCTTAGACCACTGAACCAGGTTGTCTGTAGTGACGCCTCTAACACTGAGATGCAGTGTCTTAGACCACTGAACCAGGTTGTCTGTAGTGACTCCTCTAACACTGAGATGCAGTGTCTTAGACCACTGAACCAGGTTGTCTGTAGTGACTCCTCTAACACTGAGATGCAGTGTCTTAGACCACTGAACCAGGTTGTCTGTAGTGACTCCTCTAACACTGAGATGCAGTGTCTTAGACCACTGAACCAGGTTGTCTGTAGTGACTCCTCTAACACTGAGATGCAGGGTCTTAGACCACTGAACCAGGTTGTCTGTAGTGACTCCTCTAACACTGAGATGCAGGGTCTTAGACCACTGAACCAGGTTGTCTGTAGTGACTCCTCTAACACTGAGATGCAGTGTCTTAGACCACTGAACCAGGTTGTCTGTAGTGACTCCTCTAGCACTGAGATGCAGTGTCTTAGACCACTGAACCAGGTTGTCTGTAGTGACTCCTCTAACACTGAGATGCAGTGTCTTAGACCACTGAACCAGGTTGTCTGTAGTGACTCCTCTAACACTGAGATGCAGGGTCTTAGACCACCAAAAGTTGAGGATGGAGTAAAGCCAAAAGCAAGACGGCAGAGGTTTGCAGCGATGAAGATCAAATGGAAGTTACAAGGCTGCTCTCTAATTAATATCGAAATGTGGTGTGCTTTCTTTCACGTGACTGCTGTAGCATCATCCAAGTGGGTGCTTCATTTTGGTAGTAGTGAAGGAGTAGCTAGCTAGCTACCTACTACAGAGTCCATGGACTGCAGTGGCTTTAGCTCAAACATCATCTGACTGAGTTCTACTATGGAAAAGGCAGCCTATAAACTTTGCCTATGACTGTCCATCTCATGATGTTGTTTTTATAAATTACTTGTCCTTTTTTTTGTGCTTTGAAGAGCTGAGATTCTTTCAAAAGTGCTTTATAAGTTGAATAATAATAATAATAATTATTATATTGTTTTTCATGGAATTCTTGTGGTAATTAAATAAGTGAGTATATTCTATTCTCTCACTCTGGTCATGTTTACAAACACACACACAACCTTCATCAACAATCACTCAAGATCTCTTCTTCACAGGTTTTTTGGGCGGCTTGCTTGTTGTGGATCCTGCTGTGGCTGGGTAGGCCAGTACTGGAGACACAGTTGTCGCCAGGTGGATCTGTTTATGGCGAGTTCCTCCTAGTGTCCCCTCTGCCAGCTGGCCGTAGATCAGTTGTTTGGGCAGCCTTGAGTCACACACCACTACACCTGACTGCAAATTAACACAGAGCGTATTTCTGCCGAGGATAAGTAGCCAAGCCAATCACGGTGAAGCTGAGCTAATCAATTAAACAGACTGAGCAAAGATAACGGCAATGAAAGCGAGAGAACGAGAGAATGAGACAGAATGAAAAAAAAAAAGTAAGCAATATGAATTGGAACAGGGGCCACAATATGAATTGGAACAGGGGCCACAATATGAATTGGAACAGGGGCCACAATATGAATTGGAACAGGGGCCACAATATGAATTGGAACAGGGGCCACAATGGCAAACAAAGCAACCTCACAAATGGCCGCACACAGGTGTGTGTGATTGTGTGTGATTGTGTGTGATGGATGTCACTTTGTGAAGAGGTCCCTGACAGCGTTACCGTCCCTGAGCTGCTGCTGGCCCGCTCAAGTACTCTACAGTCATGATCTATTAGCACTATGGAACAGCTGCCTTTTCTAGCCCCAACACTAAAAACTATATGGCTATACAGTGAATCAATCAACTCATCACTATATGGCAGTACAGTGAATCAATCAACTCATCGCTATATGGCAGTACAGTGAATCAATCAACTCATCACTATATGGCAGTACAGTGAATCAATCAACTCATCACTATATGGCAGTACAGTGAATCAATCAACTCATCACTATATGGCAGTACAGTGAATCAATCAACTCATCACTATATGGCAGTACAGTGAATCAATCAACTCACCGCTATATGGCAGTACAGTGAATCAATCAACTCATCACTATATGGCAGTACAGTGAATCAATCAACTCATCACTATATGGCAGTACAGTGAATCAATCAACTCATCACTATATGGCAGTACAGTGAATCAATCAACTCATCACTATATGGCAGTACAGTGAATCAATCAACTCATCACTATATGGCAGTACAGTGAATCAATCAACTCATCACTATATGGCAGTACAGTGAATCAATCAACTCATCATGTCAAGAGGACATTGACAAACATCATGATCAGCTGATTGAATGACTATCTTGTCAAAGAGAAACTGTACTGTATTTCTATCATCATTATAATCAATCTCCTTGGAATCAAGAAGTATAGTAGGGTTGATGAACTTGTTGCGGATAAGAGGAAGGGTATTCCTGTCACCTTATGGTCCCTCCCCCTCCTTACCCTCCCTCTCGTTTCCTCCCCTTTACTTCTCCGGTTTCATACAATTATAACTGCCACACCCACAGCATATGCTGCCTTTCTTAGCTTGGAGTGTCTTCCGCTTTCGCATGCTAACCAGTCTGCCCTCTGCCAATACTACATTAGCATTTCAGCTAAAGCCTTGATTTCGCTACAAGGCAGCAAGAGGCACTCTCCTTACAGCAATTTAAGGTGTGTCTGTGTGTGTGTTACATCCACATAAAGCAAAGGTGCTGGGCCCTATATACTCACTGAAGAGAGCTAGAGAGAGAGAGAGAGAGCTAGAGAGAGAGAGAGAGAGAGAGAGAGAGCTAGAGAGAGAGAGAGAGAGAGCTAGAGAGAGAGAGAGAGAGAGAGAGAGAGCTAGAGAGAGAGAGAGAGAGCTAGAGAGAGAGAGAGAGAGAGCTAGAGAGAGAGAGAGAGAGCTAGAGAGAGAGAGAGAGAGAGAGAGAGAGAGAGAGAGAGAGAGCTAGAGAGAGAGAGAGAGAGAGAGAGAGAGAGAGAGATAGAGAGAGAGAGACAGAGAGAGAGAGAGATAGAGAGAGAGAGAGACTAAACAGACAGTACACAGTGGCAAACTATCTGACCACTGTGACTGATAGAAAACTGAGGAAAACATTGACTATGTACAGACTCAGTGAGCACAGCCTGGCTATAGAGACCGGTCGTCGCAGACAGATCTGGCAACCCAGAGATGCCAGGTTGTGTTTACTCTGCCCACAAAACGCAGTTGAAACGGAAACACACTTTCTCCTAAAATGTGATAATTATGCAGACATACGGGCAACTTTCTTTCCCCAAATTCAAAAGAGAAATAAAGAATTTGAAACAGGAACAGATAATGAAAAATTACAATGCCTATTGGGTGAAAAGGTCCATTGTGCCATTTATGGTGCAAAATATGTTGCATTATGCCACACCCGTAGGGACAACCAGTTGACCCAACTGCAACCAAAAATACCATAAGGACAACCAGTTGACCCAACTACAACCAATAACCTCCCAACAAACTTACACACACACAAAACACACACATACAATTATTTTGAATATGTTTGGTTGTGTATGTGATAATTAATATGTATTGAATCTATATTTTTGTTGTTGTTAATAATAATATGAACATTCTTTTTATTGTTACATTGTAAAGTGCTTTGGCAATATTGTTAAGTTGTAACTTTCATGCCAATAAAGCCGAATTTGAATTTGAATTAGAGAGAGAGAGAGCTAGAGAGAGCTAGAGAGAGAGAGAGAGAGAGAGAGAGAGAGAGAGAGAGAGAGAGAGAGAGAGAGAGAGAGACAGAGAGAGAGACTTTTGACATCTCTTTTATTACACTCTAATCCATCAAAATTACATACTCCTTATACACATTACTTCATTCAATTCCTCCTCCTCATAAAATATCTTTAAAATTTGCCTTTAAAACACATCTTTTACACCATTACATTAAATCCTCCCTCTTCATTTGGTTGACATACAATATTTCCAACACCCCAAAAATAGAAGAAAGATTCAGTATCCTTCACCAACTCATAATATTTATACTCCATTACCATCCTACTTTTTAACAGAGCTCTGAACATGTTCAACGGATCAGCATCACTATTAAACTGCATTTTTCTCTTTCTTGTCAACCAAATTGCCATTTTTGCCATACCAAATAAAACATTTATCAAAACAATTTTGCTTTTATTCAAGGTGTTATATTTTGGTCCAAAAATAAAAAAACTATTTTTAAAAATAAAACCAAAATTATGGCTCAATTCATTTAACACACCAAGAATTTCTAATAGCCTTGAACACCCAATAAATATATGAAAGACTGTTTCTGGTAGACCACAAAATAGACACTCTTCTCCTTGCAAAGGATCTAAGTGAACTTTATGACAGTTTGTTGCTATACTCCAATGAGAGATCCTCCATTGCAAATCTCCACTTCTTTTCTCAATTGGTTTCTTATACAATGTCCTCCAACACCCTTTTGGAGAGGCCCCTGATTCAACAAAATTTGTCCATTTGGTCTCTGGAAGATCTTGCAGTGCTCTTATATTAAAATATTTTACACAAACAAGATAAAGTGACTTCTTAGATATAGTGTCAAATAGACCAATCTCAGGTGTTATAAAAGTAAGAAGTCTCCCCTCCTCCTCCTGCCACTCTCCTACATTTACACCCACCCTGATGCTGGGGAAAACAGTTTCAACCTTTTCAGCTTGCAATGGTTTTACCGTAAAAGACTCCTGTATCTCAGTTAATAATTTTTCAACATTCCTAACCGAGTAAATACCAATCTTCATGGCCAATTTTTCTGCAGAAATCCATGTGTCCCTTGACCGAAGATGACCGATTTTACATATTCCTGCTTTAACCAAGCTTGCGCAGACACCTTTAGATTTTAACATCACATTAGATAAAAGAGGATTAAAAATCAAAGGTTCTTCAAGAACCCACTCCTGATTTTCTTCAGATAGCTCTCTTTTAACAATAAATATTTGCCAAGCATTTAAAACTGATGCATAAAAAGCAGAGAGTCCATTAACATCCACTTCCTTCAAATTCATTAAGAATAAGTGTCTATCCAAGTTCATCCGCCCTACTCTTCTTAGTAAAGCACAAGCTATTTGTATCCAGTTTTGAGACTGATTATATAGGAGTCTTTGTGCAGTCTGCAGTCTAAAACCAGCTACCTTGGACTTAATGTCTATAAGGCCTTGGCCTCCTTCATTCAACTGCAGATACAGTACTGATTCTCTTAACCAGTGTTGTCCATTCCAGAAAAAATTTACCATCACTCTTTGAATTTCCCTGATTAGTTCATCTGGTGGGTTTAACACAATTACTTTATGCCATAATAATGAGGCTGCAAGATTGTTTATGACTAGCACTCTTCCTCTATATGATAATTGAGGTAAAATCCTTTTCCATTTTGATAATCTATTACAAATTTTATCTTTAACACCTTCCCAGTTTTTTCTTTGATATACTTCTGAACCTAAAAAAATGCCTAAAAACTTAAATCCCTCTTTTTCCCACTTTACATTTCCAGGGATAACAGGTTTTGCATTGACATGTCCACATTTATCTTTTTCATTGCACCAAAATGCTTCCGTTTTACTCCAGTTCAGTCTTGCCGATGATGCTCTCTCATATAAAGAGATACTGTAAGTAACCACCTCAATATCTCTTTGATCTTTCACAATTACAGTAATATCATCTGCATAGGCTGTTAACTTAAACGCATTGCAGTTACCTTCAACCTTTAGACCAGACAGTTCTTTTCTTAAAATACATAGGAGTGGTTCCACTGCTAAAGCGTATAACTGACCAGACAATGGACATCCTTGTCTTATACCCTTAAGCAACCTTATTGGTTTACTTAACACACCACCTATTTTTAAAATACAAGAGGCATTCATATATAAGAGTTTGATCCAGGAAATAAAACCCTCTCCAAACCCAAAAACACTCATTGTTTCATACAGAAAACCATGATCCACTCTATCGAATGCTTTCTCCTGATCCAAGAACAGAAAGCCAACATTTTCTTCATATAATTTAGAGTAATCTAAAATGTCTCTGATCATAAAGATGTTGTCATATATGGTTCTTTCTGGAATGCAGTAGGATTGATCTTGATGTATTACATCTCCTAATACAGTTTTCAGCCTATTTGCCAACACTTTAGCTATTAGCTTATAGTCAGTTGTTAAAATTGACACCGGCCTCCAATTTTTTAGATCACTCAAGTCACCTTTTTTTGGTAAAAGTGTTAATACTGCCCGATGGCAACTTGTGGGAAGGCGCTTTTCTTTAAAACACTCTTGGATCACCTCATAAAAGTCTCTTCCAATGTATTTCCACACAGCTTTAAAAAAGTCCACTGATAGTCCATCAATTCCAGGTGCTCTACCCAGGTTCATCTGTTTAACGACATCATTTAACTCCTCGAATGATACAGAACTTTCCAGAATCTCACTCTGTGTTTTCGTGATAGAAGGCAGCTGCTGCAGTGTCTGTGACACGCATTCAGAATCCGTTTCTTCTTTTCTATACAAGTTTGAATAAAAGTCCACAGCAATCTTTCTCATTTCTCTTGCATCAAAAGTCTTTCGTCCATCAGGTTTTGTCAAACAATACATTTCATTTTGTTGTTTTGACACTTTTTCTAAATTAAAAAAATATGCAGTGGGAGCATCTATCTCATGTACAGACATAAAACGAGATCTTATCAGGGCACCTTTTGCCCGCACTTGCAACAAATCTTCTAGATCACGTTTCTTTTCACCCAATATGCCAGCTGAAGATGAATTAGATTTCTGAATCATACCAGATGTGATGTTTACAATCTCTTGTTCTATTTCAGACATTTTTTGTTTTATTTTTCTTGTTGAAAAACAAGTATACTGCTGACAAAATATTTTTATTTGTGTCTTTCCTATTTCCCACCATTGTATCAAATCATCAAATTCATTTTTCTTAGAACCCCATTCTTTCCAAAACATTTCAAATTTCTCTATGAACTCTTTTTCTTTCAACAATGCAACATTAAATTTCCAATATGGACTTTTAGATTTAGCTTGTGTCAGAATAATATTCACTGTAATAAAATTGTGATCTGATAGACAACATGGAAAAATCTCACACCCCATTATTCTATTATTTTCAGCACCCTTGACATAAAACCTGTCAAGTCTTGCTACCCTTATCATTCCCTGCGAAACTTTTGTCCATGAATATTGCTTCATCTCTTTATTCCGGTCTCTCCATACTTCTACCCAATCATTCTGCACTATAATACTTTTTAAAACAGCTACTGATACAGGATGTGGTTCCTCATTATTCCTATCTAAAAGAAAATTAATAGTACAATTCCAATCCCCCCCAATGATTAGCATACCATCTACAGTATAACTTTTTAAAAATTCTCCTAATTTCCTAAACATAATGATTTTATCTGACCCTTTATTTGGAGCATAAATATTTATAAAAACGAATATCTGGTTTTCAATTTTAGCTTTCACCATCAAAATACGTCCTCTCTCTATTTCTATTTCTGATAAAATATTAACATTGAGGTGAGTTGAAAATAAAATCGCTACACCTGAACTGACATTTGTGCCATGGCTTAAACAAATATTTCCTTTCCACCACAAATTTAACTCCGATTCATTTTTAATATCACTATGAGTTTCTTGTAAAAATATTACTTCTGAATCTTTAAGCCTAAGAAACTCAGAGAGTAAAACTCTTTTTCCTCCTTCCCTCAGCCCATTCACGTTTAATGATCCTAGTCTAAGAATCTGCATTGCTGGGGAGAGGGAAAAAAACAACAAATGACAAAAACACAAAACGAAAATTAGGATAGAT
The DNA here is from genome assembly GCA_023634145.1 of Thymallus thymallus. Lineage (NCBI taxonomy): Eukaryota > Metazoa > Chordata > Actinopteri > Salmoniformes > Salmonidae > Thymallus > Thymallus thymallus. The sequence goes on along the minus strand of CM042411.1, from coordinate 278,406 downwards.
CCCACACCCATATGCTTTATTTTTTCCATTTTGACAGTTTTACGTTATCTTTATGAGTTTTACGTACATTTGTTAGAAACTTTTTCAGCCGAAAACGTTTCTGTTTTGAAATGACCTCATAGCCCACCGTCCTCTGAGCCAACGCCACTGATTTGATAAACTTCTCAACATCGGGGAAAAATTTTGCCACATCAACCTTTTTCCCTTTAGTCAAATCCAGAAAATCATTTAACTCTTCGACAGAATAAACATCCTCCAAAGACTGACTACAATCAATCTCCGAGAATTCCGAACAATTGTCACAATCGTCCCCTTCTTCTTCACTGTTTTCACTCTCCATAAGCACGTTATTCTGTAATCCGCTAACACTCGCATCCTCATCATCGTGAACGCCTTCCTTATCTTCATCAGCAACTTCCTCCATCACAACAATCGGGCCCACAGCATTATCACCAGCTCGTATAGTTGAAATAAACTCACTCACCTCTGACTTTGAACTTGGATCTAGAGCACTCTTCTCCGGTAGAGAACCAGTTTGTGGAATAACGCTGGGTTCTCCTGCCGAATCCGTATCCTCTGAATCCTTATCGTTAACCCCGTTTATCTTTTGTTTTTTTTCTGGAATGCTCACCTCCTTTACACCAATTGGCCGTTTTTCTTTGTCTTGACTTTTGTTTTTTTCGCTTTGAGCGTTTTGCTTATCATTATTTCCCTCGTTCTTTTCATTTTCTGATTGTTTCTTATGCGGGCACGTGAACTTCTTATGTCCTAAATCCCCGCATTCAAAACAACGCAAACTTTCTGTCGTTGCATAAATCATATAGGAGCTGTCCCCTTGCTGAATGCGAAACGATATATCCAATTCCTTAGATTGCGCATTTAAAAACATGAATACTTGTCTTCGAAAGGACAACACATGTTTTAATGCTGGGTTTTTACACCCGAACGGCAACATTTTAATGGATCCAGCAAACTTTCCAAAGCGACTCAGTTCTTTTGTAATTTGCTCATTTGTAATAAATGTCGGTGCATTTGAAATGGTAACCCTGGTAGCCGGTGCGCGTAAAGGTATTACTTGCACCAGGGAATCAGCAATAACAATTCCTTTTTCCACAAGGCTGTTTACCAATTTTCCATCTTTCAGAAACACCACCACCGCCTTGTTCATTCTGGACGCCGATACTATATTTTCGTGCCCTACAACCTCGCCCATTGCTAAAAGTACGTCTTCTACGGTAATTGCTTGATCCGAGAACACTTTGCACCCATTTTTGATAGTTATCCCCGGCGCTCCCTCGCCGGAGAGAGACGCCATGGCCTTAGTCAAACTACTTCCTCACACCAGATTTTTCTTAAACTAACCTATATAATAAACCAAAAATTGTGCATAAATAAAACCACCCCAAAAAAACTTAAATAAAACCCAGAAAAAGATTTTAAACTTGAAATCAAATTCAAACGTGCCGCTCTCACACCCCACGCCACACTTCCGCTCCCAGCATGCAACACACACAAAGAGAGAGAGAGACAGAGACAGAGAGAGAGAGAGAGAGAGACAGAGAGAGAGAGAGAGAGAGAGAGAGAGAGAGAGAGAGAGAGAGAGAGAAAGGTTTCCAAGAGAAAAAGAAGCACTTGTGCAACAGAAATGGTGTGACCGCAACCGCTGTCAATATTGAAATGAGCATCCAATTACTCTGCTGGGGAGTCAGTTACCGCAACGTCACACTGGGTACCAAATGAAGCCTCTTTTGATCATACACCCCTTTACGTACACAACACAACCTATGAGAACATTTCACAAATGGGCCCCACTGACTGGAGGTCTGAGACAATGAAACACTTTCTTCCCACTCTCTCACTCTTCTGTCTCTCTACTCGGTCTCTCTCGCTCCATCTCTCCATCTAAGGCTTCCTTCTCAATGGACAGTAAGGGGACAAAAAGGGGAAGGCTACAAATTACTGATAATGGCACGGTGCTAATGAAGAGAATGGAGAAATATCATTAGCATTTAAGAGGATGAGATCCATCTTAAATGCTTTCCAGCGCCACTCACTTAAGGAAGCAAGAGAGTGCGACTGATACCCAGATAGCCTCATTTGCATGGCTGAGTGGAGGAGGATGCTGATTGGTATGGACCCTCAACCACCCCACCCTGTTCCCCACTCCTTCCCTCTCTCTCCCTGTCCTCTTGTTTATGCATCACAAACAACGACACACGTGTGTGTTGTCTCTATTCGCTCGTAGCAACAGTCGACAAGCAAAGGAAGCAAAGAGAGAGAGAGAGAGAGAGAGAGAGAGGAGCGGCAGTTTAAAATGTGAAAAGGCAGAATGAAATGAGAGGCTCTTGATTCACACAGATGCACCCTGGGAGAGATTAGAGAGACCGTGCCTATGGTGACCATTGATCCCCCCCCCCCCCCCCCCCCCCCCCAAATTATAATATTAGTCGCTCACTGAGAAGCAAGGCTATATGCCTGTCAATTTAGATGGCACCTAGACAGCATGATTTTATTTGTCCCAGTGAATAAATCTGTTAGGATTGTTGGGAAGGCAACAACCGTTATGTTAATGCCTTAAGAGGTGCATATGATCCACAGTGAATGTGTGTGGTTGCAGCTTCCTTCATGTTCCTTCAGGTTAAAGGGGCAGTGCAGCTAGATAGTCTAAAATAAATGTGAGATAATGTCTAGATGCTTTTTATAGTGGAGATCAAGTTTATACATTTCCTGGCTGGGCTGATGAAACAGAGTAAATAGGCATTTTAACATCATAGACTTAGACAGTGGTAACTTGTGGAATAGACACCGACTGGAATACAGTTTTAACCAATCAGCATTAAGGATTAGACCCACTCGTTGTATAATGTGTTATAATGTATCTTACCAACATCACCATGGATACAGAACCCTCTGGCTGGGGAAGAAAAATTGAATGCACAGTAACTGTCAACAATATTATTTTTTTTATTTCACATATGCTTGTCATCGTTAACAATAAGCATGAAAATCCAGATATTATGAATGAGAAGGGTCATATTGAGAAAGTGGTTCACTGAATATATGAATTAATTATTAATTACATGAGTAAGTATAGGCCTATGTAACATAGACTATTCATCAGCATATCATTGTTTTAATCCATAATTAGTCGGCATCAAGCCACTGACTACTAAAGTATGGATTCCAGTTCTCTAGACAAGTAGCCCTACTGCAGCAGAGCAAGACAAAGGACATCTAATCATCAAGACAAGATAGGGTTCCCATGAAGAAAACATCAGCAGAACAATGGGGATATTTGTGGGACTGTAGAGAGAGGTTCATAAGGTCTAGTGGACTTCAACAAACTCACTGACTAACTGTGATACTGTGTTGAAGTGGTGTGGCAGTGGCAGTTTCCAGTCATTCCTGAATGTCAGGATTTTATCTAACAATCACATAGTCATCGGCCCACCATTCATTTGTCACGATGTCCCTGTTTGCTACTTGTTGACTAGGTTGTTATGGAAAAATAGATTTTGTTGTCCTCCGTAAACTACTTCATATATAAATACATTTGTTTTTGACCCAACAATTTTTTATCTGCAATTCAGCAGCAACATTAGTCAGTGTCCACTACCCTTCATGAAGCAACAGACTCTCATCTCAGGACAATGGCTGATTCACTGACGAAAAAAACATCCCACCCTCCTTTTCCTTCCACCCTCCCGTCTCCCTTTTCGGTCCTCTCCCTCCCTCCCCAGTCCTGTCCTCCACTGGGGTGAAATGCTGGAAGACAGTGTGTGACTTCTCGCTGACTTGCCAAGCAGCTCTCTGGCACTGCGGGCAGTGTGGGTAATTGTCGGCGGTGGCCGGTAGCCATGTTGTAATGTTACGGCCTGCAGCCCTATGCTCTGAACTCAGCTGAACAACTGGTAAAACTGACCATGGCCTAGTAGAAATGACAACCAGTCAAACTGTTTTTGATTTTCATTATGGGGTATTGTATCATTATGGGGTATTGTGTCATTATGGGGTATTGTATCATTATGGGGTATTGATGTCATTATGGGGTATTGTATCATTATGGGGTATTGTATCATTATGGGGTATTGTGTCATTATGGGGTATTGTGTCATTATGGGGTATTGTATCATTATGGGGTATTGTATCATTATGGGGTATTGTGTCATTATGGGGTATTGTATCATTATGGGGTATTGTGTCATTATGGGGTATTGTATCATTATGGGGTATTGTATCATCATGGGGTATTGTGTGTAGATTGATGAGGGGAAAAAAACGATGTAATGTATTTTAGAATAAGGCTGTAACGTAACAAAATGTGGAAAAGGTCAAAGGGTCTGAATACTTTCCTAATGCACTGTATACTTTTGAGGAGATGGTAAACTTTGCCAATGCCACGTCAATGGGCCACGCGGTGCATTCTGGGCGATTCTGGGACAAGGAGCGCTCTCCTTCAAGGAGTGAATGGGAGTCTATTGTCTAGCTCAAAAACCCAACAAGAAGTAGAACATTACAAATCTTTTCCGAGATGTGAGATAATTAACTTGCTATCTGTAATATCGTATAGCTTTGGAATTGTGACATTACGTACTTAAGAAAGAAAGGCATTTTACTCTACATATACACTGACTTTGAGAAAGGATTGTGTGACGAGTAGCTTAGCAACCGCATGACACATCTTAACAATGTGAACTGGATTGGTCGACAGTCTGTGGAGTGATGCGTTGTACTTTCCTTCATTCATTGGATTCCTATCTCCTTTCTATAATATCTCTGGCAATGCACCCTGGACTAAAGAGGCAGAAAAATAGGAAAAGTGTTCTAGACCCTCTGTTAAACTACACTTTTCTCGAGGTAGGAATATGGAAAAAATATGATCAATGCTATCGTACACGTCGATCCAGAGCCTGCCCATAACATAACCACACATACTGTCAAATTCTCTAAAATGACATTGGAGGCAGCTTATTGTAGAAAAATGAACATTCAATTATCTGTCAACAGCACTGGTGGAAATTCCTGCATGCCAATTGCACGCTCCCTCAAAACTTGAGACTGTGCATTGTGTTGTGTGACAAAACTGCTCATTTTAGGGTGGCCTTTTATTGTCCCCAGCACAAGGTGCACCTGTGTAATGATCATGCTGTTTAATCAGCTTCTTGATATGCCACACCTGTCAGGTGGATGGATTATCTTGGCAAATGAGAAATGCTCATTAAGAGGGATGTAAACAAATTTGTGAACAACATTTTAGAGAATTAAGTTTTTTGTTTTTATGGAACATATCTGGGATCTTTTATTTCAGCTCATGAAACATGCGACAGTATGAGAAGCTGGTGTTTGGAGGATATGTTGGTATGGGTTACCAACATATTAAAATAATGACATATTTTGATTAGAAACTTCATTTGTATTAATTTATTCATACTATTTCATCCTTCCACAAGATGTCGTCCTGACACAAGTCTAGGGCTGCTACCCAAGCCGGCTGGTCGCTAGTTCTATCGGTTCAGTTGCTTGAGACACAACCCAGTCGTTTAGTCTTTATGTTCTGTATCTATGGACACGACCCAGTCGTTTAGTCTTTATTTTCTGTATCTATGGACACGACCCAGTCGTTTAGTCTTTATGTTCTGTATCTATGGACACGACCCAGTCGTTTAGTCTTTATGTTCTGTATCTATGGACACGACCCAGTCGTTTAGTCTTTATGTTCTGTATCTATGGACACGACCCAGTCGTTCGTTCTTAATGTTCCATTGCCATATTGCCATCCCTTGCTTGCCAGCTAGCAAACTAAGGCTAACCTACAGTCACGTCAAAAGGTGCAGACAGAATAACAGCAAAGTAGCTGAATTTGCATTTGTTTAAGCTGTTTTCTAGTGACATTTATTTGAATTCATCCATAACAATGAGCTAATGAGGCACGATTTTGCCTGCATTGAAAATATGCTCATTCGTCAGGACACTGTTGTTCAGAGGAGCTAGCCAACAACACAGCTAACACTATCACTTCAAACTGAAGGACACTGTTGTTCAGAGGAGCTAGCCAACAACACAGCTAGCCAACAACACAGCTAACACTATCACTTCAAACTGAAGGACACTGTTGTTCAGAGGAGCTAGCCAACAACACAGCTAGCCAACAACACAGCTAACACTATCACTTCAAACTGAAGGACACTGTTGTTCAGAGGAGCTAGCCAACAACACAGCTAACACTATCACTTCAAACTGAAGATGGAAAGATTGCAAACTAGTTGCACGTTTCGTTTTACCTTTTTTCAATTTACATTTCCATGTATATATCCATAAACATTATGCCAGCCGATTCATGACTTCGACTGGCTGAGAAACGCTGTCTGCCTGTCTGTCTTGTCTCGACACGTTTATTACTATGGGACAGCTGGAGATCGAATTATATATATATATATATATGTGTGTGTGTGTTTGTGTGTGTGTGTTTATACAACAGGTGGGTCTAATCCTGAATGCTTATTGGTTAAAACCGCATTCCATCCGTTGTCTATTACAGAAATTGCCACCGGCTAAATCTATGACATTAAAATGCATATTAACTCCACTGTCTCATCAGCTGTCAGGCTCTGGCCATAGAGAGGCCTATTTGCTTCTCTATGTAGCCATGGTCAGAGTCTGACAGTTTCTATTCCTTTCTGTTTCTGTGTGGGTTTTGGGTTGGATCCCTAATTTGAGGCAGCTGCACCGCATTGTCTCTAATTAGGGATCCTATTTATGTTTGTATGTCCTTCACTTTTGTGTGGGTCGTTATTCCTCCAGTCACGGTTTGTACTTTTGGATTGTTTTTATACATAGTATACAAAATAAAAACAATGTCGAACTATCCTTGCGCTGCGTCTTGGTCTCTCCATACCCAAACCTGTGACAGAACGACCCACCACCTTGAGACCAAGCAGCGCAACTGGCGAGAGACGGAGAGAGCGATTGCCCAGCGTCGGTATACGGACATGGAACTCCTCGGGGGATTCGAGACGGACTCAGAGGAGGAGGTAGCGCCAGTACCATTTCCCACGTGGCCTAGGGTGAAGCCAGAGGACCGTGGGAGGTTTATGGAGCAATGGAGGAGAATGGAGAAGGAAAGGACGGAGCTGGCGTTAAAGGGGCCCATGGTGAGCATCCCCAGTCCGGGTCCGGCCGTCTACTCTACTCCCGTACCGGAGCAGTCTGCTCCACCGGTTTGCCTCCTCAGTCCTGTACGTCCAGCGCCGGCCCGGAGCCAACGAAGGTCCGTCGTGGCTTCGAGCACCACACCATCGGTGCGCAGCCAGAGCCCGGAGAGGCTGAAGGAGGGGGATCGCACACCACTTCGTCTGCCCACGATTCATGACCGGGAAAAGCCTGAGGGGTTTCATAAATACCCGGAGGAGGAGCAGACGAGGTGGTGGAGAGCCTGGGTTGCGCTTCCGCTGGAGGTGCAGAAGGACCCATTCCTACGGGAGATAGAGGAGGAGAAGGACTTCGAGCGCCGACGGGCACTATTGCTGAGGCTATGGGACAGACGGGCACCTCCAGCGAAGGTCAACAATCCTGAGCCTCCAGCGAAGGTCAGCAGCCCGAAACCTCCAGCGAAGGTCCGCAGCCCAGAACCTCCAGCGAAGGTCCGCAGCCCGGAACCTCCAGCGAAGGTCCGCAGCCCGGAACCTCCAGCGAAGTTCCGCAGCCCGGAACCTCCAGCGAAGGTCAGCAACAATGAACCTCTAGCGAAGGTCCGCAGCCCGGAACCTCCAGCGAAGGTCAGCAACCCGGAACCTCTAGCGAAGGTCCGCAGCCCGGAACCTCCAGCGAAGGTCCACAGCCCGGAGGCTCCAGAGGTCAGCACAGCGCTGTGGCTGGAACCAACCCCCCCCAGTGGAGCAGGACCCCCGTAGTCCACCGGTGCCCAATCCGGGTCCAGCTGTCTGCTCTGCTCCAGTGCCAGAGCAGTCCGCTCTGCTCCAGTGCCAGAGCAGTCCGCTCCACCGGTGCCCATTCCGGGTCCGGCCGTCTGCTCCGCCCCAGTGCCAGAGTGGTCCGCTCCACCGGTGCCCATTCCGGGTCCGGCCGTCTGCTCCGCCCCAGTGCCAGAGCGGTCCGCTCCACCGGTGCCCAATCCGGGTCCAGCCGTCTGCTCCGCCCTAGTGCCAGAGCGGTCCGCTCCACGGTACCCAATCCGGGTCCAGCCGTCTGCTCCGCCCCAGTGCCAGATAGATAGATAGATAGATAGATAGATAGATAGATAGATAGATAGATAGATAGATAGATAGATAGATAGATAGATAGATAGATAGATAGATAGATAGATAGATAGATAGATAGATAGATAAAAACTCTCTGAGGCTGCATAATAATTTACTCTGTCGTCACAGAAAATGATCACAGTGGCATGCCATTCATATTCTAATAAAAGCTGAGTACTGGGGTATTGTCCAGACAAAGATTTTTAGTGTAGCAATATTAAGTTGTATGAAATTAAATCAGATGTGAAAAATAGGCTATGCAAAAATCTGGGCAGCCTTGTCATTCTGTTGATTTGAATACCTGTAACTACTTAGCACTGATTAATTGGAACACACAATTGGTTTGGTGAGCTCATTAAGCCTTGAACTTCATAGACAAGTGCATCCAATCATGAGAAAAGGTATTTAAGGTGGCCAATTGCAAGTTGTTGTTCTCTTTGACTCTCCTCTGAAGAGTGGCAACATGGGGACCTCAAAACAACTCTCAAATGACCTGAAAACAAAGATTGTTCAACATTATGGTTTAGGGGAAGGCTACAAAAAGCTATTGCAGAGATGTAAGCTGTCAGTGTCCACTGTGAGGAACATAGTGAGGAAATGGAAGACCACAGGCACAGTTCTTGTTAAGGCCAGAAGTGGCAGGCCAAGTAAAATATCGGAGAGGCAAAGGCGAAGGATGGTGAGAACGGTCAAAAACAGCCCACAGACCACCTCCAAAGACCTACAACATCATCTTGCTGCAGATGGTGTCACTGTGCATCGTTCAACAATTCTGCGCACTTTGCACAAGGAGAAGCTGTACGGGAGAGTGATGCGGAAGAAGCCTTTTCTGCACACACGCCACAAACAGTCGCTTGAGGTATGCAAATGCACATTTGGAATAAGGTGCTGTGGACTGATGAAACAAAGATTGAGTTATTTGGTCATAACAAGGGCCGTTATGCATGGCGGCAAAAGAACACAGCGTTCCAAGAAAAACACTTGTTACCCACATTAAAATTTGGTGGGGGTTCCATCATGCTGTGGGGCTGTGTGGCCAGTGCCGGTACTGGGAATCTTGTTAAAGTTGAGGGTCGCATGGATTCCACTCAATATCACCAGATTCTTGGGAATAATGTTGAAGAATCAGTCACAAAGTTGAAGTTACGCCGGGGCTGGATATTTCAACAAGACAACGACCCAAAACACTGCTCAAAATCTACCCGGGCATTTATGCAGAGGAACAAGTACAATGTTCTGGAATGGCCATCCCAGTCCCCAGACCTGAATATCATTGAGAATTTGTGGGATGATTTGAAGCGGGCTGTCCATGCTCGGCAACCATCAAACCTAACTGAACTGGAGATGTTTTGTAAGGAGGAATGGTCCAAAATACCTTCATCCAGAATCCAGACACTCATTAGAGGCTATAGGACGCGTCTAGAGGCTGTTATTTTAGCAAAAGGAGGCTCTACTAAATATTGATGTGATTTTTCTGTTGGGGTGCCCACATTTATGCACCTGTCTAACTTCGTTTTGATGCATATTGCACATGTTCTGTTAATCCAATAAACCTCATTTCACTACTGAAATATTACTGTGTCCATCAGTTATTTGATAGATCAAAATGAAATTGCTGATCCAAACACCCAATTATTTATAAATGGAAATCATGGAAATTGTCAGGGGTGCCTAAACTTTTTCATATGACTGTAGACAGACAGACAGACAGACAGACAGACAGACAGGTAGGTAGGTAGTTAGGTAGATAGACAGTTAGGTAGGTAGACAGACAGGTAGGTAGGTAGGTAGGTAGGTAGGTAGGTAGGTAGGTAGGTAGGTAGGTAGGTAGGTAGGTAGGTAGACAGACAGACAGACAGACAGGTAGGTAGTTAGGTAGATAGGTAGGTAGGTAGATAGACAGGTAGGTAGGTAGATAAATAGACAGGTAGGTAGTTAGGTAGATAGATAGACAGACAGGTAGGTAGATATATAGATAGATAGACAGACAGGTAGGTAGATATATAGATAGATAGACAGTTAGGTAGATAGATAGACAGTTAGACAGACAGACAGACAGACAGACAAGTAGGTAGGTAGGTAGGTAGATAGATAGATAGATAGACAGGTAGGTAGGTAGATAAATAGACAGGTAGGTAGTTAGGTAGATAGATAGACAGACAGGTAGGTAGATATATAGATAGATAGACAGACAGGTAGGTAGATATATAGATAGATAGACAGGTAGGTAGTTAGGTAGATAGATAGACAGTTAGACAAGTAGGTAGGTAGGTAGATAGATAGATAGATAGATAGATAGATAGATAGATAGATAGACAGGTAGGTAGGTAGATAGATAGACAGGTAGGTAGGTAGATAGATAGACAGGTAGGTAGGTAGATAGACAGTTAGATACTTTATTGACCCTTTTTCAAGCAGCTACAATAAAACACATGGTAGGTACGAAATGCACAAAAGACAGATACACGATACATGATACACAGAGCAGCAGTATGAAAAAGTCTAACTCTGTTTGGTCAATATTTCAGAACACAAGGAAGCTGCCAAGCCTCAGCTGACCGGAAGTGGAGCGCTCAACACCGGACGATACAGGCTAACTTAGCTAGCTAGGGGTGGAGAAATGGCTGACACCATAGCTGATACAAGGAGGCTATTCTCCAAGCCTCAGAACTTGAACGACGCGTATGGACCACCTAGTAACTTTCTAGAGATTGACGTGAGCAACCCTGAGACGGTTGGTGTCGGCAGGACCAGGTTTACCACGTATGAAATCAGACTGAAGGTGAGCAGCTAGCCAGCTAGCTACATAGACACCATGTTACTGGTCACACACTAACACATGTACCAGTCAGATGTTCATATTATTCAACATGTCCAACCAGTTAGGCTAGATAACTAACAGCTAGTTAGCCAAGCAGCTTTTAGACAGCGGCTAACTCGCTAACGGTAGCTGTTGTTAACAGAATAGTTAGCCAACGAAGTTACCTGGTGGGTTTAGTTGAAACATACTAACAAGTCGTTCTAGTGACATGTCATCAATTCAGCTGGGTATTAAACGAGTTATGGTGAGGTTGTCAAAGTATCATTGTATCGGCCTGTTATTGTCGATAGCCTAGCCACCTTGCCTGCTAATTGTTAGCTAGCTAGTAGATGTTGTTAAGGAATGTGACATGTTGTTCAAGGTGGAGGACTTGTTTTGTCTCCTTTGTCTCTTGTTTGCAACAGCTCCATGTCAAACCGTCAGGGAGACATGTAGTTAATACATTATCTACTTACTAGGATGTATTTACCAAAGTAACTGTCCTACGAACCGTTAGTTGTGTTCCAGCTACACCCTGTCATCGGGTGTGAAGGGTAGATAATGGCATCTGTCGCACACCCCAACAAAAGGGTAGATAATGGCATCTGTCACACACCCCAACAAAAGGGTAGATAATGGCATCTGTCGCACACCCCAACAAAAGGGTAGATAATGGCATCTGTCACACACCCAACAAAAGGGTAGATAATGGCATCTGTCACACACCCCAACAAAAGGGTAGATAATGGCATCTGTCACACACCCAACAAAAGGGTAGATAATGGCATCTGTCACACACCCCAACAAAAGGGTAGATAATGGCATCTGTCACACACCCCAACAAAAGGGTAGATAATGGCATCTGTCACACACCCAACAAAAGGGTAGATAATGGCATCTGTCACACACCCAACAAAAGGGTAGACAATGGCATCTGTCACACACCCCAACAAAAGGGTAGATAATGGCATCTGTCACACACCCAACAAAAGGGTAGACAATGGCATCTGTCACACACCCCAACAAAAGGGTAACAATGGCATCTGTCACACACCCCAACAAAAGGGTAGATAATGGCATCTGTCACACACCCCAACAAAAGGGTAGATAATGGCATCTGTCACACACCCAACAAAAGGGTAGATAATGGCATCTGTCACACACCCCAACAAAAGGGTAGATAATGGCATCTGTCACACACCCCAACAAAAGGGTAGATAATGGCATCTGTCACACACCCAACAAAAGGGTAGATAATGGCATCTGTCACACACCCAACAAAAGGGTAGACAATGGCATCTGTCACACACCCCAACAAAAGGGTAGATAATGGCATCTGTCACACACCCAACAAAAGGGTAGACAATGGCATCTGTCACACACCCCAACAAAAGGGTAACAATGGCATCTGTCACACACCCCAACAAAAGGGTAGATAATGGCATCTGTCACACACCCCAACAAAAGGGTAGATAATGGCATCTGTCACACACCCAACAAAAGGGTAGATAATGGCATCTGTCACACACCCCAACAAAAGGGTAGATAATGGCATCTGTCACACACCCCAACAAAAGGGTAGATAATGGCATCTGTCACACACCCAACAAAAGGGTAGATAATGGCATCTGTCACACACCCAACAAAAGGGTAGACAATGGCATCTGTCACACACCCCAACAAAAGGGTAGATAATGGCATCTGTCACACACCCAACAAAAGGGTAGACAATGGCATCTGTCACACACCCCAACAAAAGGGTAGACAATGGCATCTGTCACACACCCCAACAAAAGGGTAGATAATGGCATCTGTCACACACCCCAACAAAAGGGTAGATAATGGCATCTGTCACACACCCCAACAAAAGGGTAGATAATGGCATCTGTCACACACCCCAACAAAAGGGTAGATAATGGCATCTGTCGCACACCCCAACAAAAGGGTAGATAATGGCATCTGTCGCACACCCAACAAAAGTAAGGAGCTTGACTAGGGTGTATTTAAATACAGTAAATTATTTAAATTAGTAAATTCCAAATCTCTACATAGAAACAGAGCTAGGGTTCAGAGACCAGCTCTCTCACTCAGTGAAGAAATGTCTCCTCTCTTTTGCCCTGACTCAAATATTGAGCAATACAGATTGCCCAGGTGTTTTCCCCTCCCGCTATGTTAGTCAGAGTAATACTATTCCAGTGAAGGGGCTCTGTGTAAAGTTCAGTTCTATGACACGTTGGTGTATTGAAACTGTACTGGTCAGCTTCTCTGGAATGAAGACAGGATGTTGAGCAGGCTCAGCATTAGCGAGCCCCACAGACCACTCACTCACCCCATGCATTTCCTTCCTGCTCTCCTGAAGAGAGGAGGGGCTGGGGGGTTAAACAGAACAAAATGCATGTCCTCACAAAGCCAGACCTCTGGTCCTCCAATTCTCTCCTTGCTTCCCTCTGGTGGAGAGAGTACAGTTGGATAAGAATCTAAGAAGGATTTTTTTTTAGATTCACCTTTGGTTTCATCAATGTTTTATAAACTGCACTATGAAAGTCACTCTTCAACAACTATTGAACCCTCAAATCAGCTAAAACAACGTTAGTCAAAGTATCATCATAACAATTAAGATGAGGACAGTCATAATGCATTGGGGTAAAACACAATTTTATGTCTGGTGCTTGTTCACATTTTTTTATGAAAACTGAAGGAAACCAACTGAATACGGTTACCAATGCAACAACAGTTTTTTTTTTTTTTGAATAGACTGTTTCACACCACTCTTTCTGCCACAAAACACCATGTGCATAATACAAAACACATGTCAAATTACCAGATTTATTGCATTTGAAGCAGTACATCAAGAGGTAAGCATGTTATCACCATATGACTGTCAACCCTGTCTGATTGTGTGGGCTGTCTCAGTTGTGGTTTTCCTCTGTGTCTGTCTGAAGCCTTGACTGACCCGTGGTTATCAGTAGCGTGGTGGTTTAGCACCTAAAGTCCTATAGTAGTTATAGCTTTTCCTTACCTAAAGAAACCAGAGCGAGAGAAGCCTGTCTGTAGGCATTAGAGCTGAATATAAGGCTACTGTATTTGATTAGCGTGTAATAATTAGCATATGCGTGTAATCAGCATTATTGTGCGCCTCGTAGCCCTCCTTGATCCTGCTTTGCATAAGAGCCTGGAATAAGAGGAGCATCCCTCACTTCTCAACAAACCTGGTTTCAACTTTGCTTCTCTTCTCATTCCTTTCTTTTCCTTTTCTTTAGAAACTTTACTCCAGATTCTAAAGGAATTTCAGCTATAGTTAAAGGCCTGCCTGGTACCTTGGCCAGCCTGCAATGCTTTGCAGAGTTAGTGTTTCAGGTTCCCTCACTACTTAGCTATAATCTTTCGAACTGATTTAGAATTTCTTCTGTAATTATGCCATGAAATATCAGTAGATCAACCCCCCCTCGTTCTCCTTGTCTCCTCTCTCCCGGTCCCACTCATCCGTCCCAAATCAACCCCCCCCCCAATACGGCCGTACTGAGAGAGTCTTCTTAATCCCCTCATTGAGAGGGGAGAAGAATGGATCAGGCCGGTGGGTAGGGGAAGGCCCCCCCTGAGAGGCCACAAAGGCACTCCCTCGCTCTTCATCTACCATATCCCAACGTCCCTCGTCCACCCGTCCTAGTGGAGAGTATAGTCACCTTGGCCCACGATGGCTCTTGAAAGTCTACTCATATGACACCTGACCTTTTTAACAGGTGAAATGTGTGCTGTACCTGAACCAGCAGAATCGGGGGTCAGGCAGGTCACCTCTTCACTGCAGTGCCTATGGGTTAGCTCCTGTACTTTGAGTTAATGTCTCTTTGGTTCAACTACTCATTCTAGGTCTCTGTCCCAACTTCAGTATCTGGGGTAACTGTTGCAGAACTCTTTTAGACAAGTAGTAGGCCTACTGTAGCCTAAGTAACAATCATGCAATATCTTGGTTTGGTAGTATAGATTGTCATTGCAGTATTCGCTGATATGGTCATGTGACATTTTCTTCATGGTCAGTGCAGTGGTCATTTTATGGTGATGAAAGGTGACTTATTATGGTCACATGACAAAGTCACGGCGAGAGCGTGTGTGTTAGTGGTCGTTTAGGTCTATTGATTGAATATCAGAAACTGCGTTGTGTAGATGGTGACGGTTTCTCTGCTAAACGCAGTGTCATGTCTTCAAGTTCATCTAGAGTTTGCGTGTGCAGACTTGTAAACCTGAGAATTATGGTCTTGCAAAAAACAATGGAATGTCGTCTTTGGTCTTTCCATTGGTCGTTTGTTATATTTTCAGTGGGTCTTCTGCCTATAATATTCAGTCTAAATAAGCCCCCTGACCTATAGGCCTACATTCTGTGGACAACAGGTTGTATAGCCTCATCTTTGTTCGCTTTCCACTTAGTTCATCCACAGGCTTTAGTTGTGGGTATTTTCTCTTTAAATCATGTCTTGAATGCTGAGGAGATGCTACATACAGTAGTCCTGGTTTTCAGTTTGATGTGAGGGTGAAAGGACTTCTCCATCTCTCTCTCTCTCTCTCTCTCTCTCTCTCTCTCTCTCTCTCTCAGTAGAGTATTGTATTTGTTTTTTAACTCCACTAACAGGGGAGGGGGGTGGAAGCTTCGCCACCAACATTACACCTTGCCGTTGGTAGCCTCCATCTAACCCTAACCCTCTCTCACCTCTCACACCTCTCTCTCTCACCTGTCTCTCTCTCACCTCCTCTCTCTCTCTCCTCTCACACCTCTTTCTCTCACACCTCTTTCTCTCACTCTCTCACTCTCTCACTCACTCACTCACTCACTCACTCACTCACTCACTCACTCATAGTCTCTCTCTCTCTCTCTCATAGTCTCTCTCTCTCTCTCTCTCTCTCTCTCATAGTCTCTCTCTCTCTCTCACTCATAGTCTCTCTCTCGCTCTCTATCTCTCTCGCTCTCTATCTCTCTCGCTCTCTCTCTCTCTCTCTCTCTCTCTCTCTCTCTCTCTCTCTCTCTCATAGCCTCTCGCTCTCGCTCTCTATCTCTCTCTCGCTCTCTCTCTCTCATAGCCTCTCGCGCTCTCTCTCTCTCTCTCTCTCTCTCTCTCTCTCTCTCTCATAGCCTCTCGCTCTCTCTCTCTCTCTCTCTCTCTCTCTCATAGCCTCTCGCTCTCTCTCTCTCTCTCTCTCTCTCTCTCATAGCCTCTCGCTCTCTCTCTCTATCTCTCGCTCTCTCTCTCTCTCATAGCCTCTCGCTCTCTCTCTCTATCTCTCGCTCTCTCTCTCTCTCATAGCCTCTCGCTCTCTCTCTCTCATAGCCTCTCGCTCTCTCTCTCTCTCATAGCCTCTCGCGCTCTCTCTCTCTCGCTCTCTCATAGCCTCTCGCTCTCTCTCTCTCTCTCTCGCTCTCTCATAGCCTCTCGCTCTCTCTCTCTCTCTCGCTCTCTCATAGCCTCTCGCTCTCTCTCTCTCTCTCGCTCTCTCATAGCCTCTCTCTCGCTCTCTCATAGCCTCTCTCTCTCTCTCTCTCTCAATTCAAATTCAAATTCGGCTTTATTGGCATGAAAGTTACAACTTAACAATATTGCCAAAGCACTTTACAATGTAACAATAAAAAGAAAGTTCATATTATTATTAACAACAACAACAAAAATATAGATCCATTACATATTAATTATCACATACACAACCAAAAATATTCAAAATAATTGTATGTGTGTGTTTTGTGTGTGTGTAAGTTTGTTGGGAGGTTATTGGTTGTAGTTGGGTCAACTGGTTGTCCTTATGGGTGTGGCATAATGCAACATATTTTGCACCATAAATGGCACAATGGGCCTTTTCACCCAATAGACATTGTAATTTTTCATCATCTGTTTCAAATTCTTTATTTTGAATTTGGGGAAAGAAAGTTGCCCGTATGTCTGCATAATTATCACATTTTAGGAGAAAGTGTGTTTCCGTTTCTATTGCGTTTTGTGGGCAGAGTAAACACAACCTGGCATCTCTGAGTTGCCAGATCTGTCTGAGACGACCGGTCTCTATAGCCAGGCTGTGTTCGCTGAGTCTGTACATAGACAATGTTTTCCTCAGTTTTCTATCAGTCACAGTGGTCAGATAGTTTGCCACTGTGTACTGTCTGTTTAGTGCCAAATAGCATTGAAGTTTACTTAGATTTTTTGTGGTGTCTTTCCAATAGGTCATGTAATTTTCTTTTAGTTTTTTGATAATTTGGTTGGGCCAGATTTTCTGAGTGCTGTCCTGAGGCTTTGTTGGGTTACTGTTGGTTTGTGAGTTTAGTCTCAGGATCAGCTGACTAAGGGGACTCTTTTCTATGGTCACCTCTTGGTATTGGAGGGCTTTGTGGTGGTAAGAGTTGGGGTCGCTTATTTTTAAATGGTTATAGAATGTGGTGGCTCGTTTTTGGATATTAATTAAAAGGAGAAATTGGCCTAATTCTGCCCTGCATGCGTTGTTTGTAGTTTTTCTCTGGACTCTGAGGATATTCTTACAAAGTTCCGCATGCAGGGTTTCAATTGGATGTTTGTCCCATTTTTCAAATTCTTGTTTGGTAAGTGGGCCCCACACTTCACTGCCATATAATGCAATTGGTTCAATTATTGATTTGAATATTTTGAGCCAGATCCTAATTGGTATGTCTAATTTGATGTTTATTTTAATGGCATAAAAAGCTCTTCTTGCCTTGTCTCTCAGTTCATTCACAGCCAAGTTGAAATTTCCTGTGGAGCTTATTTTTAGTCCTAAATATGTGTAGGTGTAGGTGTGTTCTAGGTGTGTGGAGCCTAATAGGAAGGTGTATTTGTTTTCTTGGCATCTGGATCTTTTTTGGAATATCATAATTTTGGTTTTTTCTAGGTTTACTGTCAGCGCCCAGTTCTGGCAGAATTGATGTAGGACATCTAGATGTTGTTGTAGGACTTATTTTGTTGGTGATAGTAGTACCAGATCATCTGCATATAGGAGACATTTTATTTTTATATCTTTAAGGGTCAGTCCAGGGGCTGTTGATTGTTCAAGCATTTTTGTCAGTTCATTAATATATGTTAAACAGGCTTGAGCTTAGGTTGTTTCCTTGTTTAACTCCACGTCTCTGGGTAAAGTAGTCTGTTTGTTTTTCTCCAATTTTGACTGCGCACTTGTTATTTTTATACATTGATTTAATTATACCATATGTTAGTCCACCGACACCACTTTCAATTAATTTTAGTAGTATTCCTTCATGCCAAATTGAGTCAAATGCCTTCTGGAAATCTACAAAACAGGAGACAATTTTTGTTTTATTTTGATTCCCATGTTGGTCAATGAGGGTGTGAAGGGTCTAAATGTGGTCTGATGTTCGATTGTTTGGTAGGAATCCAATTTGGCTTTTGTTCAGGACATTGTGTTCGTTAAGATATAAACAGCAGATTACTGAACTGATGGCACAGAAAAGTTTGCCCAAGTTGCTGTTGACACAAATGCCACGATAATTGTTGGGATCATATTTGTCTCCATTTTTATAAATTGGTGTAATAAGTCCTTGGTTCCAGATGTCTGGAAAATAGCCTACACTCAGGACTTCATTAAAAAGTTTGAGTATGGCTGTGGTAAATCTATGACTTGCGTATTTAATCATTTCATTTAATATGCCATCTGTACCACATACTTTTTTGTGTTTAAGGGTCTTTATTTTTTCTAATATTTCATTTTCTGTTATTGGGAAATCTAGAGGATTCTGGTTATTTTTAATGGTGGATTCAAGTATTTTGAGTTTTTCATAGTTTTCTTTTTGTTTGGAATTCGTTGTTATGTTTTTATATAGTTCTTGTAAGTGGTTTCTCCATATGTCACCGTTTTGAATAGACAATTCTTCTCCATGTGGTTTGTTCAGGGAATTCCAATTCTGCCAGAAGATGTTTGAATCAATGGATTCTTCCATTTCAGTTGTTTTTTAATGTGTTGCTTGTTTTGTTCTTAGAGTCTGTTTGTATTCTTTAAGGGTTTCCCAGTATTGTTGCCGCAGACATTGATCGTCTGGTTTTCTATGTTTTTGGTTGGATAGAATTCTTAGTTTTTTCCTTATGGATTTGCAGTCATGGTCAAACCATTTTGTTATTATTTCTATTTGTTTTAATGTATTTGGGATCTTTTTTAAGTCAGATGCCAATTTGTCAAATATTTCATTGATGTTTTGTACAGCCAAATTTACTCCATTTTTGTCGTGAGGATATTTGTTGATCAAGAAAATGTCCAATAGGGATTGAATTTGTTCATTATCAAATGCCATTTGGTAGTTTTCTAGACTATTATTATTCCATCTATAAGGCTGATTAGTCTTGTGTAGTTTAAAGGGCTTTTCTGCATTATGGTTTGTTTCTGCCCTTTTTAGATATATAGTAATTTTTCTGTGGTCTGATACTGGTGTGAGTGGGCTGACTGTGAATGCGCTGAGAGACATTGGATCAAGGTCTGTGATTATGTAATCTACAGTACTACTACCAAGAGGTGAGCTCTACGTATAGCGCCCAAAAGAGTCTCCGCGGAGTCTTCCATTAACTATGTACAGACCCAGTGTTCCACAAAGTTGTAGTAGTTCTTTGCCAGTTCTGTTTTTTATTTGATCCAAGTTGTTTCTGGTAGGATATGAGGGGAGGGGAATGCTGATGTTTCTGGTAGGATATGAGGGGAGGGGAATGCTGATGTTTCTGGTAGGATATGAGGGGAGGGGAATGCTGATGTTTGAATTAATGTGTTGATCTCCCTGTGTGTCTAAGGTGTCTTGATCTTCTCCAGTTCTAGCATTAAGGTCCCCACAGATCATTACGTTTCCCTGAGTCTGATAGTTACTGATCTCCTCTTCTAGGATGGAGAAGCTTTCTTCCTTGTAGTAAGGAGATTCTGAAGGGGGAATATATGCAGCACATAGGAATATATATTTTTTCTGTGGAGGTAGCCTCTTTTTTGATTTTTAGCCAAATAGAGAATTCTCCTATTTTAATTATTTCAATTGCGTGTGTTAGTTCTGTTTTGAACCAAATCAGCATTCCTCCTGAGTCTCTGCCCTGGGTGATTCCTTTTAATTTAGTGGATGGGATAATAATGTCCCTGTAGCCAAATGGACAACCAGTGGGTCCTTCTCCTCTATTCCATGTTTCCTGTAGAACAATAACATCAGAACCTAGAACTTCTCTTATAAAGTCTATATCTCTGCTCTTAAGCCCAAAAGCAGATCTTATTCCTTGGATGTTCCAACATGAGATAGTGAATGACTTAAAATCCATATATTTTAGGGATGATATTTACAGTGTTTAAGATGAGATATACATTCAAAATATTTCAATTAAACGTATATAATACTCTTTAACTGTCAAGAAAAAAAAATGTATATAATAATATAAAAAAATAAATAATAATAAAGTAAGGTGTTCTTTGAATACCTTCAAAATACAATATATATTTATATATATATTTTTTTTGCATGCACATACATATCTGTCTCTCTCTCTCTCATAGCCTCTCTCTCTCATAACCTCTCTCTCATAGCCTCTCATAGCCTCTTGCTCTCATAGCCTCTCTCTCTCATAGCCTCTCTCGCTCTCATAGCCTCTCTCTCATAACCTCTCTCATTGCCTCTCTCTCACCTCTCACACCTCTCTCTCTCACCTGTCTCTCTCTCACCTCCTCTCACACCTCTCTCTCTCACACCTGTCTCTCTCTCTCTCTCTCTCTCTCTCTCTCTCTCATAGCCTCTCTCTCTCTCTCTCTCTCTCTCTCGCTCTCATAGCCTCTCTCACCTCTCTCGCTCTCATAGCCTCTCTCACCTCTCTCTCTCAGGCACTGTCCCTCAACTTGTGGCAGGCAGCAACATAGCATGCTGCCAGCGCACAGCTGTCCATGTCTTCCCCCAAAAGGATCGGCAGCCTTGCTATTTCAGAGAGGTCCTCAAAGCCCCGGACTACTTGTTCAAATTTGGGGAAGTGACTCTCTTTGATAGTTTTATATTTTTGACATTTGGTCAGGAAATGCAGCTCTGTCTCTGGTTCTGCTGTGGTGCAGTGGTTGCACAGCCTTTCCTCTACAGGGAGCCAGGTTTTCCTGTGTCTCCCCTTCTCAATAGCAAGGCTGTGCTCGCTGAGCCTGTACTTTGTCAAGGTTTTCCTGAGGTTTTGATCAGTCACCATGGTCAGATAGTTTGCCATGGTGTACTGTCGATTTAGGGCCAAATAGCACTGCATTTTGCTTTGTGCTTGTTTGTGTTTTCCAATAGGTAATGTAGTTTTGTTTTAGATGTTTTGTAATTTGGTTAATTCTGATTGATTGGATGTTCTGGTCCTGAGGCTTCAGTGTGTTAGTGGAACAAGTTTGTGAACTCAGCCCCCGGACCAGTTGCATGAAGGGACTCTTATCTTTGCTCAACTCTTGGTATTGCAGGGCTTCGTAATGAAATGAGAGGGGGTCACTGTGTTTTAGGTGTTTCCAAAACCTAATTGCTCTTTTTTAAAATGTTTATATTAGTGGATATCGGTCTCTCTCTCTCTCATAGCCTCTCTCTCTCTCTCGCTGTCTCTCTCTCTCTCGCTGTCTCTCTCACCTCTCTCTCACCTCTCACCTCTCTCTCACCTCTCTCTCTCTCATAGCCTCTCTCTCACCTCTCTCTCACCTCTCTCTCTCTCATAGCCTCTCTCTCTCTCTCTCAATTCAAATTCAAATTCGGCTTTATTGGCATGAAAGTTACAACTTAACAATATTGCCAAAGCACTTTACAATGTAACAATAAAAAGAAAGTTCATATTATTATTAACAACAACAACAAAAATATAGATCCATTACATATTAATTATCACATACACAACCAAAAATATTCAAAATAATTGTATGTGTGTGTTTTGTGTGTGTGTAAGTTTGTTGGGAGGTTATTGGTTGTAGTTGGGTCAACTGGTTGTCCTTATGGGTGTGGCATAATGCAACATATTTTGCACCATAAATGGCACAATGGGCCTTTTCACCCAATAGACATTGTAATTTTTCATCATCTGTTTCAAATTCTTTATTTTGAATTTGGGGAAAGAAAGTTGCCCGTATGTCTGCATAATTATCACATTTTAGGAGAAAGTGTGTTTCCGTTTCTATTGCGTTTTGTGGGCAGAGTAAACACAACCTGGCATCTCTGAGTTGCCAGATCTGTCTGAGACGACCGGTCTCTATAGCCAGGCTGTGTTCGCTGAGTCTGTACATAGACAATGTTTTCCTCAGTTTTCTATCAGTCACAGTGGTCAGATAGTTTGCCACTGTGTACTGTCTGTTTAGTGCCAAATAGCATTGAAGTTTACTTAGATTTTTTGTGGTGTCTTTCCAATAGGTCATGTAATTTTCTTTTAGTTTTTTGATAATTTGGTTGGGCCAGATTTTCTGAGTGCTGTCCTGAGGCTTTGTTGGGTTACTGTTGGTTTGTGAGTTTAGTCTCAGGATCAGCTGACTAAGGGGACTCTTTTCTATGGTCACCTCTTGGTATTGGAGGGCTTTGTGGTGGTAAGAGTTGGGGTCGCTTATTTTTAAATGGTTATAGAATGTGGTGGCTCGTTTTTGGATATTAATTAAAAGGAGAAATTGGCCTAATTCTGCCCTGCATGCGTTGTTTGTAGTTTTTCTCTGGACTCTGAGGATATTCTTACAAAGTTCCGCATGCAGGGTTTCAATTGGATGTTTGTCCCATTTTTCAAATTCTTGTTTGGTAAGTGGGCCCCACACTTCACTGCCATATAATGCAATTGGTTCAATTATTGATTTGAATATTTTGAGCCAGATCCTAATTGGTATGTCTAATTTGATGTTTATTTTAATGGCATAAAAAGCTCTTCTTGCCTTGTCTCTCAGTTCATTCACAGCCAAGTTGAAATTTCCTGTGGAGCTTATTTTTAGTCCTAAATATGTGTAGGTGTAGGTGTGTTCTAGGTGTGTGGAGCCTAATAGGAAGGTGTATTTGTTTTCTTGGCATCTGGATCTTTTTTGGAATATCATAATTTTGGTTTTTTCTAGGTTTACTGTCAGCGCCCAGTTCTGGCAGAATTGATGTAGGACATCTAGATGTTGTTGTAGGACTTCTTTTGTTGGTGATAGTAGTACCAGATCATCTGCATATAGGAGACATTTTATTTTTATATCTTTAAGGGTCAGTCCAGGGGCTGTTGATTGTTCAAGCATTTTTGTCAGTTCATTAATATATGTTAAACAGGCTTGAGCTTAGGTTGTTTCCTTGTTTAACTCCACGTCTCTGGGTAAAGTAGTCTGTTTGTTTTTCTCCAATTTTGACTGCGCACTTGTTATTTTTATACATTGATTTAATTATACCATATGTTAGTCCACCGACACCACTTTCAATTAATTTTAGTAGTATTCCTTCATGCCAAATTGAGTCAAATGCCTTCTGGAAATCTACAAAACAGGAGACAATTTTTGTTTTATTTTGATTCCCATGTTGGTCAATGAGGGTGTGAAGGGTCTAAATGTGGTCTGATGTTCGATTGTTTGGTAGGAATCCAATTTGGCTTTTGTTCAGGACATTGTGTTCGTTAAGATATAAACAGCAGATTACTGAACTGATGGCACAGAAAAGTTTGCCCAAGTTGCTGTTGACACAAATGCCACGATAATTGTTGGGATCATATTTGTCTCCATTTTTATAAATTGGTGTAATAAGTCCTTGGTTCCAGATGTCTGGAAAATAGCCTACACTCAGGACTTCATTAAAAAGTTTGAGTATGGCTGTGGTAAATCTATGACTTGCGTATTTAATCATTTCATTTAATATGCCATCTGTACCACATACTTTTTTGTGTTTAAGGGTCTTTATTTTTTCTAATATTTCATTTTCTGTTATTGGGAAATCTAGAGGATTCTGGTTATTTTTAATGGTGGATTCAAGTATTTTGAGTTTTTCATAGTTTTCTTTTTGTTTGGAATTCGTTGTTATGTTTTTATATAGTTCTTGTAAGTGGTTTCTCCATATGTCACCGTTTTGAATAGACAATTCTTCTCCATGTGGTTTGTTCAGGGAATTCCAATTCTGCCAGAAGATGTTTGAATCAATGGATTCTTCCATTTCAGTTGTTTTTTAATGTGTTGCTTGTTTTGTTCTTAGAGTCTGTTTGTATTCTTTAAGGGTTTCCCAGTATTGTTGCCGCAGACATTGATCGTCTGGTTTTCTATGTTTTTGGTTGGATAGAATTCTTAGTTTTTTCCTTATGGATTTGCAGTCATGGTCAAACCATTTTGTTATTATTTCTATTTGTTTTAATGTATTTGGGATCTTTTTTAAGTCAGATGCCAATTTGTCAAATATTTCATTGATGTTTTGTACAGCCAAATTTACTCCATTTTTGTCGTGAGGATATTTGTTGATCAAGAAAATGTCCAATAGGGATTGAATTTGTTCATTATCAAATGCCATTTGGTAGTTTTCTAGACTATTATTATTCCATCTATAAGGCTGATTAGTCTTGTGTAGTTTAAAGGGCTTTTCTGCATTATGGTTTGTTTCTGCCCTTTTTAGATATATAGTAATTTTTCTGTGGTCTGATACTGGTGTGAGTGGGCTGACTGTGAATGCGCTGAGAGACATTGGATCAAGGTCTGTGATTATGTAATCTACAGTACTACTACCAAGAGGTGAGCTGTACGTATAGCGCCCAAAAGAGTCTCCGCGGAGTCTTCCATTAACTATGTACAGACCCAGTGTTCCACAAAGTTGTAGTAGTTCTTTGCCAGTTCTGTTTTTTATTTGATCCAAGTTGTTTCTGGTAGGATATGAGGGGAGGGGAATGCTGATGTTTCTGGTAGGATATGAGGGGAGGGGAATGCTGATGTTTCTGGTAGGATATGAGGGGAGGGGAATGCTGATGTTTGTATTAATGTGTTGATCTCCCTGTGTGTCTAAGGTGTCTTGATCTTCTCCAGTTCTAGCATTAAGGTCCCCACAGATCCTTACGTTTCCCTGAGGCTGATAGTTACTGATCTCCTCTTCTAGGATGGAGAAGCTTTCTTCCTTGTAGTAAGGAGATTCTGAAGGGGGAATATATGCAGCACATAGGAATATATATTTTTTCTGTGGAGGTAGCCTCTTTTTTGATTTTTAGCCAAATAGAGAATTCTCCTATTTTAATTATTTCAATTGCGTGTGTTAGTTCTGTTTTGAACCAAATCAGCATTCCTCCTGAGTCTCTGCCCTGGGTGATTCCTTTTAATTTAGTGGATGGGATAATAATGTCCCTGTAGCCAAATGGACAACCAGTGGGTCCTTCTCCTCTATTCCATGTTTCCTGTAGAACAATAACATCAGAACCTAGAACTTCTCTTATAAAGTCTATATCTCTGCTCTTAAGCCCAAAAGCAGATCTTATTCCTTGGATGTTCCAACATGAGATAGTGAATGACTTAAAATCCATATATTTTAGGGATGATATTTACAGTGTTTAAGATGAGATATACATTCAAAATATTTCAATTAAACGTATATAATACTCTTTAACTGTCAAGAAAAAAAAATGTATATAATAATATAAAAAAATAAATAATAATAAAGTAAGGTGTTCTTTGAATACCTTCAAAATACAATATATATTTATATATATATTTTTTTTGCATGCACATACATATCTGTCTCTCTCTCTCTCATAGCCTCTCTCTCTCATAACCTCTCTCTCATAGCCTCTCATAGCCTCTTGCTCTCATAGCCTCTCTCTCTCATAGCCTCTCTCGCTCTCATAGCCTCTCTCTCATAACCTCTCTCATTGCCTCTCTCTCACCTCTCACACCTCTCTCTCTCACCTGTCTCTCTCTCACCTCCTCTCACACCTCTCTCTCTCACACCTGTCTCTCTCTCTCTCTCTCTCTCTCTCTCTCTCTCTCATAGCCTCTCTCTCTCTCTCTCTCTCTCTCGCTCTCATAGCCTCTCTCACCTCTCTCGCTCTCATAGCCTCTCTCACCTCTCTCTCTCAGGCACTGTCCCTCAACTTGTGGCAGGCAGCAACATAGCATGCTGCCAGCGCACAGCTGTCCATGTCTTCCCCCAAAAGGATCGGCAGCCTTGCTATTTCAGAGAGGTCCTCAAAGCCCCGGACTACTTGTTCAAATTTGGGGAAGTGACTCTCTTTGATAGTTTTATATTTTTGACATTTGGTCAGGAAATGCAGCTCTGTCTCTGGTTCTGCTGTGGTGCAGTGGTTGCACAGCCTTTCCTCTACAGGGAGCCAGGTTTTCCTGTGTCTCCCCTTCTCAATAGCAAGGCTGTGCTCGCTGAGCCTGTACTTTGTCAAGGTTTTCCTGAGGTTTTGATCAGTCACCATGGTCAGATAGTTTGCCATGGTGTACTGTCGATTTAGGGCCAAATAGCACTGCATTTTGCTTTGTGCTTGTTTGTGTTTTCCAATAGGTAATGTAGTTTTGTTTTAGATGTTTTGTAATTTGGTTAATTCTGATTGATTGGATGTTCTGGTCCTGAGGCTTCAGTGTGTTAGTGGAACAAGTTTGTGAACTCAGCCCCCGGACCAGTTGCATGAAGGGACTCTTATCTTTGCTCAACTCTTGGTATTGCAGGGCTTCGTAATGAAATGAGAGGGGGTCACTGTGTTTTAGGTGTTTCCAAAACCTAATTGCTCTTTTTTAAAATGTTTATATTAGTGGATATCGGTCTCTCTCTCTCTCATAGCCTCTCTCTCTCTCTCGCTGTCTCTCTCTCTCTCGCTGTCTCTCTCACCTCTCTCTCACCTCTCACCTCTCTCTCACCTCTCTCTCTCTCATAGCCTCTCTCTCACCTCTCTCTCACCTCTCTCTCTCTCATAGCCTCTCTCTCTCTCTCTCAATTCAAATTCAAATTCGGCTTTATTGGCATGAAAGTTACAACTTAACAATATTGCCAAAGCACTTTACAATGTAACAATAAAAAGAAAGTTCATATTATTATTAACAACAACAACAAAAATATAGATCCATTACATATTAATTATCACATACACAACCAAAAATATTCAAAATAATTGTATGTGTGTGTTTTGTGTGTGTGTAAGTTTGTTGGGAGGTTATTGGTTGTAGTTGGGTCAACTGGTTGTCCTTATGGGTGTGGCATAATGCAACATATTTTGCACCATAAATGGCACAATGGGCCTTTTCACCCAATAGACATTGTAATTTTTCATCATCTGTTTCAAATTCTTTATTTTGAATTTGGGGAAAGAAAGTTGCCCGTATGTCTGCATAATTATCACATTTTAGGAGAAAGTGTGTTTCCGTTTCTATTGCGTTTTGTGGGCAGAGTAAACACAACCTGGCATCTCTGAGTTGCCAGATCTGTCTGAGACGACCGGTCTCTATAGCCAGGCTGTGTTCGCTGAGTCTGTACATAGACAATGTTTTCCTCAGTTTTCTATCAGTCACAGTGGTCAGATAGTTTGCCACTGTGTACTGTCTGTTTAGTGCCAAATAGCATTGAAGTTTACTTAGATTTTTTGTGGTGTCTTTCCAATAGGTCATGTAATTTTCTTTTAGTTTTTTGATAATTTGGTTGGGCCAGATTTTCTGAGT
The DNA here is from genome assembly GCA_023634145.1 of Thymallus thymallus. Taxonomy (NCBI): domain Eukaryota; kingdom Metazoa; phylum Chordata; class Actinopteri; order Salmoniformes; family Salmonidae; genus Thymallus; species Thymallus thymallus. Next base: position 250,776 of record CM042411.1, on the reverse strand, counting down.
GCTGTCCTGAGGCTTTGTTGGGTTACTGTTGGTTTGTGAGTTTAGTCTCAGGATCAGCTGACTAAGGGGACTCTTTTCTATGGTCACCTCTTGGTATTGGAGGGCTTTGTGGTGGTAAGAGTTGGGGTCGCTTATTTTTAAATGGTTATAGAATGTGGTGGCTCGTTTTTGGATATTAATTAAAAGGAGAAATTGGCCTAATTCTGCCCTGCATGCGTTGTTTGTAGTTTTTCTCTGGACTCTGAGGATATTCTTACAAAGTTCCGCATGCAGGGTTTCAATTGGATGTTTGTCCCATTTTTCAAATTCTTGTTTGGTAAGTGGGCCCCACACTTCACTGCCATATAATGCAATTGGTTCAATTATTGATTTGAATATTTTGAGCCAGATCCTAATTGGTATGTCTAATTTGATGTTTATTTTAATGGCATAAAAAGCTCTTCTTGCCTTGTCTCTCAGTTCATTCACAGCCAAGTTGAAATTTCCTGTGGAGCTTATTTTTAGTCCTAAATATGTGTAGGTGTAGGTGTGTTCTAGGTGTGTGGAGCCTAATAGGAAGGTGTATTTGTTTTCTTGGCATCTGGATCTTTTTTGGAATATCATAATTTTGGTTTTTTCTAGGTTTACTGTCAGAGCCCAGTTCTGGCAGAATTGATGTAGGACATCTAGATGTTGTTGTAGGACTTCTTTTGTTGGTGATAGTAGTACCAGATCATCTGCATATAGGAGACATTTTATTTTTATATCTTTAAGGGTCAGTCCAGGGGCTGTTGATTGTTCAAGCATTTTTGTCAGTTCATTAATATATGTTAAACAGGCTTGAGCTTAGGTTGTTTCCTTGTTTAACTCCACGTCTCTGGGTAAAGTAGTCTGTTTGTTTTTCTCCAATTTTGACTGCGCACTTGTTATTTTTATACATTGATTTAATTATACCATATGTTAGTCCACCGACACCACTTTCAATTAATTTTAGTAGTATTCCTTCATGCCAAATTGAGTCAAATGCCTTCTGGAAATCTACAAAACAGGAGACAATTTTTGTTTTATTTTGATTCCCATGTTGGTCAATGAGGGTGTGAAGGGTCTAAATGTGGTCTGATGTTCGATTGTTTGGTAGGAATCCAATTTGGCTTTTGTTCAGGACATTGTGTTCGTTAAGATATAAACAGCAGATTACTGAACTGATGGCACAGAAAAGTTTGCCCAAGTTGCTGTTGACACAAATGCCACGATAATTGTTGGGATCATATTTGTCTCCATTTTTATAAATTGGTGTAATAAGTCCTTGGTTCCAGATGTCTGGAAAATAGCCTACACTCAGGACTTCATTAAAAAGTTTGAGTATGGCTGTGGTAAATCTATGACTTGCGTATTTAATCATTTCATTTAATATGCCATCTGTACCACATACTTTTTTGTGTTTAAGGGTCTTTATTTTTTCTAATATTTCATTTTCTGTTATTGGGAAATCTAGAGGATTCTGGTTATTTTTAATGGTGGATTCAAGTATTTTGAGTTTTTCATAGTTTTCTTTTTGTTTGGAATTCGTTGTTATGTTTTTATATAGTTCTTGTAAGTGGTTTCTCCATATGTCACCGTTTTGAATAGACAATTCTTCTCCATGTGGTTTGTTCAGGGAATTCCAATTCTGCCAGAAGATGTTTGAATCAATGGATTCTTCCATTTCAGTTGTTTTTTAATGTGTTGCTTGTTTTGTTCTTAGAGTCTGTTTGTATTCTTTAAGGGTTTCCCAGTATTGTTGCCGCAGACATTGATCGTCTGGTTTTCTATGTTTTTGGTTGGATAGAATTCTTAGTTTTTTCCTTATGGATTTGCAGTCATGGTCAAACCATTTTGTTATTATTTCTATTTGTTTTAATGTATTTGGGATCTTTTTTAAGTCAGATGCCAATTTGTCAAATATTTCATTGATGTTTTGTACAGCCAAATTTACTCCATTTTTGTCGTGAGGATATTTGTTGATCAAGAAAATGTCCAATAGGGATTGAATTTGTTCATTATCAAATGCCATTTGGTAGTTTTCTAGACTATTATTATTCCATCTATAAGGCTGATTAGTCTTGTGTAGTTTAAAGGGCTTTTCTGCATTATGGTTTGTTTCTGCCCTTTTTAGATATATAGTAATTTTTCTGTGGTCTGATACTGGTGTGAGTGGGCTGACTGTGAATGCGCTGAGAGACATTGGATCAAGGTCTGTGATTATGTAATCTACAGTACTACTACCAAGAGGTGAGCTGTACGTATAGCGCCCAAAAGAGTCTCCGCGGAGTCTTCCATTAACTATGTACAGACCCAGTGTTCCACAAAGTTGTAGTAGTTCTTTGCCAGTCCTGTTTTTTATTTGATCCAAGTTGTTTCTGGTAGGATATGAGGGGAGGGGAATGCTGATGTTTCTGGTAGGATATGAGGGGAGGGGAATGCTGATGTTTCTGGTAGGATATGAGGGGAGGGGAATGCTGATGTTTGAATTAATGTGTTGATCTCCCTGTGTGTCTAAGGTGTCTTGATCTTCTCCAGTTCTAGCATTAAGGTCCCCACAGATCATTACGTTTCCCTGAGTCTGATAGTTACTGATCTCCTCTTCTAGGATGGAGAAGCTTTCTTCCTTGTAGTAAGGAGATTCTGAAGGGGGAATATATGCAGCACATAGGAATATATATTTTTTCTGTGGAGGTAGCCTCTTTTTTGATTTTTAGCCAAATAGAGAATTCTCCTATTTTAATTATTTCAATTGCGTGTGTTAGTTCTGTTTTGAACCAAATCAGCATTCCTCCTGAGTCTCTGCCCTGGGTGATTCCTTTTAATTTAGTGGATGGGATAATAATGTCCCTGTAGCCAAATGGACAACCAGTGGGTCCTTCTCCTCTATTCCATGTTTCCTGTAGAACAATAACATCAGAACCTAGAACTTCTCTTATAAAGTCTATATCTCTGCTCTTAAGCCCAAAAGCAGATCTTATTCCTTGGATGTTCCAACATGAGATAGTGAATGACTTAAAATCCATATATTTTAGGGATGATATTTACAGTGTTTAAGATGAGATATACATTCAAAATATTTCAATTAAACGTATATAATACTCTTTAACTGTCAAGAAAAAAAAATGTATATAATAATATAAAAAAATAAATAATAATAAAGTAAGGTGTTCTTTGAATACCTTCAAAATACAATATATATTTATATATATATTTTTTTTGCATGCACATACATATCTGTCTCTCTCTCTCTCATAGCCTCTCTCTCTCATAACCTCTCTCTCATAGCCTCTCATAGCCTCTCTCTCTCATAGCCTCTCTCGCTCTCATAGCCTCTCTCTCATAACCTCTCTCATTGCCTCTCTCTCACCTCTCACACCTCTCTCTCTCACCTGTCTCTCTCTCACCTCCTCTCACACCTCTCTCTCTCACACCTGTCTCTCTCTCTCTCTCTCTCTCTCTCTCTCATAGCCTCTCTCTCTCGCTCTCATAGCCTCTCTCACCTCTCTCGCTCTCATAGCCTCTCTCACCTCTCTCTCTCAGGCACTGTCCCTCAACTTGTGGCAGGCAGCAACATAGCATGCTGCCAGCGCACAGCTGTCCATGTCTTCCCCCAAAAGGATCGGCAGCCTTGCTATTTCAGAGAGGTCCTCAAAGCCCCGGACTACTTGTTCAAATTTGGGGAAGTGACTCTCTTTGATAGTTTTATATTTTTGACATTTGGTCAGGAAATGCAGCTCTGTCTCTGGTTCTGCTGTGGTGCAGTGGTTGCACAGCCTTTCCTCTACAGGGAGCCAGGTTTTCCTGTGTCTCCCCTTCTCAATAGCAAGGCTGTGCTCGCTGAGCCTGTACTTTGTCAAGGTTTTCCTGAGGTTTTGATCAGTCACCATGGTCAGATAGTTTGCCATGGTGTACTGTCGATTTAGGGCCAAATAGCACTGCATTTTGCTTTGTGCTTGTTTGTGTTTTCCAATAGGTAATGTAGTTTTGTTTTAGATGTTTTGTAATTTGGTTAATTCTGATTGATTGGATGTTCTGGTCCTGAGGCTTCAGTGTGTTAGTGGAACAAGTTTGTGAACTCAGCCCCCGGACCAGTTGCATGAAGGGACTCTTATCTTTGCTCAACTCTTGGTATTGCAGGGCTTCGTAATGAAATGAGAGGGGGTCACTGTGTTTTAGGTGTTTCCAAAACCTAATTGCTCTTTTTTAAAATGTTTATATTAGTGGATATCGGTCTCTCTCTCTCTCATAGCCTCTCTCTCTCTCTCGCTGTCTCTCTCTCTCTCGCTGTCTCTCTCACCTCTCTCTCACCTCTCACCTCTCTCTCACCTCTCTCTCTCTCATAGCCTCTCTCTCACCTCTCTCTCACCTCTCTCTCTCTCATAGCCTCTCTCTCTCTCATAGCCTCTCTCTCTCATAGCCTCTCTCTCACCTCTCTCTCTCTCTCTCATAGCCTCTTTCTCTCTCTCCTATATGGGGGGAAATGTTTTTTGGTCATTCATAAAATAGGGAGGGGTGGCGGTGCGGGGGGCTTGTCAGGCACAGTCAAGTGTAATCCAAACTCTACAGCATCCTCTCTGACAACTATTTTAATGGAAATGGGGAACATATTGTATCAAGGCTACCATGTCCTACTTGAAATGACATTATCAAAAGTGGGAGCTGATACTATGGCAACAAAGCAGCTTTCTGCCAGCTAGGCGGAGAGGAGAGGAGAGGAGGAAGGCTGTAGGGGCGAGAGAGATGGAAGGCTGTCAAGCTGTTAGAGAGAGAGAGAGAGACCCCCCCCCACCCACCGTTCCCCCTCTCTTTCCCTTCTGGAATAAGAAGCGATGAGATGGTATTGTTCTGCCATTATTCATACTTTGTATTTTTAAAGGGAGAGCTAGGTAAGAAGGGTCCATCCTACTAAACACTAATGCATAGGTGGCCTTGAACCATTCTCACAGGAGAGGGGTGACCTTTCTCTCCAGGGGTTTGGGCTCTTTTCTCCCCAGTTTTTAATAACCTATGGTATTGTCTCATTTCCTAAACATTATACTTCACCTGCATTTCTAATACAGCAGAGGTTTATTCATTGGTTTCTGTTACTGCCATGTGAAAGCTTTCAGCAGGCCACTGGCTCAGTTGAAGTGTAGTTGAAGTGAACTTGCTACGATTGTGATATGTTGTCTCACCTAGCGATCTGATGTTGGATGCAGTAATGTAATTCGCTCTGGATAAGAGCTTCTGCTAAATGACTCAAATGTAGTTTGAAGTTGGGTATTTTTGTGTTGTTTATGAAATGGACCCTGTGCTCCTCACTAGCTTAGGCTTACGTTTCTCTCACTCTCTTTCTTTGTCTGCCCTCTTTCTCTCTTAGTGCTGAGCGATTAGTAGTTTGAGGTCAGTTCAGTTCACGTTTTCTGTAGACATTTTCAAAAATAGTCCTTGTGCATAGAGTTGTATGGTTTGTTTAACTTTGCAATCATTGGTTTTTGTTTGACATACATTTAAAGGGGAAAGTCTGAGTCCCAGTGTCACTGTGTGTGTGGAATTAATTACTATTTTTTCATTCCAAGTAATCTCGGATTCTTGCGAAGGTTGTCACATCATGTTTAATGATGTTAAAGGGGACGTGGACCCACTGATTTGGGCTTGTGCTTTGGCTTGCTCCTGGCGGCCATGACAGAAGCCAAACATGAGATGGCTTGGGGTCACATTAACGTTTACACACTGTTTTACCCATTTTATATGTTTATACTATATTCTAGCCATGGCTCATCCTATAAAATGTGATCAAAATGCATTTTTTGGCAGAAATGCCTTCTGGAACATGTGCATTTTCATGTCCCTTAATAACAAACTTGTATGCCATCTGTAAATACGAATAATATGAGCCTTGTTGGTGAAGCCACAGAAAAAGACAACAACCTTCCCACTAGCCATGATTAGCTGAGATAATGAGTGGGCTGAACATGCCGAGAGAGGAGTTCGGATTGGTCTGCCATATAGAAGGCTTCTGTCTATCTGAGCCCAGTCTGTATTGGTAAACCTGTCTAGTGGAGCTGCATAAGTGTTGCTCTCCACTTTCTGGAGGATCGAGTTTTGAAATCAGTAGAATTAGAGTATGGACATGGAAAAACACCTGTCTGGATTACATCTTCAAACTAAGGGCAACCATGCATGGCATCCAACAGGAGACACGTCCAACCATGATGTATTAGGGTAAGATTGTAAGTGTACTGTTAGCTAGCTAGCTAACATTAGCTGGCTGGATCCCTAGCTAACATTGCGTGTATAAGGTTGTTAATCGTATGCATGATAGTAACGACATGATTTGGCACTGTTCATTGTTGTTTAACTAGCTAACGTTCGCTGGCTTGCTCGTTAGCTAACGAGATGTGTGTGGTCTTACATGTTGTTTACCTAGCTAGGTTAATTGTTTACCTAACTAGCTACATGTCTTAAGCTAAAGTGTACAACACCTGTTGAATATGGCCGGTGTCAGTAAACATCGGCAAAAAAGCATAGTGAAATTGTTGCCAGAAGAGATGGTTAGGCTGTTTTCATGTTATCCAGAGGTAAACAAATCATCGGCCAGAGCGCTCTCTGAATTCTCAGAGAGTGAAACAAGATGGGTGGGGCTAAAGCTTAAGAGGGTGTGAACGATGGGTGTATTCAAAATATACAGTTGAAGTCAGAAGTTTACATACACTTGGGTCATTTAAAACTCATTTTTCAACCACAGATTTCATGTTAACAAACTATAGTTTTGGCAATTCTGTTAGGACATCTACTTTGTGCATGACACAAGTAATTGACACAAGTAATTCTTCCAACAATTGTTGACAGACAGATTATTTCACTTATAATTCACTATATCACAATTCCAGTGGGTCAGAAGTTTACATACACTAAGTTGACTGTGCCTTTAAAAAGCTTGGAAAATTCCAGAAAATGTTGTCATGGCTTTAGAAGCTGACATCATTTGAGTCAATTGGAGGTGTACCTGTGGATGTATTACAAGGCCTACCTTCAAACTCAGTGCCTCTTTGCTCGACATCATGGGAAAATCTAAAAAAAATCCGGCAAGACCTCAGAAAAATAATTGTAGACCTCCACAAGTCTGGTTCATCCTTGGGAGCAATTTCCAAACGCCTGAAGGTACCACATTCATCTGTACAAACAATAGTACGCAAGTATAAACACCATGGGACCAGCTGTCATACCGCTCAGGAAGGAGACTCGTTCTGTCTCCTAGAGATGAACAACTTTGGTGCGAAAAGTGCAAATCAATCCCAGAACAACAGCAAAGGACCTTGTGAAGAGGAAACCGGTACAAAAGTATCTATTTCCACAGTAAAACGAGTCCTATATCGACATAACCTGAAAGGCCGCTCATCAAGGAAGAAGCCACTGCTCCAAAACCGCCATAAAAAAGCCTGACTATGGTTTGCAACTGCACATGGGGACATAGATCGTACCTTTTTGGAGAATTTTCCTCTAGTCTGATGAAACAAAAATAGAACTGTTTGGCCATAACGATGGTCATTATGTTTGGAGGAAAAAGGGGGAGGCTTGCAAGCCGAAGAACACCATCCCAACCGTGAAGCACGGTGGTGGCAGCATCATGTTGTGGTGGTGCTTTGCTGCAGGAGGGACTGGTGCACTTCACAAAATAGATGGCACCATGAGGAAGGAAAATTATGTGGATATATTGAAGCAACATCTCAAGACATCAGTCAGAACGTTTGGTCGCAAATGTATCTTCCAAATGGACAATGACCCCAAGCATACTTCCAAAGTTGTGGAAAATGGCTTAAGACAACAAAGCCAAGGTTTTGGAGTGGCCATCACAAAACCCTGACCTCAATCCTATAGAAAATCTGGGCAGAACTGAAAAAGTGTGTGCGAGCAAAGAGGCCAACAAACCTGACTCAGTTACACCAGTTCTGTCAGGATGAATGGGCCAAAATTCAATTTCCACATTATTCCATATTATTCTTTAATGGAAGCCTCTCCAAAATAATCCAGGTAGAATCAGGAATTCCCCAGGGCAGCTGTCTTAGGCCCCTTACTTTTTTCAATCTTTATTAACGAAATGCCACTGGCTTTGAGTAAAGTGTGTCTATGTATGTGGATGACTCAACACTATACACGTCATCTATTACAGCGACTGAAATGACTAACACTTAACAAAGGACTGCAGCTACAGTTTAGTCGTGTGGTCAGGTGCAACAAAGAGGGACAGGATGAACACAGAGAGCTAACATTAATAATATGAATGTCAATCTCTCTTGGCTCATAGTAGAGGAGAGATTGACTTCATCACTACTTGTATTTGTGAGAGGTATTGACATGTTGAAATCACCGAGCTGTCTGTTTGAACTATGCATACCTCACAAGACATGCCACCAGAGGTCTCTTCACAGTCCCCGAGTCCAGAACAGACTATGGGAGGTGCACAGTACTACATAGAACTCTATTTCACATCAAGTAACTGATGCAAGCAGTAACATTTTATTTTAAAAACTAATAAGAATACACCTTAAGGTTTATGGAACAGCTGGGACTGTGAAGGAACACAAACATAGGAACAGATACATGCATACACACATATGCACTATACACACACGTACACATTAATTTTGTGTTGTAGATATGTGGTATTAGAGTAGGGGCCTGAGGGCACATACTTAATGTGTTGTGAAGGTATTGTAATGTTTTTGGATGGATGGATGGATGGATGGATGGATGGATGGATGGATGGATGGATGGATACTTACTTTATTGATCCCCAAGGGGAAATTTCTTTGTCACGCAGCTATGAAAAAACACAGGACAGGTGCAAAATGCCAGAACGAAATACACAAAAGACAGATACATGATACATAGTGCAGCAGTATGAAACAGTATAAAAATACAAGAAGCCTGAATGCTATAAAAAGGCATTGCATAGTATGGGTGAATGGCTGAATATGTACACTATACATTGTTACAGAGTGTTAGGTGAAAAAATTATACAAATATTGCAAGTTGATATAAATAAATAAAACATATTTTCATGGTTAACTATACTATACAGGTCAATGGCAGAGAAATACTTGAATAGCTAAAAGTGCGTATGATATAAGTGAGGGTAATAATAGTTTACTTAATATACAGTCTGGTTAAATGAACAGGTAAGTGAATATTTGCATTGTTACATTAACTGTACAGGTAAATATACAGTTACATTTACAGGTAAGGGAATATTTGCATGGTTGCATTAACTGTACAGGTAAATGACAGGAAGAGGTACTTTAATAGCTAAATGTGTGTATGATATAATTTAGGGTAACAATAATAATTCCCTTAAAATACAGTCCTTAGTACAGGGTTTAATTACAGATACTGACAGGATACTAATATGCAGTCCTGAGTGAATGACTATGTAAGTTAAGTCCAAGAATTACTTACAATATTGCATGTAATATGATATAACAACTGTACATGAATATGTATATAAGTATTGCAACAGTTGAACAGTAATAGTTCAGGATTATGGAGTGCTACCGTTTTACGAAGGTTTTAACAGTCCTTTTTATCACTGAGGCACATTTTCCAGGTCGCAGTTGTAAATGAGAACTTGTTCTCAACTGGCCTACCTGGTTAAATAAAGGTGAAAGCGCCGAAACCTACACGCGAGTCCTCAATTATTTATAACTGAGCCCAGCTCCTGGATTTAGCACACGCAGCGCTGCTGCACCCCAGGGAAAAGTTTGATATTCCGGATGAGTTGAAAATGTGACGGCGTGGACGCAGGGTGGGATTGAAGTGTAAGGCAAAGCTAAGGAAGTACAAGCCGGCTATACCGTTTATCATTATGGGCAACGTGAGATCGCTGCATAACAAGATGGACAAGCTTCAGGGTCTGGTTCATGGACAAAGAATACCGGGAAGCAAGCCTATTGTGTTTTTCTGAGACATGGCTGAATGATAACATCCCCATAGAGAAAGTCACTATCGGCGGTTTCCGGACCATCAGAGCAGACAGGGATAGCGCTTCTTCCTGTTAGAGTAAGGGAGGGGGGCTGGCTTTATTACTTAACAGATGGTGTAATCCGAGCCATATTACTCTTAAGGAAGAGTTTTGTAGCCCGGACATTGAGCTGTTAGCCGTTAGCCTGAGACTCTACTATTTGCCGAGGGAATTCACGGTGGCCATTGCTGTTATTGTTTACGTTCCACCCTCCGCTGACTCAAACACAGCATGTGACGTCATCCACTCTGTTATCGCGTGGTTGCAGACAGCGCATCCCAGTGCTTTCTTTGCCATTTCGGGTGATTTTAACAATGCATCCCTCTCTTCAACGCTGCCCACGTTCAAACAGTTTGAAGTGCCAAACCAGGAATAATACAACTCTGGACTTGTTATATGCTAATGTGAAGGATGCATACAACTCCACTGCACTCCCTCCCCTCGGTAGATCGGATCACAACCTTGTCCACCTCACCCCACTCTACAGGCCTATTGTCCAACTCAGCCTGCGACCACTAGGACCATTAGGAGATGGTCCTCGGAGGCGAATGAAGACCTACAGGACTGCTTTGAAACAGACTGGGATGTGCTCTGTGAGGCTCACGGGGGGACAAGGACAAATTAAAATGCGTCCAGAGGGAGCTGAAGTTGCGGATTGCTGATGGGAAGAGAGGGTATAAGGAGAAAATGGAGGACAAGCTGAGGCAGAGCCAGGTGAGAGAGGTGTGGAAGGGTATGAGAAATATCACTGGCTTCAAAAAGTCAAACAGTGGGCAGATGGAGGGAACCCAGGACAGAGCCAATGAGCTGAACCAATTTTTTAACAGGTTTGATACTGGCCCTGTCCACCTCCCCTCCAGCTCCCCAGGCCACACACCCTCACTGCTGTCCCACCCCCACTCTGCTCACAGCACCTCTGTTGAGACAATCAGCGACCCCACCTCCCCCCCTGCTCCCTCTGGACTGATCCTCAACACCCCCCTTCCCCCCACCTCCCCACCTGGGCTGGCTTTCACCACCGTGCTGACCAACTGTGTGGAATACTCCAGCGTCTCTTCAGCCTGAGCCTGGAAAGGGTCCCTGTGCTGTGGAAAACATCCTGCCTCGTCCCAGTGCCCAAGAAGGCGCACCCCACTGTCCTGAATGACTTCAGACCTGTAGCGCTAACATCCCACATCATGAAGACCCTGGAAAGGTTAGTCCTCGCTCACCTCAGACCCCTGTTGTGTACATATCAGCGCAACATCGGGGTGGATGATTCAATCATCTACCTTCTGCAGAGGGCCTACTCTCACCTGGACAACGCAGGTTGCACTGTGAGGGTTATGTTTTTTTACTTCTCCGGTGCCTTCAACACCATTCAGCCCCTGCTACTGGGTCAGAAGATGAAGAGGATGAAAGTGGAAGCCGACTCTACTTTCTGAGGAGGCTCACGTCCTTCAACGTGTGCAGTAAACTACTGCATACCTTCTACCAGTCTGTGGTGATGGCAGTAGTGTGCTGGGGCGCCAACATAAAGGCTGGTGATGCTTCTTGGGTAAAAAAGCTGATCAGGAATGGTAGCTCTGTTCTGGGGAATAACCTTGACACTTTAGAGGAGGTGGCGGAGAGACGGATCCTGGCCAAACTGCTGGCCATCATGGACAACGTCACCCACCCTCTGCATGCCATGGTTATGATGCAGAGGAGCACCTTCAGTCACAGACTGATCCCACTACAGTGTGCCAGAGAGCGCTACAGGAGGTCCTTCCTGCCGGCAGCTATTAGACTATATAATGCCTCACCGGGGTGCCGTGCCGTCGTCAACATAGACCTGGAACTGTTGGGGTTTTATTTATTTATTTTTTATTTCACCTTTATTTAACCAGGTAGGCCAGTTGAGACAACTGGGGTGTTAGGACCTAGTTTAACAATTAGGCATCCATCCATCCGTGAGTAACTCTCTGGTCTGTAATCACTCATTCACTCAGGTCTGTATACACATATTCATGTATAGTTGTTATATCATATCACGTGCAATATTGTAAGTCATTCTTGGACTGAACTTACGTAGTCATTCACTCAGGAATGCATATTAGTATCCTGTCAGTAGTATCTTTTTTTTCATTGCATTTAGTATATTGAATGTGCAATACGTGCAATTATCTGTAATTAAACCCTGTTCTAAGGACTGTATTTTAAGGGAATTACTATTATTACCCTAATTTATATCATATTTAGCTATTTAAGTATCTCTTCCTGTCATTTACCTGTACAGTTAATTTAACCATGCAAATATTCACTTACCTGTACATTTAACCAGTCTGTCTATCAAGTAAACTATTATTACCCTGACTTATATCATATGTGCATTTATCTATTTAAATATCTTTCTCTGCCATCGACCTGTATAGTTAACCATGCACATATTTGTATTTTATTTATATTAATGTGCAATAATTGTATAATTTTTTCACCTAACACCGTAACAATGTACAGTGTACATATTCAGTCATTCACTCATACTATGCAATTCGTTTCTATAGCTTTTTGCACTCCAGACTTTTTGTATTTTTATACTTTTTCATACTGATGTATCTAGTATCTGTCTTTTGTGTATTTCGTTCTGGCATTTTGCACCTACCCTGTGTTTTTTCGTAGCTGCTTGATAAAGTAATTTCCCTTTGAGGATCAATAAAGTACCTGTCTGTCTGTCTAGATCTCTTTTGTCTGAGGCATGGTTCACATCAGGCAATGCATCTTGTGAATAGCAACATTTGTGAGTTTTTTTTATAGGCTAGGGCAGCTCTAACCAACATCTCCAATGTTATGTCATTGATTGGACTCCAGGTTGGCTGACTCCTGACTCCAATTAGCTTTTGGAGAAGTCATTAGTCCAGGGGTTCACATACCTTATCCAACCGACACTGTGAATGTTTAAATTATGTATTCAATATAAACAATAAAAATACAATTATTTGTGTTATTAGTTTAAGCAGACTGCTTGTTTATTGTTGTGACTTAGATGAAGATCAGATAATTTAATGACCAATTAAATCCAAGTAATTCCAAAGGGTTCACACAATTCTTCTTGCAACTGTAAGCATTTTTAAAGTGACCCGTGTTCAATGTCTCCATATACATGGGGCAGCAGAATACTGTAGCCTGACGACTCTTGACTAAATTATTCCGCTGCTCTTTCGTTCGCTGAATTGTGTGTGTTGTTGTGCAAACTTTTTAAATGTGTTGTCCAACTTTTATAACGTGTGTCCACATGCAGGGTTATGCTACTGCTTGAGTGTTGTGTGTGTGTGTGTGTGTGTGTTGGAGCATGAGCCTGATCAGATTAGCGCCTCGGCGGTGGCAGATTACCTATAACCATGATCTGTTGTCGTGGGGATTAATTTCCCAGCGTTCCATGAAGCTCTCCATGCTGTGAAGTGGGGGACAGCCCACTGAGAGGGGAGAGAGCAGCTAAGGGACGCTAAAGTCAGGCTAATCCCCTTCTACTGTGACCTGAGAGGAAGGGGGGCTGACAACCTCACCTGGCCAGGAAATAAAGAGTAAGAGGAGAGAGAATTGCTGGATAGAAGAACAAGAGAGGAAACCTACTACTTGAGAAAGGGAGTACTGAGAGGGGAAAGAAAGGAGGAGCAAGAAAGAAATGAATCCTTTAGTTCTCCTTAGTGTTCTAGAGCCCTTCAGAATAATTCTAGAACTCCTCTCAACCCTGTTCTTTATTGGTTCTTTTCTCTTATCAACTGTCAGAACCCCGAAATTAAACTAAGTTTTCTATCTTATTTTAGTAATTTATCAGACGCTCTTATCCAGAGTAGTGAGTGCAGACATTTTCATTAAATAATTATTGTACTGGTCCCCTGTGGGAATCGAACCCACAACCCTGACATTGCAAGCACCATGCTCTACCAACTGAGCCACACGGTTACTTTTAATTATTTTTCTGATAATACCAATTTACTTAAAACTGAGTGGCTGCGGTTCCGGATTTTCTGGAAATTGACGTACTGTGGCTAATGATATGGAGATTTCTGTAGCTGCTGCTCAGTGCTCCACTGCCACGGCCCCTTCCTTGACATGGAGGGGAAACTTCATATTGTACACTAAAGACCTATTTTTTTTTACAGTCTATGCTAAAGACATGTTGACATGTTGAAACTATGCATTCCGTGTCTTGTGCGATTTTGTGATCTTTTTTCAGAATAGGTGTTAGGCTACATGCAGCTATCATTGTAGTAAACCCTCCCTGGTACTTGGACGTCAAAGTATTTTTTAAACCTCCCACTTTGGGCTGAATATGTCAATGTGTAGCTCATACATACATAATCTAGGAGCAGAATTAGTCTTACCTCAATTAGCCACAAAATACCTTGTTTGAAAGCAAATGTATTCTTGAAGCTGTGCTATGCCATTTTCTCTACGTTTCCCCCCACATGGGCCCCATAGCAATTCAAGTTCTAGACAATGAGCTCCAGCCCCTCACATTTGAGTGACAGCTAGCAAGAGGTCTGCCCAATTTTATCCAATGAGGATAGAAAGATCGAGAGAGAGCAATGATTTGGTGCATATACAGTGGGGAGAACAAGTATTTGATACACTGCCGATTTTGCAGGTTATCAAATACTTGTTCTCCCCACTGTATGTGACGTAGTATGCCATTTTCAGGTACCACTTTTGCTTGCAAGTGCTACTTTCAGAACTACTGGCTAAAAGGTATACAAAAGTATGGGAGAATCTCTAACTAAAACCACTGCAATGGTTTTGCCAGCAAACTTTGGTTTTGAATCACAAAGTTCTGGCATATCTGCCTTGTTATTTGTTGCCAGAATATTTCTTTCCCTTATCGAAGTAGGCAGTGACATAGTTCCTCTATGCCAAAAGAGTCCATCATTGGAACCATACCCTAATCACTGGTTGCCGTCCAAACACGAAGTAGACAGCCCTCGGCCCTAAATCCTATTGAGGGAGGGTGATGAGCGGAGTGGGAACGTCCTTTGTGGAAATATTGAATTTGAGTTTAAAAACAACCAACCTAAAGCTATTGATGTACCTAGCAAGCTAACGTAGCTAGCACTCCTGTCAGGTAGCAAGCTAACGTAGCTAGCACTCCTGTCAGGTAGCAAGCTAACGTAGCTAGCACTCCTGTCAGGTAGCAAGCTAACGTAGCTAGCACTCCTGTCAGGTAGCAAGCTAACGTAGCTAGCACTCCTGTCAGGTAGCTAAAAACAAGTTAACAGTGAACCTTTTTTGTGGGATACATATAAGGCAATTCTATGTCTTGTGGCATATTTTGGTTAAACTATCCCCAATTCAATGGAATTGCAACCTCTGCATGCACAGTGCATTCTTCCATCACATGTACAGCTGATTCTCAAGATCTTGCACACTAATGAGATGCTATTGAGCCCACACTACTACACTGTCTGAGCCAAAGACTACATGCTTTCTGGTAAGTTTTGATTACAATACTGGGTGGGGTGAATATATTGTATATGACATGCTTGATTTTTAAAGTAGCCTACAGAAAAGTTTCTAACTTGTTAACAGTTTCTGCTAGTTAGTTTTTACTACCATGTGGGTTTTAGCTTGCTTGAGCCTGCTAACTGAGGAGTGTTAGTTCACCTGTTTCCACACATGTTTCATTTTAAAACATTTCTCTTATTAAGAAGTTGTTTAATCTCACTGTTCAACTTTTTATCATATTTGTTTCGTTTTTTACTAATTGTTTTCTAGTCTTTACAGGAAAATACCACGACATCATCACTATCTGATGTGTGTTTCACTGCAGCTACTGTAGAAGGAAAAACTGTGTACATTTGTAAATACTGTCCCAAATCATATGTGAAGAATGCAACAAAGATGCAGAATCATCTGGTCAAGTGTATAACGTTCCCTCTGCGCTCAGAACAAGCAACCTCTGACAAAAGTCCCTCTACTTCTATTTGAGGTGAAAATGATGAGTCAGACACCTTATCGATAGCAACAGCTCCTGGAATCAGAAGTTCTTTTGACTCAATGGAGGAACGTAGTCAGAGAAATGCTGATGAACGTCTTGCTCGAGCTGTGTATACAACTGGTTCACCTCTGATGCTCACAGGCAATGTGTATTGGGAGAGATTTCTGAATGTTCTTCGCCCAGCATGCACCCCTCCAACCAGACATGCTTTATCTACTCATTTGCTGGATGCAGAGTTCAACAGAGTTCAAGTGAAGGTCAAGCAAATCATAGAGAAAGCAGACTGTATTGCAATCATCTCTGATGGGTGGTCGAATGTTCGTGGGCAAGGAATAATTAACTACATCATCTCCACCCCTCAACCAGTATTCTACAAGAGCACAGACACAAGGGACAACAGACACACCGGTCTCTACATTGCAGATGAGCTGAAGGCAGTCATCAATGACCTTGGACCACAGAAGGTATTTGCACTGTTGACAGACAATGCTGCGAACATGAAGGCTGCTTGGTCTAAAGTGGAGGAGTCCTACCCTCACATCACACCCATTGGCTGTGCTGCTCATGCATTGAATCTGCTCCTCAAGGACATGGCACATGGTACTGAAAACAATGGATACACTCTACAAGAGAGACAAGGACATGTGCTCTTTAAACAGCAACTTACATTTCTGTCCACCCTCTCTCAGGTCATCCACAGTATCTGTCTGTCTGTCTGTCTGTCTGTCTCTGTCTGTCTGTCTGTCCTCAATACAGTATTTCCAATAGAATTTCTATTTGTATGTCTCTTAACAGTCATTAGCCAGAGAGGGCTTCACACAAGGCTAGGCCCAAACGCCACAATGGCAAGCGTGGATCATTCACTCCGCATTTACTTGCCACTCTCATACCTAGTATGGTGAGTGTCTCTGGAACAAAATAGTGGCTGTTTCACTCAGGTTAATAAAATGAAGCCAGTTGAAACAGGGAACCTGAGTGTTTGCATCATCTGATATTGCAACAACTAGATTCATCAGTTCCTTAATATGGCGGTATATTTAGTTGACCAGCTTCTGCACACACGTCCTCTGATGTCTGCCACGTGCAAGCTATGCGTTGGTGTTTCTCACTATGCATGTCTGTTTTCTGCTAGCCTGCTAGCCTGCCTCCACCCCAGCTTTCACCTGTTTGCCTCTGCTTTTGTTTCAGTTGGGGGGATTAGCTATATATGTATAGCTAAACCGCTCTCACTGCCTGTAGGTTGTTACTATGTCAGTGAGCGACCCTGAAGCTGCGGAGCCAACCACCTAACCCTAATGTATGGTCATTTACTGTCTAATAAATGGTTAACAAATACATGGTGTTTGTCTGTCTCAACTACTAATTGGTGGTGGATGGGTTTACGGTACAGTGTGCTGTGAGACCCAGTGAAAAAGCTTTATAAATGTTTAGTATCAATAGCATTTACCACTGACTCATACTTGACTCAATCTACAATGTAGCCAACTTTCCACTCCATAAGATGATGGTTTAGTTCAGACTCTCTTCGACGGATCCCTAGTGTTCTCTCTGACCTCAGTCTTTCTTTACCCTACAATGAATGCCCTAACCCTAACCCTTATACAGTATGTTAGCTCTGGTTCCCCTAAGTCTGATTTCTCCCTGTGTTTCAGACCAACCTGCCCATCTTTAAGCTGAAGGAGTCTCGTGTGCGGAGACGGTACAGCGACTTTGAGTGGCTCAGAGGGGAGCTGGAGAGAGACAGCAAGGTGAGGCCTCTAGGGGATTACACGTCTCAATACACTTTACACAGGAATAATCAATTCAAACCCAAGAGATAAAGAGAACATAACCGATACAAGATTTTAACTTGTTAACGTGTGTGTCCCTCAGGTGGTGGTACCCCCTCTCCCAGGGAAGGCTCTGTTCAGGCAACTGCCGTTCCGAGGGGATGATGGGATATTTGACGATTCTTTCATCGAGGAGCGGAGAGCTGGGCTGGAGCAGTTCCTCAACAAGTGAGACTACACAGACAAGATAATCTGCTCCCTAGACCAGGGTGTTGTGTTGTGATATTACTGCTTTTTGATTGATGTCAGGTGTGTGTGTGGGAGCGTACATGTAGGCGTGTGTGTTTGTTAAACATTTCAATGCAGCCACTCTTAGCTCAATCTCAACCTTAGGAGCCTATGAAACACTTAACATTAAATCAGATTTTCTCTCGTCTTTCTTGGCATCGTTAACAGACTGAACACATACAGCAGGACATCTCTACTCTCCTCCGTTACATTCCCTGGTAATGGAACAAAACAGCCAGAGGCTGCAAGTGCGTCCCTTAGTACTTTTTATTTTCTGTGTAATTTATGATAATTGAGTCTCAAATTACAGCGAGTGGTTCCTTGATGGATGGTGTGTGCACCCCTGCTTATTTAATCCCCAAGGTGTTCTTACCCCCACATAGAGAACAATAAAAGTTACAGTGGGACTGTTAGTGTTTTCTTTGATTGCAGACTTGGCTATTATCTTTGTTTCATGTGCAAATTATACCTGTTAGAATATAAAGTATGCTACAAGACGGTGGCGAGTGAAAAAATAAATAAATCCATAAATAGTTTTCAGAAAGAGCGAAGAATGTGTCGGTAATTAAGATTTCTTTCCCTCCAATTAAACGCTACTGTTGATCATGTCATTGTTCAGACTTAATAGCTGCACAGTGGAGTGGAGTGGTTCGCTCTGATGTTATGAACTGTGATTGAGTGTATTATGGAGAGGAAACCCCAGGTTAACATGGTTATCACTTCTAAACAACCCAGCAGAGGAGGAGAACAGCACAGTAATGTTTAAAGGGAAGTTCGCTGGCCATATTGTTCAAAAACAAAAGGCGAGAATATAGTCAGAGTTAGGAGTCAGCTTATTTACCGTTTAATTGAACCCCATAAAAAAGTGTCGGGAGGGGGGCTCAACTTGCTCATCTAATGGCAAATGAAAGCCTCTTCAAATCCTCCACAATGTTTCTGTTGTACATGAACCCTTGGGATCACGTTTGCCCTTAAAAACTAATATTTCCCATTTAAGAATGTAGCTGAGTACATAGGATGGTGAGAGTATGTCTGTCATGGGAAATTGGTCTGTTAAGAGGAAGTATATTTCTTTAGGTCTCATGTGCCCTTTCACTTTTCTGCTCGTGTTTTCCTTGGCGCCCCTCCCCCCATCTTTCTTTCTTTCTTTCTTTCTTTCTTTCTTTCTTTTCTTTCTTTTCTTTCTTTCTTTCTTTCTTTCTTTCTTTCTTTCTTTCTTTTCTTTCTTTCTTTCTTTCTTTCTTTCTTTCTTTCTCTTTCTTTCTTTCTTTCTTTCTTTCTTTCTTTCTTTCTTTCTTTCTTTCTTTCTTTCTTTCTTTCTTTCTTTCTTTCTTTCTTTCTTTCTTTCTTTCTTTCTTTCTTTCTTTCTTTCTTTCTTTCTTTCTTTCTTTCTTTCTTTCTTTCTTTCTTTCTTTCTTTCTTTCTTTCTTTCTTTCTTTCTTTCTTTCTTTCTTTCTTTCTTTCTTTCTTTCTTTCTTTCTTTCTTTCTTTCTTTCTTTCTTTCTTTCTTTCTTTCTTTCTTTCTTTCTTTCTTTCTTTCTTTCTGCTCCAGATGTGACATGGGGACTTTATGAATTTAAAATAACATTTAGTAAAGGTGTTCCCTCTCAATTCCATCATACATAAGTCAGTGGTCTTCTAAATTGCACATGACCTGAGCATTTGGTCATTGAAAATGCTCAACACTTTTCACAGTACTTTAATACTGTCCAATTATGGTCACTGGCACTCTCTCACGGAAACCTTGTGTTCAACATAGGAACGAAGAGGATTAAGTAAGGAAGTTGTTATTTCTGGCCTTGTCAGACAGACTGTAACAAACAACATGTATTCATAACTACTTGTAACCTCTGTGTCTCTCCCTGTTTTGTGTTTCAGAGTGGCTGGTCATCCCTTGGCCCAGAACGAGCGCTGTCTGCACATGTTTCTACAGGACGAGTCTGTGGACAAGACCTATACCCCCTCCAAAATACGACAAGCCTAAGAGAAGGGCCACTCTCGGCCCCGGTCTATTCTCGGCCCGGCCCACAACCCAAAGCTCTCTCGGCTCTTCTACGACTATAAACACTTATCCTGCTCTTCACGCTTCTTTTATTTACATTGCAATCTTCTTTCTTTCTTTCTTTCTCTATCTCCGTTTTGATTAGTGATCTCATGTAGTGCTCGTTTTCAACTCTCGATTGGATCAAACTAGGAAATGGTCTACGTGTAATAACTGGTTGAAAATAATATATCATTTTTGTTGTCTCAATGCCACTAACTTGGGTAATTTACAGTATGTTATCTATATTTATCAGTGAGGTATGTCTTGGATATTTCCATTTTTAAAGAAATATAAAAAAATACCTTTCCATGTATGCAAACCTCATGTTGAAATCCCCATACATTACACACTGTTGTTTTCTACTCAATGTCCAATTGGAATGATTGTCCTCACGACCATAACTGTGACTTGGCACACTTTGTCCCTGACTCTGAAAATCACACTTTGTAGGACGGTCCATCCCTACCATGAACTGAATCGTGTGCGTGCGTGCGTGCGTGCGTGTGTGTGTGTGTGTGTGTGTGTGTGTGTTCTACCAGCCAGCACTTCCCCTGTTAGTTAGCCTGTAAATGATTTTATAATGAGAGAAAATGCACCAGAGAGGGGAACCCCACAGAATTTCTACCAACTGACCGTGTGTTTATGAAATGTGTATACTGCTGTGCCATTTTGTTTATTTAGAACATTTTCAAATAAAACAGGTCAAACTCACTCATACGCATGAGGTGATGTGTTCTGATTTTCCTGAATAAAGATTTCAGTGAATAGACACACTTTGGTCCATGCTGCTTCTGGTGTACAGAGGTTAGATCTCCCTGTCACTGGTCCATGCTGCTTCTGGTGTACAGAGGTTAGATCTCCCTGTCACTGGTCCATGCTGCTTCTGGTGTACAGAGGTTAGATCTCCCTGTCACTGGTCCATGCTGCTTCTGGTGTACAGAGGTTAGATCTCCCTGTCACTGGTCCATGCTGCTTCTGGTGTACAGAGGTTAGATCTCCCTGTCACTGGTCCATGCTGCTTCTGGTGTACAGAGGTTCGATCTCCCTGTCACTGGTCCATGCTGCTTCTGGTGTACAGAGGTTCGATCTCCCTGTCACTGGTCCATGCTGCTTCTGGTGTACAGAGGTTAGATCTCCCTGTCACTGGTCCATGCTGCTTCTGGTGTACAGAGGTTAGATCTCCCTGTCACTGGTCCATGCTGCTTCTGGTGTACAGAGGTTAGATCTCCCTGTCATTGGTCCATGCTGCTTCTGGTGTACAGAGGTTAGATCTCCCTGTCACTGGTCCATGCTGCTTCTGGTGTACAGAGGTTCGATCTCCCTGTCACTGGTCCATGCTGCTTCTGGTGTACAGAGGTTCGATCTCCCTGTCACTGGTCCATGCTGCTTCTGGTGTACAGAGGTTAGATCTCCCTGTCACTGGTCCATGCTGCTTCTGGTGTACAGAGGTTAGATCTCCCTGTCACTGGTCCATGCTGCTTCTGGTGTACAGAGGTTAGATCTCCCTGTCACTGGTAACCACTTTAATTGGATTGAAGGACGTTGATTGCTACTAATTATGTTTTTAATTGTGCTTGAGGTTTTTTCAATCATACTAAATATGAAACGCAATAAAAGGTAAAGCCATTGATTCATCAGACAACACTTGAAACCCCTGAGCATATACAGTATATTATTGCATTGGCCATGGCTCAATGTGCACTTCAATGCAGCCTAGCTTTACAATACTCTGAAACTCTCACTGGAGTATCACATTGTATGATTTTTAAGTGATTAATTTTCATTTTATTGCATGACATAAGTATTTGATACATCAGAAAAGCAGAACTTAATATTTGGTACAGAAACCTTTGTTTGCAATTACAGAGATCATACGTTTCCTGTAGTTCTTGACCAGGTTTGCACACACTGCAGCAGGGATTTTGGCCCACTCCTCCATACAGACCTTCTCCAGATCCTTCAGGTTTCGGGGCTGTCGCTGGGCAATACAGACTTTCAGTCTTATGTCATGCAATAAAATGCAAATTAATTATTTAAAAATCATACAATGTGACGTCTCTCACAGTTGAAGTGTACCTGTGATAAAAATTACAGACCTCTACATGCTTTGTAAGTAGGAAAACCTGCAAAATCGGCAGTGTATCAAATACTTGTATATATAATACTGTAGACACACAGTCTCTCAGTCCAGCAGTGAATTTCAAGCACAGATTCAACCACAAAGACCAGAGAGGTTGTTCAACGCCTCGCAAAGAAGGCCACCGATTGGTATATATGTACAAATAAAAAAATCAGACGCTGAATATCCCTTTGAGCATGGTGAAGTTATTAATTAGGCTTTGGATGGTGTAAAATGCATCCAGTCACTACAAAGATACAGGCGTCCTTCCTAACTCAGTTCCCGGAGAGGAAGGAAATTACTCAGGGTTTGGCTAATGGTGATTTTAAAACAGTTACAGAGTTTAATGGCTGTGGTATGAGAACTGAGGATGGATCAACAACATTGTAGTTACTCCACAATACTAACCTAAATGACAGTGAAAAGAAGGAAACCTGTACAGAATAAAAAATATTCCAAAACATGTATCCTGTTTACAGCAAGGAGCTTAAGTAATATTGTAAAAGATGTGGCTATACAAAGCGTTATGTCTGGGGCAGATTTAATCACTGAGTACCACTTCATATTTTCAAGCATAGTGGAGGCTGCATCATGTTATGGGTATGGTGGAGGCTGCATCATGTTATGGGTATGGTGGAGACTGCATCATGTTATGGGTATGGTGGTGGCTGCATCATGTTATGGGTATGGTGGAGGCTGCATCATGTTATGGGTATGGTGGAGGCTGCATCATGTTATGGGTATGGTGGAGGCTGCATCATGTTATGGGTATGGTGGAGGCTGCATCATGTTATGGGTATGGTGGAGGCTGCATCATGTTATGGGTATGGTGGAGGCTGCATCATGTTATGGGTATGGTGGTGGCTGCATCATGTTATGGGTATGGTGGAGGCTGCATCATGTTATGGGTATGGTGGTGGCTGCATCATGTTATGGGTATGGTGGAGGCTGCATCATGTCATGGTATGGTGGAGGCTGCATCATGTTATGGGTATGGTGGAGGCTGCATCATGTTATGGGTATGGTGGAGGCTGCATCATGTCATGGTATGGTGGAGGCTGCATCATGTTATGGGTATGGTGGAGGCTGCATCATGTTATGGGTATGGTGGAGGCTGCATCATGTTATGGGTATGGTGGAGGCTGCATCATGTTATGGGTATGGTGGAGGCTGCATCATGTTATGGGTATGGTGGAGGCTGCATCATGTTATGGGTATGGTGGAGGCTGCATCATGTTATGGGTATGGTGGAGGCTGCATCATGTTATGGGTATGGTGGAGGCTGCATGTTATGGGTATGGTGGTGGCTGCATCATGTTATGGGTATGGTGGAGGCTGCATCATGTTATGGGTATGGTGGAGGCTGCATCATGTTATGGGTATGGTGGAGGCTGCATCATGTTATGGGTATGGTGGTGGCTGCATCATGTTATGGGTATGGTGGTGGCTGCATCATGTTATGGGTATGGTGGTGGCTGCATCATGTTATGGGTATGCTTGTCACCAGCAAGGATGAATGGAATACAGCTATAAGCACAAGCAAGATCCTAGCGGAAAACCTGGTTGTCTGTTTCCACCAGACACTGGGAGATGAATTGCATTTTGCACTACATTTTGCACTCTGTATATAGATTTTCTATTGTGTTTTTGCTTTGCTTTGTCTTGGCCAGGTCGCAGTTGTAAATGAGAACTTGTTACCAACTGACCTACCTGGTTAAATAAAGGTGAAATAAAAAAATAAAATAAATGAATTCACCTTTCCGCAGGACAATAACCTAAAACACAAGGCCAATTATACACTGGAGTTGCTGAACAAGATGACAGGGAATGTTCCTGAGTGGCAGAGTTACAGTTTTGACTTAAATCGGCTTAAAAGTCTATGGCAAGACTTGAAAATGTCTGTCTAGCAATAATCAACAATCAACTAGATAGAGCTTGAAGGATTTAAAAAAGAATAATGGGCAAACATTGTATAATCCAGGTTTGCAAAGCTATTAGAGACTTACCCAAAAAGACTCACAGCTGTAATAGCCGCCAAAAGGTTGTAAATACTTATGTAAATGAGATATTTATGTATTTCATTTAATACATTTGCAAACATTACTAAAAACTTAATTATATGGGGTATTGTGTGTAGATGGGGGAGAGAAACATATATTGAATCTGTTTTGAATTCAGTAACAAAGTGTGGAATAAGTCTTATTTATTCATAGCTTTCTTTTTTCACTCCAGACTTCTTGTATTTTTATACTTTTTCATTCTGCCGCTCTATGTATCATGTATCTGTCTTTTGTGTATTTTCATTCTGGCATTTTGCACCTGCCCTTTCGTAGCTGCTTGACATGAAGTATCTATCTATCTATCTATCTATCTATCCATCTATCCAAGTCAAGGGTTATGAATACTCTCAGGCTCTGTACCTCAGAGAGCTGGAAGCATATTTAGTCAAAAAAGAAATGTAAATCAATTTTACAAACATTGTGGTTTAGGCTGACTGACTGACTGACTGGGACACGCATATTTCAATATCATTTATTCTTCTCATATATTTCAGTACAGCTCTCACAAGATTAAAACTCCCACTTTGTACAACAGACAAAAATATGTACAGGCAACAACAAAAAAATGTTTTTTCCAATGTTAATGTTTAACTTCACAGAAAGTAGGTCCACACACTGACATACAAATGCAAACAGGCAACATTTCACTCAGCCTTGAACACTGAAACCTGCACATACCAATTAGTAGTTTTATTTCTCAATTCTAGGGTAGCGTTTGTCAATACCTCGTGCCTCTCAATACTCTCTTGTATGGGATCATCACATGAGCTCATGGAGGATAGTCAGCGTTGACCTACCTTGAGGAGGTGGCCCCTCCTCTTCAATTGTGACGCTTCACAGCCTTTGGTTTCGGGGACAGCGACCCATAGCACATCACATCTGACCGTGACTCATGCTGCGAATCATATTTTTTGGTTTCTTCCATTCAATTAGATTGAACATTGCAATAAAAGATTGAAACGGCATTGTAAAGCTCATTGGTCTTAGAGACACTCCAAAACATCTCTACATTTTAAAGGTTAATCAATTGCGCACCGATGGTTAATTTCAACAAAATATTTTCTTTATTTTGTGTAAACCAGAGATTGCAGTATTTTGGGAAATTGTAGCCTACTTAAATTGGCTAGGTAATTCTATTAGGGAAAATATACTGAACAAAAATATAAACGCAACATGCAACATTTTCAATGAGTTTACTGGGTTTCAGTTCATATAAAGAAATCAGTCAATTGAAATAAATGTCACATGACTGGGCAGGACCGCAGCCATGGTTGGGCCTGGGAGGGCATAGGACCACCCACTGGGGAGCAAGGCCCAGCCAATCAGAATGTGTTTTTCCCCACAAAAGGGCTTTATTACAGACATAAATACTCCTCAGTTTCATCAGCTGTCTGAGTGGCTGGTCTCAGACAATTCCATAGGTGAAGAAGCCAGATATGGAGGTCCTGGGCTGGCTGGCTCTCTAAAACCACATTGGAGGCGGCTTATGGTAGAGGAATTAACATTAAATTCTCTGGCAACAGCTCTGGTGGACATTCCTGCAGTCAGCATGCCAATTACACGCTTCCTCAAAACATGAGACATCTGTGATATTATGTTGTGTGACAAAACTGCACATTTTAGTGTATTTTTATTGTCCCCAGCACAAGGTGCACCTGTGTAATGAACATGCTGTTTAATCAGCTTCTTGATATACCACACCAGTCATGTGGGTGGATTATCTTGGTGAAGGAGAAATGCTCACTAACAAGGATGTAAACACGTGTGCAAATAAATGTAGATAAAGAAGCTTTTTGAGCATCTGGAAACATTCTGGGATCTTTTATTTCAGCTGATGAAACATGAGACTAACGCTTTACATGTTCCGTTTATATTTTTGTTCAATATACATCCTCAAAACGTAAGCCTAACCCAAAGATTGGTCAAATCAAGGTTTTATGTTCTTCAAGTTAAATTTGCCACGTGCTCATTTGAATGGTTGTGTCTGTGAGCCTTATCAGGCTAGTGCACGTAATGTTGATATGGCGGAAATAAACTCATATATCGCTTGATTTGTACATGTCAGAGAGGAGCCTTGTGATGGGCACATTCCCGATGGTCTTCTTGAAAAATACTTCTTCTATGGTGGATGGGCTGACTGACCGCAGAGCTGGTAGAAGTAGGAGCAGCTTCCCAAAGCGGCAGGGCTGAGTAGGATATCTGCAAATAACAAAAACATGCTATTGCAAATATTTAGGGTGTCCAGCCAGCCTGCCCAGAGTGGCCAAAAACACGCTTTGGTGATGACATTTCATTTCAAAATGCGTTTGACCAAACTATGATTCTTCATGTTCTGAATGGTTCAGTGGGGTCTTTTTCTAATACCATTAACATTATATCCAAAAAGTCCAATTCGTTAAACTAATGCATCTGATAATAAGCACCGAGCTCTGTTGACATAGAGGTGCAGGTTTCTCTAACAACTTTTTAAGATTTTACATTTTGTGGTGGTCGTCTTCAAAGTTGTTTCGGCAGGTTGCAAAGAGCTAAATTAGCATGACGAGCTGAATCAAATGTAAAAGGCTTTGAAAATAAAAAGCTTGGTATACGCTTTAGTGCTCCATGAGAAATCTTCGAATAAGAACAGGAATTTCAAATAAATATGAAAAGCGTATACTATAATATAAAAATACTATATGTCTCCAAATCAATGTTACCTCTGTATTGTTGAATCTCCTGCAGTTCACAGAATCCAGTCGAGGTGAGAATCCAGTTCTGGTTTTGTACCACTTGTTTTCTCTGCCCATTGATTTCCCTAATTCTGACCTTCCTTTATATGGAACCTTTATTTAACTAGGCAAGTCAGTTAAGAACAAATTCTTATTTACAATGACAGTACCTACAGGGTCAGCGGCGCCCCTGGAGAAAATGAGGGTTAAGTGCCTTGATCAAGGACACATTGACAATTTATTTACCTTGTCGGCTCGGGGATTTGATCCAACAAACTTTCAGTTACTGGCCCAGCACTCTGACCACTAGGCTACCTGGCGTCCCTACCAGTGGACCATTGGTCATCACCTTTAAATTTAGTTTGAGACATTTGAGTAATTGCACAGTGACTCCCTGAACATGTTGTGGATGTAACTGTTAATATGAGTTCAACAAGTACCCAGCAAACAGGGGACGTCCTAAGGACATTAGGCGACGTTCCCATTACCTCCCTTTTAGGGAGGTAATGGTTATCCCAGATCGTCCCAGATTGTTCGCGGAACATTAAAGCATGATTGGTACCATAAAAGGATGTTCAGTACAGGTCCTGGTTTGGTCGCAGCATAACGTTATAATAAGGTATTTTGATGTCCACTAGGGAACATTACAAATAGGTTCCTATTTGGTTATGACAGGAAGTTATGCTCGGGACATGTAATGACCGCAAGGGGACGTTTCAGAAAGGTCACAACGCTACCGACAGCATGTTGCAGTAAAGTATTTTCATGACCATTAGGGAACGTCCCCTTTTGGCTCTGACAGGACGTTCTCCTCATGATATTCAATGACCACACAGGGATGTTTCATAGAGGTACTAATTGTCTCACTTAAAGACGTAGTCTTGGTCCAAGAGGGCTCTGTCTAGTTCCTAGTACGTTCCTGGGATGTCATCAAGGACATTTTTAGGATGTTCTCATAGAGCTGGACGATATGGACAAAAAGTAATACACTATATATACAAAAGTATGTGGACACCCCTTCAAATTAGTGGATTCGGCTATTTCAGCCACACCCGTTGCTTACAGATGTATAGAATTGAGCACACAGCCATGAGCACACATCTCCATAGACAAACGTTGGCAGTAGAACGCCCTTACTGAAGAGTTCAGTGACTTTCAACGTAGCGCCGTCATAGGATGCCACCTTTCCAACAAGTCAGTTTGTCATATGTCTGCCCTGCTAGAGCTGCCCCGGTCAACTTTAAGTGGAAACATCACGAAACGCGTAACAATTGTCTGTCCTCAGTTGCAGCACTCACTACCAAGTTCCAAACTGCCTCTGGAAGCAACGTCAGCACAAAAACTGTTCATCGGGAGGTTCATGAAATGGTTTCCATGGTCGAGTAGCCGCACATAAGCCTAAGGTCCAATGCAGCCGTTTTTATCTCAATATCAAATCATTTCTGGGTAACAATTAAGTACAGTACTGTGATTGTTTTCAAGTAAATTGGTAAAAAATAAACAAAAATAACTTCTTAGCAAAGAGATATGACTTAGCAAGAATGTAGCTAGGACTGTGTGGGAGTGTCTGAGTGGGAGGGAAACTGAAAACTAGCTGTTTGGAACTCTCTTTCGTATTGGTTTATTAACTAATTTATGTCCCCAGGCAGGACAAACCTCCATCCCACCAAAACAGTCTGAAGTTTCAGGCGTTTAAAAAAAAAACGTTCTTATACTAAAATGGCATCATCATTATTTTACAATTTCACAGAATTATTCCAACCTCATAGTGTGGAAACATAAAACACAGGAACATCACGATTTTGACTGCACTGGGACTTTAACACAATATTTATTTATTTGCAAAGAATGGCAGTAACCCAACTATCAAAGGCAGATGATATCTCTTTCGGCTGCTGCTGACAACAACTGCATATAAGTTGTTCTTCTACGTCATAATAATTATATGTCTGCATAGAAATGTGTCTTCATTTTGGCATATTAACTCATGCTTATTTCTGTAGATTAATTAATGTTTTTATTTATTGTTTATTTTTCTCAGGAACCAGCCAGGCACCAACCCATACTGTACTTGTTCCATAAAGAAGTCAGCCAGAGTTCGTACCAAGATTGACGTGGGCCATCATTCAAACGGAGAGATGCCTACCTGGCCACCAGTGCATATTATACACTTTTTGGTTCTATAAGGAACCTTTTTTTCTAAGAGTGTAACTAGATTACTACCTCTAAATATGATGTTGTTGCTAGAAAGCCATCTAAGCTATAGGTCTATGCAACATCCCTGGAGGAAGTGGGACCTCAAAACAAATGAGCTAAATTGCTAACTCTAAATATGATATTGTTGCTAAATGGCCATGTAGTTGATGAATCTATCAGTACATTTAATGTCCTACACAATGTTCTGTCGTTAGCCCTAGGCTACTTGATGTGTCCAATGTTCTGTCGTTAGCCCTAGGCTACTTGATGTGTCCAATGTTCTGTCGTTAGCCCTAGGCTACTTGATGTGTTCAATGTTCTGTCGTTAGCCCTAGGCTACTTGATGTGTCCAATGTTCTGTCGTTAGCCCTAGGCTACTTGATGTGTTCAATGTTCTGTCGTTAGCCCTAAGCTACTTGATGTGTTCAATGTTCTGTCGTTAGCCCTAGGCTACTTGATGTGTCCAATGTTCTGTCGTTAGCCCTAGGCTACTTGATGTGTCCAATGTTCTGTCGTTAGCCCTAGGCTACTTGATGTGTTCAATGTTCTGTCGTTAGCCCTAGGCTACTTGATGTGTCCAATGTTCTGTCGTTAGCCCTAGGCTACTTGATGTGTTCAATGTTCTGTCATTAGCCCTAGGCTACTTGATGTGTCCAATGTTCTGTCGTTAGCCCTAGGCTACTTGATGTGTCCAATGTTCTGTTGTTAGCCCTAGGCTACTTGATGTGTTCAATGTTCTGTCGTTAGCCCTAGGCTACTTGATGTGTCCAATGTTCTGTCGTTAGCCCTAGGCTACTTGATGTGTTCAATGTTCTGTCGTTAGCCCTAGGCTACTTGATGTGTCCAATGTTCTGTCGTTAGCCCTAGGCTACTTGATGTGTCCAATGTTCTGTCGTTAGCCCTAGGCTACTTGATGTGTCCAATGTTCTGTCGTTAGCCCTAGGCTACTTGATGTGTTCAATGTTCTGTCGTTAGCCCTAGGCTACTTGATGTGTCCAATGTTCTGTCGTTAGCCCTAGGCTACTTGATGTGTCCAATGTTCTGTCGTTAGCCCTGGTCTACTTGATGTGTTCAATGTTCTGTCGTTAGCCCTAGGCTACTTGATGTGTCCAATGTTCTGTCGTTAGCCCTAGGCTACTTGATGTGTCCAATGTTCTGTCGTTAGCCCTAGGCTACTTGATGTGTTCAATGTTCTGTCGTTAGCCCTAGGCTACTTGATGTGTTCAATGTTCTGTCGTTAGCCCTAGGCTACTTGATGTGTCCAATGTTCTGTCGTTAGCCCTAGGCTACTTGATGTGTCCAATGTTCTGTCGTTAGCCCTAGGCTACTTGATGTGTCCAATGTTCTGTCGTTAGCCCTAGACTACTTGATGTGTCCAATGTTCTGTCGTTAGCCCTAGGCTACTTGATGTGTCCAATGTTCTGTCGTTAGCCCTAGGCTACTTGATGTGTCCAATGTTCTGTCGTTAGCCCTAGGCTACTTGATGTGTCCAATGTTCTGTCGTTAGCCCTAGGCTACTTGATGTGTCCAATGTTCTGTCGTTAGCCCTAGTCTACTTGATGTGTCCAATGTTCTGTCGTTAGCCCTAGTCTACTTGATGTGTTCAATGTTCTGTCGTTAGCCCTGGTCTACTTGATGTGTCCAATGTTCTGTCGTTAGCTCTAGGCTACTTGATGTGTCCAATGTTCTGTCGTTAGCCCTGGTCTACTTGATGTGTCCAATGTTCTGTCGTTAGCCCTGGTCTACTTGATGTGTCCAATGTTCTGTCGTTAGCCCTGGTCTACTTGATGTGTCCAATGTTCTGTCGTTAGCCCTGGTCTACTTGATGTGTCCAATGTTCTGTCGTTAGCCCTGGTCTACTTGATGTGTTCAATGTTCTGTCGTTAGCCCTAGGCTACTTGATGTGTCCAATGTTCTGTCGTTAGCCCTAGACTACTTGATGTGTTCAATGTTCTGTCGTTAGCCCTAGGCTACTTGATGTGTCCAATGTTCTGTCGTTAGCCCTGGTCTACTTGATGTGTTCAATGTTCTGTCGTTAGCCCTGGTCTACTTGATGTGTTCAATGTTCTGTCGTTAGCCCTGGTCTACTTGATGTGTTCAATGTTCTGTCGTTAGCCCTGGTCTACTTGATGTGTTCAATGTTCTGTCGTTAGCCCTGGTCTACTTGATGTGTTCAATGTTCTGTCGTTAGCCCTGGTCTACTTGATGTGTCCAATGTTCTGTCGTTAGCCCTAGGCTACTTGATGTGTCCAATGTTCTGTCGTTAGCCCTGGTCTACTTGATGTGTTCAATGTTCTGTCGTTAGCCCTGGTCTACTTGATGTGTTCAATGTTCTGTCGTTAGCTCTGGTCTACTTGATGTGTTCAATGTTCTGTCGTTAGCCCTGGTCTACTTGATGTGTTCAATGTTCTGTCGTTAGCCCTGGTCTACTTGATGTGTTCAATGTTCTGTCGTTAGCCCTAGGCTACTTGATGTGTTCAATGTTCTGTCGTTAGCCCTGGTCTACTTGATGTGTTCAATGTTCTGTCGTTAGCCCTGGTCTACTTGATGTGTTCAATGTTCTGTCGTTAGCCCTGGTCTACTTGATGTGTCCAATGTTCTGTCGTTAGCTCTAGGCTACTTGATGTGTTCAATGTTCTGTCGTTAGCCCTGGTCTACTTGATGTGTTCAATGTTCTGTCGTTAGCCCTGGTCTACTTGATGTGTTCAATGTTCTGTCGTTAGCCCTGGTCTACTTGATGTGTCCAATGTTCTGTCGTTAGCTCTAGGCTACTTGATGTGTTCAATGTTCTGTCGTTAGCCCTGGTCTACTTGATGTGTTCAATGTTCTGTCGTTAGCCCTGGTCTACTTGATGTGTTCAATGTTCTGTCGTTAGCCCTGGTCTACTTGATGTGTCCAATGTTCTGTCGTTAGCCCTAGACTACTTGATGTGTTCAATGTTCTGTCGTTAGCCCTAGGCTACTTGATGTGTCCAATGTTCTGTCGTTAGCCCTGGTCTACTTGATGTGTTCAATGTTCTGTCGTTAGCCCTGGTCTACTTGATGTGTTCAATGTTCTGTCGTTAGCCCTGGTCTACTTGATGTGTTCAATGTTCTGTCGTTAGCCCTGGTCTACTTGATGTGTTCAATGTTCTGTCGTTAGCCCTGGTCTACTTGATGTGTTCAATGTTCTGTCGTTAGCCCTGGTCTACTTGATGTGTCCAATGTTCTGTCGTTAGCCCTAGGCTACTTGATGTGTCCAATGTTCTGTCGTTAGCCCTGGTCTACTTGATGTGTTCAATGTTCTGTCGTTAGCCCTGGTCTACTTGATGTGTTCAATGTTCTGTCGTTAGCTCTGGTCTACTTGATGTGTTCAATGTTCTGTCGTTAGCCCTGGTCTACTTGATGTGTTCAATGTTCTGTCGTTAGCCCTGGTCTACTTGATGTGTTCAATGTTCTGTCGTTAGCCCTGGTCTACTTGATGTGTCCAATGTTCTGTCGTTAGCTCTAGGCTACTTGATGTGTTCAATGTTCTGTCGTTAGCCCTGGTCTACTTGATGTGTCCAATGTTCTGTCGTTAGCCCTGGTCTACTTGATGTGTTCAATGTTCTGTCGTTAGCCCTGGTCTACTTGATGTGATCAATGTTCTGTCGTTAGCCCTAGGCTACTTGATGTGTTCAATGTTCTGTCGTTAGCCCTAGGCTACTTGATGTGTTCAATGTTCTGTCGTTAGCCCTAGGCTACTTGATGTGTCCAATGTTCTGTCGTTAGCCCTGGTCTACTTGATGTGTTCAATGTTCTGTCGTTAGCCCTGGTCTACTTGATGTGTTCAATGTTCTGTCGTTAGCCCTGGTCTACTTGATGTGTTCAATGTTCTGTCGTTAGCCCTGGTCTACTTGATGTGTTCAATGTTCTGTCGTTAGCCCTGGTCTACTTGATGTGTTCAATGTTCTGTCGTTAGCCCTGGTCTACTTGATGTGTTCAATGTTCTGTCGTTAGCCCTGGTCTACTTGATGTGTTCAATGTTCTGTCGTTAGCCCTGGTCTACTTGATGTGTTCAATGTTCTGTCGTTAGCCCTGGTCTACTTGATGTGTTCAATGTTCTGTCGTTAGCCCTGGTCTACTTGATGTGTCCAATGTTCTGTCGTTAGCTCTAGGCTACTTGATGTGTTCAATGTTCTGTCGTTAGCCCTGGTCTACTTGATGTGTTCAATGTTCTGTCGTTAGCCCTGGTCTACTTGATGTGTTCAATGTTCTGTCGTTAGCCCTGGTCTACTTGATGTGTCCAATGTTCTGTCGTTAGCTCTAGGCTACTTGATGTGTTCAATGTTCTGTCGTTAGCCCTGGTCTACTTGATGTGTTCAATGTTCTGTCGTTAGCCCTGGTCTACTTGATGTGTTCAATGTTCTGTCGTTAGCCCTGGTCTACTTGATGTGTCCAATGTTCTGTCGTTAGCCCTAGACTACTTGATGTGTTCAATGTTCTGTCGTTAGCCCTAGGCTACTTGATGTGTCCAATGTTCTGTCGTTAGCCCTGGTCTACTTGATGTGTTCAATGTTCTGTCGTTAGCCCTGGTCTACTTGATGTGTTCAATGTTCTGTCGTTAGCCCTGGTCTACTTGATGTGTTCAATGTTCTGTCGTTAGCCCTGGTCTACTTGATGTGTTCAATGTTCTGTCGTTAGCCCTGGTCTACTTGATGTGTTCAATGTTCTGTCGTTAGCCCTGGTCTACTTGATGTGTCCAATGTTCTGTCGTTAGCCCTAGGCTACTTGATGTGTCCAATGTTCTGTCGTTAGCCCTGGTCTACTTGATGTGTTCAATGTTCTGTCGTTAGCCCTGGTCTACTTGATGTGTTCAATGTTCTGTCGTTAGCTCTGGTCTACTTGATGTGTTCAATGTTCTGTCGTTAGCCCTGGTCTACTTGATGTGTTCAATGTTCTGTCGTTAGCCCTGGTCTACTTGATGTGTTCAATGTTCTGTCGTTAGCCCTGGTCTACTTGATGTGTCCAATGTTCTGTCGTTAGCTCTAGGCTACTTGATGTGTTCAATGTTCTGTCGTTAGCCCTGGTCTACTTGATGTGTCCAATGTTCTGTCGTTAGCCCTGGTCTACTTGATGTGTTCAATGTTCTGTCGTTAGCCCTGGTCTACTTGATGTGATCAATGTTCTGTCGTTAGCCCTAGGCTACTTGATGTGTTCAATGTTCTGTCGTTAGCCCTAGGCTACTTGATGTGTTCAATGTTCTGTCGTTAGCCCTAGGCTACTTGATGTGTCCAATGTTCTGTCGTTAGCCCTGGTCTACTTGATGTGTTCAATGTTCTGTCGTTAGCCCTGGTCTACTTGATGTGTTCAATGTTCTGTCGTTAGCCCTGGTCTACTTGATGTGTTCAATGTTCTGTCGTTAGCCCTGGTCTACTTGATGTGTTCAATGTTCTGTCGTTAGCCCTAGGCTACTTGATGTGTCCAATGTTCTGTCGTTAGCCCTGGTCTACTTGATGTGTTCAATGTTCTGTCGTTAGCCCTGGTCTACTTGATGTGTCCAATGTTCTGTCGTTAGCCCTAGGCTACTTGATGTGTCCAATGTTCTGTCGTTAGCCCTGGTCTACTTGATGTGTTCAATGTTCTGTCGTTAGCCCTGGTCTACTTGATGTGTTCAATGTTCTGTCGTTAGCCCTGGTCTACTTGATGTGTTAAAGGTGTGCTACACTCTGCGGCGCATCATTTCAAAACCATATCTTTCCCACAATTGCAATGTTCAAATGTTGCGCAATCATCGTATGCTTGCGCTTATCAGAATGAATCTCTCCCTCTACTTTGTGCGCATGGGGGGGAAAGGGGATGAAAGCTGGCAGCGAAACAGGGACAGGGCATATACTTTCATTTCATGGATCAGAATAATGCTGTTGACCAAATAATGGTTTTAGAACCAAAATAAATCTGCAGGTATATCCACAAACCTCCACAGGACAATGACACAACGTCCTGAGAACGTCCTGAGAACAACCTTGGGGACGTCCCTGGAACAAACCAGAAACTAGACTAAACCATCACAGGACCATGGCACAATGTCCTGATTACTTTAGGCAACCATTTTGTGACGTCCTTGTTTGCATAATAGCCTATTGTAGATACAGTAAATATGGCCATATTGGCCACCTGTGTGCCAAGTCATTTGGTAAATGGAACAAATACTGTTAGTTTTTATCAAATGTCTCACCTGGTGTGTATGTAACTGTTTAGGGTGATCTGTGCCTCGTCCTGTAGTGCAGCAATGGCACTGGCATTACGGAAACTCCTCAACTCCGACCCGTCATGTGTTGGCACTGCTTGAAGGGAAAAGGCATAGACAGCATGGTTACTGACTGCCATTATATTCACGCTGCTCCTGACAAATGCATTGCTTTTAATTGAAATGTTCATAAATGATGGCCAAAGTACTTCAGGCATCTGCATTGTAATGTAACAAAAACATGTTTTTCAGTTCTAGTCAATTCAGAATGGACACCAAATTACAATTCCAAGTGTTCATCATTGGAATTCACTGGAATTCAAAAACTTGTGTAGGCAGGGGTGGGCCTGGCTCCCCAGTGGGTGGGCTGGGCCCATTCAGGCCCACCCGTGCCTACACAAGTTAACATTGAGCAAAAGAAAAAGCTCTCTACTTGCCAAAGTTCCAAACGGGACATTATTTGTATTTCTTCCTAAACACGCAAATATCATCAAATACAATTCATAGACACACAAATATAACACCCACAAAACATGCTAACCTCTCACCATTACAATAACGGGATGGAGGGAGTATTATATTTATGCCTCTAACTTTCTCACTCATCATTATTCACGATTCAGTCAGGATTATCCATAATCATGGTAGCATCCACATTAATGTAGACGTGTTTAGAAACATATTATTTTCTTATTTACAATAAAAGTTGGATTATTATTTACATGAGTTGGATTGGCGCCGCCCTGCTGGTCGCCTGTTAAGCAGCTCCCAGTGTTTGTGCGTAAATTGTTGTTTTAGTATGTTTTTCGTGAGTTTTTTTGTAACAGTTGAACAATAATAGTTCAGGATTATGGAGTGCTACAGTTTTACGAAGGTTTTAACGGTCCTTTTTATCACTGAGGCACTTTTTATTTTTCTCAGTGCCGAACGTTCACACGAGTCCTCAATTATTTACACGCAGCGCTGCTGCACCCCAGGGAAAGGTTTGATATTCCGGATGAGTTGAAAAGGCTATAATTCATGGCTGAATGATAACATCCCCATAGAGAAAGTCACTATCGGCAGATTCCGGACCATCAGAGCAGACCGGGATAGCGTTTCTTCCGGTAAGAGTAAGGGAGGGGGGGCTGGGTTTATTACTTAACAACAGATGGTGTAATCCGAGCCATACTACTCTTAAGGAAGAGTTTTGTAGCCCGGACATTGAGCTGTTAGCCGTTAGCCTGAGACCCTACTATTTGCCGAGGGAATTCACGGTGGCCATTGCTGTTATTGTTTACATCCCACCCTCCGCTGACGCAAACAAAGCATGTGACGTCATCCACTCTGTTATCGCGTGGTTACAGACAGCGCATCCCAGTGCTTTCTTTGTCATTTCGGGGGATTTTAACAATGCATCCCTCTCTTCAACGCTGCCCACGTTCAAACAGTTTGAAGTGCCAAACCAGGAATAATAAAACTCTGGACTTGTTATATGCTAATGTGAAGGATGCATACAACTCCACTGCACTCCCTCCCCTCGGTAGATCGGATCACAACCTTGTCCACCTCACCCCACTCTACAGGCCTATTGTCCAACAGCAGCCTGTGACCACTAGGACCATTAAGAGATGGTCCCCGGAGGCGAATGAGGCCCTACAGGACTGCTTTGAAACAACAGACTGGGATGTGCTCTGTGAGGCTCATGGGGAGGACATCGATGGACTTACTGACTGCATAACGGACTATATGAATTTTTGTTTAGACAACACTGTACCCACCAGGAAGGTACGCTGTTTTCCAAATAATAAACCCTGGGTCACCAGCAACCTGAAGGCCCTGCTGAATGAGAAGAAGAGGGCCTTCAAGGAGGGGGACAAGGACAAATTGAAATCAAGAGGGAGCTGAAGTTGCGGATTGCTGAGGGGAAGAGAGGGTATAAGGAGAAGATGGAGGACAAGCTGAGGCAGAGCCAGGTGAGAGAGGTGTGGAAGGGTATGAGAAATATCACTGTCTTCAAAAAGTCAAACAGTGGGCAGACGGAGGGGACCCAGGACAGAGCCAATGAGCTGAACCAATTTTTTAACAGGTTCGATACTGGCCCTGTCCACCTCCCCTCCAGCTCCCCAGGCCACACACCCTCACGGCTATCCCACCCCCACTTTGCTCACAACACCTCTGTTGAGACAATCAGCGACCCCACCTTCGCCCCTGCTCCCCCTGGACTGATCCTCAACACCCCTCTTCCCCCCATCTCCCCATCTGGACTGGCTTTCACCACCAACCAAGTGAAGAGAGAGCTGGAGAGACTACATCAGTGGATAGCGGCGGGCCCTGATGGCATCAGCCCAAGGGTGCTTAGGGTCTGTGCTGACCAACTGTGTGGAATACTCCAGCGCCATTTCAACCTTAGCCTGAACCTAGAAAGGGTCCCTGTGCTGTGGAAAACATCCTGCCACGTCCCAGTGCCCAAGAAGGCGCACCCCACTGTCTGTATATACATATTCATGTACAGTTGTTATATCATATCACGTGCAATATTGTAAGTAATTCTTTGACTTACGTAGTCATTCACTCAGTAATGCATATTAGTATCCTGTCAGTTGTATCTTTTTTCATTGCTTTTAGTATATCGAATGTGCAATACGTGCATTTATCTGTAATTAAACCCTGCGCACTAAGGACTGTATTTTAAGGGAATTACTATTATTACCCCAAATTATATCATACACACATTTAGCTATTTAAGTATCTCTTCCTGTCATTTACCTGTACAGTTAATGTAACCATGCAAATATTAACTTATCTGTTCATTTAACCAGACTGTATCTATCTACCTACCTACCTACCCACCCACCCACCCAAACACCCACCCACCCACCTCTCTCTCTCTCTCTCTCTCTCTCTCTCTCTCCCTCCCTCCCTCCCTCCCTCCCTCCCTCCCTCCCTCCCTCCCCCTCCCTCCCTCCCTCCCTCCCCTCTCTCTCTCTCTCTCTCTCTCTCTCTGTCTCTCTCTCTCTCTCTCTCTCTCTCTCTCTCTCTCTCTCTCTCTCTCTCTCTCTCTCTCTCTCTCTCTATATAAAGTGACTCCAAAATGACACAATACATTATTTACCATTAATTTCTATTGGACACAAAATAATCTCAAACTCAACCAAAACAAACAGTAAATGCATCCAACCAGTGTGTAGAGTCACCAGCTTGATGTAGTTATTGTCTGCTATGAATATGGGACCAAATACTTCACTTTTTACTACTTTAAAACACATGTGAATTTTTCCCAATACTTTTGGTCCCATAAAATAGTGGGAATATGTACAAAACATTCTGTAATTTCTAAACAGTTTACTTGATATGGATGAAGGTACCCTCATATTAAAGCTGACAGTCTGCACTTTATCATTTAGAA
This sequence comes from Thymallus thymallus, assembly GCA_023634145.1. NCBI lineage: Eukaryota > Metazoa > Chordata > Actinopteri > Salmoniformes > Salmonidae > Thymallus > Thymallus thymallus. The sequence continues at coordinate 212,041 of CM042411.1, read as the reverse complement.
TCTAAAGTACTGGAGTACAGAAGCCAAAACAACTAAAAATGTGTCACTGTCCCAATACCTTTGGAGATCACTGTATGTCAGTGCTTCTATGGCTAAATGCACCAAGCCACTGCCTATTGAATGTGTTCAATTAGCAAACGAGACAGTTTCTTTATCACAGTCAATACACCTATATTTTAGCTTTTATGCAACATTTTCTCTCAGCCTAAAGGCGAAATGTGTAGAATAGCACGAGATTAGCTATAAAACTGAACATTTTCCTCTCTGCCCCATGGCGGCAAAATGTGTAGAATTGCTGTCCCCCCACCAACGAATGTCTGGCTATTTTACTGAATTCAAATTAAATTGACCTTAACCCTGCCTTCTTAGGGAGGATCTTTTCATTTTAAATAATTGTTGAGTATCCCTTCTTTAACTCACCAGCTTTAAACGTGACGATGCACTTCAAACAGGCGAATTCAGTTGCGTCCGGACGCAGTTGTCTGAAGCAGGTAACGACCTCTTGCAGGGTTTGTATTTCAGAGATGATGTTATTCAACGGCAGAGACTCTGTGTTGTCTGTATTCATGCCTTCATATATGGGGAGGATAACGATATTAGCTACGAAACATATAAAGAAACATTTACAACGTTTTGTTGCATTGTATTGAGGATAATGTGAATATTTCTAAAAATAATCAATACCTGTTGATCATATGGGTTACATACCGGAAACAGCGAGCAGGGTGTTGGAGTCCACCGGAATGGCCCACTGCGCTATGCCCAGAACAAACAGTTCCCTCCAGGCGTCCTCCAGGAGGATCAGCTGCAAAACGGATTACAAACCTCAGTCAGCGCCCCATAAGCATGACTAATATACATAGGGATTTATGCGTTGCACACATTAGTCATATTATTTTATTAATGAATTTAGGCCTATGGAATTATAGCTTAATAATGTCACTAATTGGCTAATATCTATCATATAATATCCATATACTAAATATAGTAGCTTACCTGGTCAGGTAAGGGGAGCGTGGAAAAGGCGGGCACACTCTTGGCCCACTTGATGCTCATGAACAGCAGGCGCGCGGCTGACTCACACACGGACTCAGTAGCGACCTCATACAGGTACATGGGCGTGCCGCTCACCTCGTGAGGATACTGCAATGCAAGAGGTCAATAAACTAATAATGCCTGTTTGAATACAATACAATAATGTGGTATAGGACTAATAAATAACATGCTAAATGTAATAATACACGGCACGTTGGTGACAAATAGGCTTATGTGTGTATCTCGTAAAACTCTAAGCACCAACACTAGACTAACATGTAGACTATAAACGCATGTTGCCTGCGTTGGATTTAGGTGAAAATATGAATGACAGATTGTGTGACTCGAAGCTGCTGAATCAGGACCGGAATATCTAAACCAATTATAAGTGGAGAAAATAAACCTAGTTGACCTAGTTGACTCCTTGACTACATAGCTGCTTCGTGAGTGAAGGGTGAGCAGAGGAAAGGGGCTTACCTTCGGGGTGGGCTGAGCCAGTCCCACGATGGCCTGCCTTTCCGGCGTGCAGGCTACTGTGCTCATCTCCAAGTTATGTGGCTCCAGTTGCGTGACCGTAGTGAAAAAAGGCGGCCCCGGTAGGCTCGAGCCCGGGAAGTGGGTCGATGAAACGTTCACCTCTTTATGCCCCCTGAAATATAGGGCGACCTGCTTGCGTATGGTGGACGTCCTGGGACCCCTCTCGTGCTGAACGGCTGTGAAATTGGAGAGCAGGGACAATACTCTTTAGTAAAATAATTGTCTGTGAATGCCTTATAAACATTTTTATTTTGTTCGAAGCTTGATGAGGTAAAAGGCTTTGCCTCTCATGAGAATACGTCCTCTGTTTACACCGCTCTCAGCTGATTCCGTTAAATACCGTTTTCCATCCACCTTAAACCGAAATGTCACTGCCGTCGTATAGCCAAAATAATAATTAAATTAAGCCTGTTTACCATCTTTATTCATGTTCACTTCGAGACACTTTTTCAAGCGGCACGCTCGGCATTGGTTTCTGTGCGTTTTGTCCACGGGGCATCCTGCCTATGATGGAAAAGAGAGAGAGAGGGAGAGAGGGAGGGAGGGAGGGAGGGAGGGAGGGAGGGAGGGAGGGAGGGAGGGAGAGAGAGAGAGAGAGACAGAGAGAGAGAGGGAGGGAGGGAGGGAGGGAGGGAGCAAGTGAGAGAGAGAGAGAGAGAGAGAGGGAGAGAGAGAGAGAGAGAGAGAGAGAGAGAGAGACAGAGCGAGAGAGAGAAAGAGAGAGAGAGAGAGAGAGAGAGAGAGAGAGAGAGAGAGAGAGAGAGAGAGAGAGGGAGAGAGAGAGAGAGACAGAGCGAGAGAGAGAAAGAGAGAGAGAGAGAGACAGAGCGAGAGAGAGAAAGAGAGAGAGAGAGAGAGAGAGAGAGAGAGAGAGAGAGAGAGAGAGAGAGAGGGAGGGAGGGAGGGAGGGAGGGAGGGAGGGAGGGAGGAGAGAGAGAGAGAGAGAGAGAGAGAGAGACAGAGAGAGATCACCGTTCAGTTGAATTGCGCTGGCACAGTGAGTGAACAAGAAAATGAACACGTTGTTTGAGGGAGAAGAAAATCTACAGGTGAAGGATGTGTTATTATAATAGTTATTGAGTCGATCCCCCGCGGCTCAGCAGCGGTCTTATTCCAGAGGATAAGCAGGGCTATCCCGCCCACTGTTGGCTAAATCCTCGGGTTAGTGTCATTACATTAGATTGGATTACACCTGATAAATGAAAGCATGACTGTGTTTAACGCCAGTCAATGGCCCTGGTAGGCGACGCAATTAGGCCTGCCGTGCCCTGGATTGCTGGGCTCTCTCAGAGACACATCTCAGGGGAGATTTAGGCTAACCCCGCAGACTCAAGACTGGCCAATAACGTAAGACGCATAAAACGTGCAATATGTGCGCCAAAACTACAGGTAATATTTGCATGCATTTAGGAAAAAGTCACAGCCTGAATTGAAAATAGATTTAACATCAAATGGAGAAACACTGTAGTTAGGCCTATTACCTGAGAGCCTGATTTACAGACGTATGTTCTGTGTCTGCGGATGCTCCTCTTGAAGAAGCCAGAGCAGCCATCACACGCATACACACCATAGTGTTTCCCAGAGCTCCGGTCACCACAGACTTTACACGGGATATCCAAGATACGACCTGGATAAAAATAAATACAAATTAATTAATTAATTTTAATTTTGATAGTTCATGTACTTTGTGCCTCAATATCAAGAATCACAAAGGTGTTTTACGCGTCATCAAAGGTTTAGAAGAGCACCCATCAGAATACAATCTGCATCCAAACTCATGCACTGTACCCCCTCCACCTCATCACCACTTATAATGAGGGACGACAAAACAAAATCCCCAAGGTGACAATGAGCAATGTCCCGTGCCTTAATAGGTCGCCAGGCCATGGGCATGTCCCCGCGCGCGTTTCTTGTGAGTTCGTGGGAAGCGTCATATTTGAGGTCTCTAAAGACAATACCCGGGGGCACACAATGGAGACATTAGGGAAAGTGTTAACTTAATGATTTTCCCCATTGAACCTCTTCTGACTGCCTCGATCTCGACAAGCTGCCAACTCCCCCTCATAATGGGAATCGACAGCTGCTTTATCCCGCAGGTCTATAGGCCTACGGATTAGGGAGTGAGACGGCACAGAGAATAATGCGTACCAACTCGTTTCACCAACTGAAATTAAGTGTATTTAAATCGACCCGGGAGTAAATGAAAAAAAAAAAAATTCTTTAAAGATTTGTATTCAAATCTATTTAAAATAATTATATTTGTATGTATATCAGGAAGTATTTTTATGGCGGGAAACGCAGGCTATGTAATTACACTGACGTTTTTCCACCTGCTCATTGGTTCACCAGTGACCCATCAAAAAGGGTTGCATGGGAATTCGGATACGAACCCATAATGACAGAGCTGAAAAAACAATCGACTTCCTGGAGGAGTTGGTGCTTCAATACATCAATTATGCAAAGTGTCTCGAGGATGGATGTCTATTAGCCAACATTTCTATATCACTGGTTGACGTCAAGGCTTGAAAATCCAGCATACATCTGAAAGATTTTGAAAAATTATTTGATGCCATGGCTACAACAAAAACAAATAAATATGCGTAAACGAAGTTACTCAAACTATTCGTTTGACTGTATAACATTTGAAACAATTTATAAAGTTGGCAATAGCCTAATTGCGCATCTGAAACTCTAATAGTAGGCCTAGGGCTCATATAACGAATTAATCCAATATCACTATGCTGTCCTCACTGAACAATTATAATTAGGCCTAAGGAATAATAATAGAGCAGAATTAATATAATTCTGTTGGAGGAAAATAAAATAAAAATGACGCTTGATTTTGGTGTGCGGGGGACACGTCTTTAACTTCTCTCCGTGGGGTCCCAGTCGTCACCATTGTGTGCCGTAACTGCTTAAAGATATATGGCATATTCCATTACCTTAATTAGCATCAGTCCCAAACCCTGCTGAAAGAAGTTAGACTGAGTTCTACCCACAATGTGTGAACTTGGAGTAAAGCAGTATTAGGCTACAATAATGACTGTGCGCGTGTGACAAATAACATTTGAATTGATTTAATTTGATGTGAATTATTCTAATAAAAATATATATGAAAGTGAATACTTGTAGATTAGGCTACTGCCTGAGATTTGCCAAGGCTTCTGCGAATAGGCCAAAATAGCAACCAACCAGGCCAAAATAGCAACCAACCAGGCCAAAATAGCAACCAACCAGGCCAAAATAGCAACCAACCAGGCCAAAATAGCAACCAACCAGGCATTGGTGAAACGAATAATAACCCATTCGATGTGAGCATATTTCGTTTGAACGTGCATGCAGTTTAGCGTCACTTTCTGTAAGAATACCAATACATGTTAGATAGTTCAGAATATATAATATATGGTTAATTGTTGTCTCATTATTCCAGTTATTTGCACACATTCTGTATTTCAACATTCATACACACACACACACACACACACACACACACACACACACACACACACACACACACACACACACACACACACACACACACACACACACGAACACACACACACACACACACACACACACACACACACACACACACACACACACACACACACACACACACACACACACACACACACACACACGAACACACACACACACACAGACACACAGACACACACACACACACACACACACACACACGAACACACACACACACACACACACACACACAAACACACACACACACACACACACACACACACACATTGACAAACAGACATCACCACGACAAAAGTTGTTTATCAATAAATTATGTGACTGGGCTATCGTGCCATGGTGGCACATTGGCTCATTGTCCTACCTCGATAACCCTCACTATAGTCTTTCCAAGTGCAGGACTTTAAATTAAAAACAGCAAGAAGCTATAGCCTATAATTTGTGTTATTTTTCAGCCTCATGTAGGCCTAGATAGTATGTGTGTTTCAGGAACATTCTAACCCATTTGGCATGTTTGACCTCTATTCTTTCTCTCACCTCCTCAGTCTTGTAACTCTTCTTTTTATAAATAAGAGCAGAAAGATACAGCGTAGAATAATGCTATAACGATCAACAACAACACATTACAATTAAACAGGATGAATGAGAAGTATAAGGCCTTTATATACAGCGCATAATATTGTCCAGCGCCCAATGAGTCATATTTGTGGGGAGTAGGCCGAGGCTACCTTTCAAATACATTGGGGAAAAAAATAATAGGCATTTTATGTAAGAACTTGCACAATTATTTCACAATTGACTTCATAATTTAAGTTATAAAACGGGTTAGCAGATGTAACCTACATCAACTCTAAAGTAAACGCAAATTGTCACTGACTTTATTTCGTAATGTTTCAACGCGTTTGACATAATATCCTATTGCTTTTCGATTAATACATGTTTGAATTAATACAATTATAAATATATGAATACCTAATTATAGGTGAATAACAAATAGGAACTGTAGCCTACTTACTTGATTTAACATTCAGAATATCCAAACACCCACTTGTTGAACAGGCGGGTTTGCTCATCCTGGACAGTGTCGTTCTACGCTATTTTATATTTTAAGAATCAAAATCCACTGTCGGTGCAAAAGTATCAGCTGAAGAATATCACAAAATAAAATATAGTCTACAATTAGATTTCTGTAATGTCGCCCAACTCTATATTTTCCCAGGATTACCAAATTCCAGGTACCAAGATGGATTTTGGAGTATTTGCAAGTCTTGGACGTTGAGCCACACAAGGTCCAGGCCGTGGGGACAGCAGCGCGAAAGCCGGGTAGGGAGCCGTCTACAAGGGGCGAGGGGCAACAGCTCATCGGTTGCTCCGAGCGCAACACCCGCACAAAGTTGTTAAGAAAACTGCCGGATCCGCGCTCCAAAACAGACGGACTACACAGCGAGTCCAGTCCAAACCAACAAAAAACAAGTCTCTTCTCAACTGATAAACAAGGACTGGTAAAATAATGATTGTTCAAACCCGAAGCATAGGTGACTTTCCGATGCGAGTCTTTAGATGTAAGCTTAGTAATATTTATGAGAAGTGTCAGAAAAGGCGGAGGGTCCAGAACTCCCCTTGCTTCCACCACTTAGCTTTTCCATGCGTTCTAGTCCCAACTAGTGTGTGCCAGCATGACGTCACCCGGCTCACAGGGGCTCGCTCCGAGGCAAGTGAAGTGGGAAAGAAAACACTGGGCGGTATAGATGCGGCTTTCGGTGAATTCATATTAAGGGGTGCTGTGCATGGCTATTGAATGACTTTCTCTATTTCTCACCATTCTATCTGACTGCTGCGTCTATAATGTTTTAGTGCAAATGTTTCAATAGGTGCAACTTTCTCTTCAAAGGCTAGTTAACTTATTTGTAACGTGTTTCATAGGTTTGGTTAAATTGAGCTGCTTTAGTCAACTCCACATAGCCTCATCCAAATGTTATTTGGATAGAACATTGAGCACACTTGAATGTGAACCTGTTGCGCTTATGTGCATGGTGCATTAACTTGAAAGTGAGTTGTTACTATTATTGCCTAAAGCGAATGTCGATCGATTATCATCGTGAGAGGGTGGGTTATGGATTTTGTCAAAGGTAGACCGTTTGGGCATCCCTTCAGGGCTATGTGTGAAAGACAGAGACAGCATTTCTCATAGACCTTTTGTAGTCGGCAACGAAGCCGGGGTTCTGGATCGGGACGCACACGCTAATGTAGCCTAAACTAGAGCAGCGTGTTGGCCTCTCCCTCTCCCGCTGTACCCGCTTGCCGGGCGGAAAGATGCAGCCTCTACTCTCCGTCTGAGGAGCAGGTTGTGTCCGCACCTGTAGACCCAACATTGACACCCTGACCTTGACAGCGTTTGTCCGGTAACTCCAGAAATCCATCATTCTGTTTTTAATTATGAACATTCCCACGGTAGCCCAGAGGTCATATGGACGTTTAAAGTGTCGATTTAAACGGACAAGGGCGGGGTACAATGGCGTAGTTAATTGCAATTAGCCGTTGTCATGTCTTTCACCGTTAACATGCCTTCATCATGGCTTGCTTGGTTTAGTCTGGTTTGAGCATGCTCGAGTTGGTCCATGTACTAACTTCTGTAAGTATGTTATAGATAAATAAAATGAATGTGTTAACGCTAGAACCCCTAACTGAAACAATAACAAAGCGGGAATCCGCCTCTGTTGGGCTTTTAGTAAAAGCTGAAGGATGGGCCTGGAGAAATGGTACCACTCTCAAATTAATTGACATAGCTATGGATGCAAGTACTGACCGTCTATGATATCAACGTTAAGTTATGGTTTTAGCCATGTTTTGAGTCTATACATTGTTTTACATTTACATTGTACAACAAGCTTATATTTAGGGTTAGGGTTAGGGTTACCTGATGGGGTACAACAGGTGAACTAATCTCATGAGGCATTTTGGCATACATTATATTCTTCAACAATGAATGGGTATGTCATTAAGAAGTTCAAAAATGGATGTAGCAACTAAGGATTCTAGCTTTAACGAGCAACAGTACACAGCTTGATATCCTCCGATACTGTATTAAACAATACAACGTTTCTTACATAAAGGAAGTCATTGTAATGATATTCCATATTTAGTACAATGAGCTTTATTGCACATAATTGTTTCTATGCTAGGTTATGCTAGTTTTTGTGTGGTTGAATGTGCGAGATAATCACCTTAACTCTTTCTAATCCTCCCCATTCACTGATAGCCTTTAAATAGAACCAACATCATGGTTTCCCGAGTTGCTTGCTTTAACTTTTCGTGTTAGCGACTCCCTTCTTCTCCAGCAGTCAATGAAACATCGCCAACAAAGGAACAGTGGATTCTCTAGAGGCTCTATCTTGTTTTAGGCTTGACGGCATCAGTATGCAACTATACTTACTGTAAATAGTCTTTAAAGTTCGAGAGACTTGTTGGAAGTCATCGCAACCCTATATGCTATAGAATGCAGATATTACCACCGTGGATTGTTCCGCTATGAAAACCAAGGACGAGGAGGAACAGTTTATGTTGCAACAGGTCAATTATTAAATCATAAAAAGGAAACATAAGTCTGTGAAAAAGGTTATGGGCTATTAAATAATGAAAGGTGAATACATTCTAATGTTCTAGTTTAGAAATAATATGCAAATCTCAAATTGTACAATCAGCATCATAAATTAGAGTCAATACCGGATGTCTAAAATAGACTACAGTAGTAAACAGGTCAGATGTCATCACCATGGACAACACAGAGAAACAGATACCTGGCGTTGAGGACTGACTGTGGGTTGGGATGAGGGCTGAGGGGAGGGGAAATCACCCCTCTCGGTTTAGTGAAGTGTGGGGGACTGTGTTCATTGTCTTGAAGGTGTTCCCTGGTAAACAAAGTTGGAATGATTAAAAAAATAAAATAAACAGCAACCTCAAAACTTCATCATACATTTACCATCCACTAAAATCCCGTGGCCCCACATTTTTGCCCCATGGGGTGCCATTGTTACATTTTAGTGGACTTAGGGCATTGGTCTGGGCTTTCCACTGGCTCTGTTTCTATTCCGCTGATCCCAGACCATAGGGATGGCACAACCCCTTGACCTGTTGAATGAAGGGTGGCCAGACTGCCATCTCTGGCCCACTACCCTCCATTCCTCACCCCTACCCCTCTTTACCCAACCATCCCTGAACCACCACTCCACTCACCTCCCTCCACCAAACCCAGCCTGTCAGGGGGTCAACCCAGGGCATCCTTCTCTCTGTCTGGGTCTTTGGGATTGGTACAAAGAGGAAGAAACACCCAGCCTCTCATAGACTCCCTGGTCGAACACACATGCACACAGCACACACTTAGAGGCACATCTCCTCTCCCACAGATACATCTACACCTCTCTACCTGTACAACACACCTGGCTACAGTTATCCACATTCACCTAAAAGGAACCTTCAAACAGCTCCTCATGCCAGAACCCAAACCTGTCACAAGTCGGTGCCGTACGGTGTGGTCGGTGCGGTAGGATTCTCTGACAAATCTATTTGGGGCAAATTGTCAGTGAGAAACTTCCGCTCGAACTGCCTCGGACAAAACTGGCTGTTGGGGAGAGCAAATCCTGCTGCATGAGGGTGGGGACAATGGGGTTGAATGTGTTGATGTGCGGCCGGTGGCTGGGGAGGGACAATGGGCGGATTAGTCCGTCCCCTGGCTGACTGATTTGAGATGGCTCCTCTCGGGCCCTCACTGTGGGGAGTCCCATTGTCCACCTCCTGATTCCCACTTCTCACAAACTCCAAACAAAAGTCAATCTCTTTCTCAAGGGGGAAAAAATATAGACCCGGGCCGTGTTACCCTCTCTACTCCGGAAAGTGACTCAAAACATTATTTGCCAGGGAAACTTCTTCAACGTTTCTAATTCTTCTCTCTCTTCTTCCTTTATTCAGGGTGTCTATCTGAGGATCCATGGTTGAGAGTGGGAATGTTCTATACCCCTCCCTGATCTGAAGGACTCTCAGCTGGGGGTTTCAGAGTGAAGTGGAGCTGTAAGGTACCAGTTGGAGGCAGCTTTGCGGCCCGTGGTCCATTAATATTAATATATAGCTACAGAGATGCCATCACGGGCCGCTCTGAAATCGGTCTGATGTCGCCCCTGGGTTCCCTCCAGACCGACCTCTGCTTTCAGTCACTCGTGAAGAGAAGACCCTTCTTTTCATTCTTTTTTCCCGTCTTCGCTTTTTATTTTATTCTCTGAAAAGGCTCATTAACAAATTATGACAGCTGAGTAGAGAGGCTTAGGCCGTTCACAGTGCAAAGACAAACCCGTTAGAACCCAGGAGAGCAGGCTGCAGCATAGCAGAGCAGGGAGCACTGTTGGGCTGGATGCTTATAGCTGCTGCATGACTTCATTGATCTATCTATGCATCCATCCACATATCTACTGTGTACACAACAATCTGTCTACTGTAAACCCACAGTTACAGAGCCTGACAAAACTATACTATGAGGCATTTGGTTATGATTATAAGTTGAATTGACACTATGCCAAGTCTTATGTTATACATTTTGGATTCCTTAATGTTCTGAGTTCAAAGTCTTTAATAAAAGCAGGATAAAATACTATATTCTAAAGAAGTACAATAACTATATTGAGTCGTTGCACAACAACATGTATATCAGGCTCAAGACAAAATAGCATTAAAGAAAAGGGTACAATAAAACACACACACACACACACACACGCACACACACACACACACACACACACACACACACACACACACACACACACACACACACACACACACACACACACACACACACACACACACACACACACACACACACACACACACACACACACACACACACACACACACACACACACACACACACACACACACACACACACACACAAACACATTGACAAACACACAGTCTAAATGCCAGAACTGCCTTTCTATTATGTCTGTGAACACCACCTCGACAAAGACTGGTCGTGGTCATCAAATAGATTAGTTAAACAATGGTTGTCATTAGGTTTGACCACAACAATGGTCGCGGTCATCTCTGGGTTCAACTGCAGTCCTCATGGTATAGTGAGAACCATTATACTCAAACCACTCATTTTATTGTGGTTGCAGTCCTCAGACAATCAGTCTAAAGTCAAGGTCAACCCTCAGGTGCAGCAGAGCTCCATGCCCAACTTGGCTGACCAGGCCTGCGTACGAAATGGCATCCTAGACCCTATACTGTATAGTGCACTACTTTTGACCTTGGCTCATAGGTAGTGCACTATACAGTATAGTAAATAGTCTGCCATTTCGGACACTGCCCAGGTTAAACTGTCATAGCTTGGGGTCATGAACCCCATTTAACCCCTACAGCACTGGAGGTGTTGTCATGACCCTCACAGTCCCTTAGTGTGTGTTACAGTTTTTTTGGATTGCTTACACACTAAAATTAAAAGTAGTACACTATTAGTAAAACCTTACACTCAAGAAGCAAAACATCAGCCCACATTTGCACAACTATAAGCACATTGTCAACCTCACACTTGTTGCAAAACTATACACACAGTGATTTGCAAAACACTAAACACACTTAACATACATTACACACAAAAATCTATTATGAAGTCACTTCCTTGAAATACCAAAGCACTGACTGTCAAATTACCACACCGTCCAACCAATTGGTTCAACACAGTCATCAGGTGTGCAAACACTTGTTTGCTTAATTGTAGACACACCAATCAGGTGTATAAGCACTATAAAAAGCAGCAGGTGAGTTCATCGGTCTTCAAGCACAATGGAAAGAGTCAGAGAAAGAGTAAGACAAGGAGGAGGACGAGGAGGAGGACAAGGAGGAGGACAAGGAGGACGAGGACGAGGACGAGGAGGAGGAGGAGGAGGAGGAGGAATCAACAGAGGAAGAGGAAGAGATGGAGGCCATGCTGAAGGTAGAGGTAGATGTAGAGGTAGAGGAAGAGGAAGAGGAAGAGGAAGACAAGAAGGTGCTCAAAGAGGACCGAATCTGACAAATGAGATCCGCGCAACACTGGTTGACCACGTTGTCAACCACGGCCTGACACTGAGGGAGGCTGGAATGCGAGTACAGCCAAATCTAAGCCGATACACAGTGGCAAGTGTGATAAGAACATTTCGACTGGAAAATAGGTATTGTAGAAATATCATCATATCAAAAACATCTGCACGGTTTCAGTAACTGCTTACAGTACTGTATTCTATGCACTATCAGCACTTCTGTTACCTTTTCCTGTGAAATTACTGTACTATTGTATACTGTTTTTTTTTCTACATAGGATTGAGGGTCAGGAACGACAAGGGGGAAGGCCTCCTATGTTCACAGAACAGCAAGAGAGGGAGATAGTAAACATGGTTTTGGCCAACAATGCTATAACACTCAATCAGCTCCAAGCTAACATTGTCAATAACCACGCCAGTTTCAACGATATCCATCAGGTCTCAACATCAACACTGGCACGCATCCTAAAAAAAAAACATATTCAAATGAAGCAAATTTATCGAGTGCCTTTTGAGCGCAATTCCGAAAGGGTGAAACGACTGCGGCATGATTATGCAGAGGTATGTATTCACTTTAGCAGTGTGATCTTGCATACTGTCTCATAATCTTTTACTGTACTGTAATATGTATACTAGAACTACACTGAACTAAACAATTTTGCCTGACACTGTTCTTCAGGGAGTTTTACGAATGGATGGAGAGGAGATCCAGCATGAGTTCATTTACGTAGATGAGGCTGGGTTCAACCTGACGAGAACACGAAGGAGGGGAAGAAACATCATTGGACACAGGGCTATAGTCAATGTCCCAGGGCAACGTGGGGGTAATATAACACTCTGTGCAGCCATTACAGAAAATGGGGTTCTCCACCGCCATGCCCATATGGGCCCTTACAACACAGCACTCATACTTACATTCCTGGACCAATTGCACAACATAACAGCAGCAAATCAAATCGATCACATGTAAACCAAAAATGCATCTTCTAGAGACTGTTAAAATAATAAAGGATTTTTTTTATTTATTTTTTTTTTTTTTTCACCTTTATTTAACCAGGTAGGTCAGTTGAGAACAAGTTCTCATTTGCAACTGCGACCTGGCCAAGACAAAGCAAAGCAGTGCGACAAAAACAACACAGAGTTACACATTAAACAAACAGTCAAAAAAAAAACACAATAGAAAATCTATATACAGAGTGCAAAATGTAGTGCAAAAATGCAGTAAGGTTAGGAGGTAGGACAATAAATAGACTATAGTGGTAAAATAAATTACAGAATTATCATCATTAACACAGGAATGAAGGATGTGCAAATTTTGATGTGCAAATAGAGATACTGGAGTGCAAGATTAGTGAAATAAACAAAAATAAATATAGGGATGAGGTAGTAGTGTGGGCTATATACAGAAGGGCTATATACAGGTGCAGTGATCGATAAGCAGCTTTGACAACTGATGCTTAAAGTTATTGAGGGAGATAGGAACCTCTAGCTTCAATGATTTTTGCAATTCGTTCCAGTCATTGGCAGCAGCGAACTGGAAGGAATGGCGGCCAAAGGAGGTGTTGGCTTTGGGGGTGACCAGAGAGATAAACCTGCTGGAGCGCATGCTACGGGTGGGTGTTGCTATAGTGACCAGTGAGCTGAGATAGGGCGGGGATTTACCTAACAAAGACTTGTAGATGACCTGGAGCCAGTGGGTTTGGCGACGAATATATAATGAAGGCCAGCCAACGAGAGCATACAGGTCGCAGTGGTGGGTAGTGTATGGGGCTTTGGTGACAAAACGGATGGCACTGTGATAGACTACATCCAATTTGCTAAGTAGAGTGTTGGAGGCTAGTTTGTAAATGACATCGCCAAAATCAAGGATCGGTAGGATAGTCAGTTTTACAAGGGCATGTTTGGCAGCATGAGTGAAGGAGGCTCTGTTGCGAAATAGGAAGCCAATTCTGGATTTAATTTTGGATTGGAGATGGTTGATGTGAGTCTGGAAGTTGAGTTTATAGTCTAACCAGATGCCTAGGTATTTGTAGGTGTCCACGTATTCTAATTCGGATCCGTCGAGAGTAGTGATGATAGTCCGGTGGGCGGGTGCTGGCAGCGTACGATAGAAAAGCATGCACTTAGTTTTACTAGCGTTTAAGAGCAGTTGGAGGCCACGGAAGGAGTGTTGTATGGCATTGAAGCTTGATTGAAGGTTAGTAAACACAGTATCCAAAGAGGGGCCAGATGTATACAGAATGGTGTCATCTGCATAGAGATGGATCAGAGAGTCACCAGCAGCGAGAGCGACATCGTTGATGTATATAGAGAAAAGGGTTGGCCCAAGAATTGAACCCTGTGGCACCCCCATAGAGACTGCCAGAGGATCGGACAATAGGCCCTCCGATTTGACACACTGAACTCTGTCTGCAAAGTAGTTAGAGAACCAGGCAAGGCAGTCACTTGAGAAACCAAGGCTATTGAGTCTGTCAATGAGTCTGTCAGGATGAGGTGAAAAGAGACTGTTAAAATAATAAAGAATGAGGTGAAAAGAGACTGTTAAAATAATAAAGGATGAGGTGAAAAGAGACTGTTAAAATAATAAAGGATGAGGTGAAAAGAGACTGTTAAAATAATAAAGGATGAGGTGAAAAGAGACTGTTAAAACAATAAAGGATGAGGTGAAAAGAGACTGTTAAAATAATAAAGGATGAGGTGAAAAGAGACTGTTAAAATAATAAAGAATGAGGTGAAAAGAGACTGTTAAAATAATAAAGGATGAGGTGAAAATAGACTGTTAAAATAATAAAGGATGAGGTGAAAAGAGACTGATAAAATAATAAAGGATGAGGTGAAAAGAGACTGTTAAAATAATAAAGGATGAGGTGAAAAGAGACTGATAAAATAATAAAGGATGAGGTGAAAAGAGACTGTTAAAATAATAAAGGATGAGGTGAAAAGAGACTGATAAAATAATAAAGGATGAGGTGAAAAGAGACTGTTAAAATAATAAAGGATGAGGTGAAAAGAGACTGATAAAATAATAAAGGATGAGGTGAAAAGAGACTGTTAAAACAATAAAGGATGAGGTGAAAAGAGACTGATAAAATAATAAAGGATGAGGTGAAAAGAGACTGTTAAAATAATAAAGAATGAGGTGAAAAGAGACTGTTAAAATAATAAAGGATGAGGTGAAAAGAGACTGTTAAAATAATAAAGGATGAGGTGAAAAGAGACTGTTAAAATAATAAAGGATGAGGTGAAAAGAGACTGTTAAAATAATAAAGGATGAGGTGAAAAGAGACTGTTAAAATAATAAAGGATGAGGTGAAAAGAGACTGTTAAAACAATAAAGGATGAGGTGAAAAGAGACTGATAAAATAATAAAGGATGAGGTGAAAAGAGACTGTTAAAATAATAAAGAATGAGGTGAAAAGAGACTGTTAAAATAATAAAGGATTAGGTGAAAAGAGACTGTTAAAATAATAAAGGATGAGGTGAAAAGAGACTGTTCACACAACCCAACCAAACAACTCAGCATGTTGGGTTATTCACACAACCCAAATGGCTGGGTCAAAATAACCCAAACTGGGTTGTTTTTAGCCCAGCATTCTGTAGAGTGAAAGCACTATGATGATGATTTGTTTTATGACTACTTAAGGGAACGGGGGTCTTCATCCTTTCTAAACAATAATGTTGGCAAAGAGGTACGTCTTTCTTTCTAAAGTTCACCTCTTTTTTCAAGTCAGTGCTGTGTCTTTCCCATCCTTTAATTCAGATGCAAACAATCAAACAGTACACAGATGCTGTCCTTTAGTCCTTACGCCCCTGCCTCAACCAAGAACTATGATTCATAACCTTTCTGTGGCCTGAGAGAAAGAGGTGCAGTAAAGAGAGAGAGAGAGAGAGAGAGGGAGGTGAGGGGGAGCAGAGGAGAGCAAGATGACAGCTTATTTAGAAGACTTCCTTTATTGGAACATGTGCAGGCAGATCAGTCACAAAGGACATAAATGGGATATCTTCTGTTCCCTATAGCTGCTTTCCCCTTTTAAGTGCAGAGAGGGAAAAAAAGTAAGTTTACATCTCCCTCCTCAATGGGGGCTCTTCACTCTCAGGTTTCTGGGACCTGAGTGACCTACGAAAGTTAATTAGGAGGTTAACAAAGAGTGAGCTGGAGCCGAATGCCTCGCCTCTCCTCAGCCAAAGATGTCATCCATTAATTAGGGAAATCTTTAAGGTGGCCTTATTGAATTTACAGAAAGCCCGGCAGTTGGAGGGCAACAGTTTTTTGATCAAGCCCTTCCTCAAACAATGCTTTTTCTGGGGGTTAAAAAAGAAGAAGAAGAAGAAGAAGAAGGAGAAGAAGAAGAAGAAGAAGAAGAAGAAGAAGAAGAAGAAGAAGAAGAAGAAGAAGAAGAAGAAGATGTAGAAGAAGAAGAAGAAGAAGATGTAGAAGAAGAAGAAGAAGAAGAAGAAGAAGAAGAAGAAGAAGAAGAAGAAGAAGAAGAAGAAGAAGGGAGGAGATTGATAGGGTTGGAGGAGCGAGAGAGAGAGTGAAAGAGAGAATGTATGGGTTTCCAGTGCGGTACAGTGGAATGGGGGAGCCGCCGATTGTGACAGCTCAGATTCACATGGGTATGGGGGGCATACTTTTAGGATGATGTCATGCAAAGGCAACCTGGGGGCTTGGGAAGAGGGAGAGGGAGGAGGGTGCAGCATGGGTGTGTGAGGGTCGTAGGGGGGGCGCACCACACTCACTCAAAGTTAACATTGCTGCCTGCATCTGGGCCAAGTCCTTTTCTTTTGCAGAGCTTTCCTCAGCACCCAACCTTCACCTCCACCATCCTTTTGAAAATCAGAGCAGCACCCTCTTGACGGATAACTCCTAGTTAACTAACTAACTACTGATTGAGGTGAGCCATAAAGGGAGCCACTCACCCGCCTACTGGCCTCTCTTCCTTGTGCTCTCATTCATATTCTCCTAGAACTGTGGGATGTCTCACTATGGGATATGGTCAACTCCCATAACGCAGACATGCTATTCAAAGCCAGGGTAGTTCCAACAGCATCACCCAACAGAGGCACTAATTGATCGCCCCCAAAAAAGGTGCAGTGACAACCAGTCGGTAAAGAAATATTAAAAGTAGAAATGCAAATCTCCCATCAGGAGATGCCTTAGAACAGTGCCCAAGAGGTAGCCATACAGGGCTGTAACCCTTGCTATTATATTTTCCAATACAATAGCCTCCACTATTCATAAATAGTCATTAACGAGATAGGGGGCCTCCCCTTACAAAAATAGTAATTAACGAGATAGGGGGCCTCCCCTTACAAAGATAGTCATTAACGAGATAGGGGGCCTCCCCTTACAAAGATAGTCATTAACGAGATAGGGGGCCTCCCCTTACAAAGATAGTCATTAATGAGATAGGGGGCCTCCCCTTACAAAAATAGTAATTAACGAGATAGGGGGCCTCCCCTTACAAAGATAGTCATTAACGAGATAGGGGGCCTCCCCTTACAAAGATAGTCATTAACGAGATAGGGGGCCTCCCCTTACAAAAATAGTCATTAACGAGATAGGGGGCCTCCCCTTACAAAAATAGTCATTAACGAGATAGGGGGCCTCCCCTTACAAAGATAGTCATTAATGAGATAGGGGGGCTCCCCTTACAAAGATAGCCATTAACCTTCCAAAGAATGCAGGGGTTCTAGCGCAATACTCACTTTCATCCAAGCAAATGTGCAAGGCGCATGCTGGACACAAACGGTTGAGTGTAACCACAAGCTCAAGGGTGCAACAACACAGTTGCCGCTGATCCTAGGCATAAAGGCGGGGTTTGTGTACCAAGGTACCCAGGAGGACCCCGGGGCAAACTGAAGGCACAAAGCGTGTGCAGCCTACTCATTCACTTTTCAGGTATAGGGAAAAGCGGGTTAGAGAAATATTACCTCCCTGCTTTTCAGCGGTACAAAGGTCGCCATTGAAAAGCCTTAACCACAATAGAGGGCTTGAAGTTGGTCACAAATCACCTAGCAACCACACCAAGTGCCATGTTGGAAGACCAAACTCAGTCTGTTGAAATTCCTCCAATCGTCCACGTGGTTGGCTGCATTTTGCATTTTACTACTACCGAAACTTCGGGAAGATTGCCAATTATTTCATTTTTCTAAGGACCCAGAAAATGAAGGCAATGGGAGAACCTATTCTAGTAAGTCAATATATGTTGAAAGTGATAAAAAAAACCGATGTATTATTAGCTATCTTGTACAGAAACTTAGCTAGTGTGCAGGTTAACTCAAATGAGCTGCTAACGTAATGTTAGCTAGTTAGCTAACTATACATACTGTACATGAATTAAATATCACTGATTTGCTAACTTCATATTAGCTAGTTAGCT
Organism: Thymallus thymallus; assembly: GCA_023634145.1. Classification (NCBI taxonomy): domain Eukaryota; kingdom Metazoa; phylum Chordata; class Actinopteri; order Salmoniformes; family Salmonidae; genus Thymallus; species Thymallus thymallus. Next base: position 193,526 of record CM042411.1, on the reverse strand, counting down.
ATCTTATTTTATTAATCGTTGTATCTCCAAATGCATTTGTAGCTAGGTAGGTAGCTAGCTAACAGCCATGGAAGAGGGTGAAAGGAGTAGCTAGCACCTCCAGCTGTCAGAGAAGGGAGAGTAGCTACTCTGGATCGGGCAAGTAACTTTGTGGGAGGACATTATGAAACTATTCTCCAGTTCCAGTCCCTAGTGAGAAAAACTGAGGACAGAGAGCCATAGCAACATAATATTCAGGGCTGTCTAGCTTGAGGTATAATGCAGCCTGTTTCTTTTTGTTTCCTGTCCTCAGATACGGAGAGCCGTCAAACGCTGTCTGCAGATGAAGAGGTCCCAATGAATAAGGGAACATGCTTGTATACCATACAGTTTTAAAGTCAAACAATGTATAAACTTAGTAGAACTGGATCAGGCCAACCCTGCTGGGTGTGCAGGCTTCTGTTCCAGGCCAGTACTAACACACCTGATTCAATGGATCAACCCTAATTAGTTAATAATCAGGGATCAGTGATCAGTGGAGCGACTCTTAATTAGTCTGTGTTTCTGTGTTGTATTCTCAAATGAACATGTCCTTTTTGTTCAGTCATAAGCTCTCCAATTAGTTTTATTTGATTGTCAATATTTATTTTAGGATATCAGGCATGTGAACACATTTTACAGGTGATAATGGCATGCCACGTCAATGCAGCCATAGGCTACAGCAGTGTTTCCCAACTCCAGTGCTTGAGTACCCCTAACAGCACAGTTTTGTTGTAGCCCCGGACAAACATACTTGATTCAACTCATTGAGGGCTTGATGATTAGTTGACAAGTTGAATCAGGTGTGTTTGTCTGCAGCTACAATTAAACTGTACTGTTGGGGGGATTCGAGGACTGGAGTTGGGAAACACTGGCCTACAGTATGATGGCATTAGAGACAATTAATGCTTGATCTGAAAGGCGTCTTGATCGGAGGCGTCATATGGATGATGTCATATTGTGGAAACTCCAGAGGCATGCAGAGGCCAAATTGAGCTCCGTACCGCATCGCTCTGCACCTCTTGCATTTTGTAACAATGCGGAGGGCTCCGTATAGCTCCGCATTGACATGATTGGTTGAGGGGGCGGGAGGTCATGTATTAACACAAACTCACTTCCTTGACAGCTTCCTTCACAACAGCTCTGCGCTGCTCCACAAAGCGCAAGAAGTATGAATGTCCTGACTTCTGAAGAGGCCGTATCACCGTATATGCTGCATGGCCAACACAGACTTCAGATTGACTATGCAGTGCCTTTAAGCCTTACGGCAATTGCAATGCACCCCTTGACATTGTGAATCTGAAGCAGAGAATAACTTAACCCACACACTGTTTAAATATTGTTCAGCTATATGTTCTCTATTTAAAAGCAATACCAGTAGACAATGTATATGAGGATAATCATACTATATACTATATTTTGTACATGCCTTGTGCTGACATACCATTTTTTGGAGGTGCAAATCCAACCCTTGTAATCTAGGTGGTGAAATGTCTGAAAGCCGGAGTTGGGACCCTTAGCTTAAAACATACACACAACTACTACTATCAAGTTCAATGACAGATACTTTTCTCCAAGAAGGTCTGAGTGGCACTTGGAGGTGCCACTGTGATAATGAAGATGGTTTTCCTAAGATTACGACAACAATTACATTGTCTTTGCTAAATGTGTTTAAATTGTAAAGAAAGAAAATAGTTGGGCTATAAGAATATTAAGATCCGACATCTGTGACTGTCGAGCCTTGTGTGACATGTGGGGCCGTGGGCGTGTGGGAGGGGTTGGGGCTGTGGGCGTATGGGAGGGGTGGGGCCGTGGGCGTGTGGGAGGGGTGGGGCCGTGGGCGTGTGGGAGGGGTGGCGCTGTGGGCGTGTGGGAGGGGCACTGGAACTCTGGACCGTGAAAGGTCATGAGTTGCCGACTTGTCGCAGGAAAATATCTTTGTAAATTTGGGTCCGCAGGTCCCTGCATAACGGTTAAAAGCGGGAGAGTGATCTCCGCCAACCAGGGCCCCTGTAACCTCGCTCAGTTATAGTGGAGGGTGTCAGTTCTAGGAGAGAGCAGAGAGTGTGTCCCATAGCTGGGATATCCTCGTAATGCGTCTGAGTCATGTGGGCATAAAGTATTTTTTAAAACATGCTTGATCCTGGCGCTTGGGGGTAAGAGTGCACATCCTCCATTTCCCCATGTGACCAAAGACACGAAAAAACACTGCTACACAAGGAATACGGTTCTTCTCCCAACATAGATGTGCCTCACCTCTGTGACGTGAGGTGAAAAGGTGGATGGACGGCTTACGTTAAACCTGAGAGAGAGAGAGAGAGAGAGACAGAGAGAGAGAGGATAGGGCAAGGAAGCCTGAGGCTTTGCACACTATCCTCCTTTGCTGCATAGGGCTGTGCCATAGGTTGGCTGACCCTTCCTGCCTCCTTTCAGGGGGTTAGGAGGGCGGAACATTCCTGCGGCCACAGCAAAGGACTGTTTAACTCCAGGTTTTCCTTGGTTCAGGTATCCGGGGGACGCCAAAGCCCTGCTGTTAGGCTAGGGCAAGTTGCATTGACAAACGGGCTGCCACGGGGCCTGGGTTTGCGGAGCAGGCAGAAGTTAAAGGCTTCGCCTTCTTTCGCATGTCACACTTCTGTGGCGACAGTGGGGCCAAATAACTCCTTGAGTGTCACAGGCATCTTTATGTGTTAAGCTGGACAAGCTCAGCCAAAGTACCCTTTCTCCCATCACCGCCAGGCCCAGGGTGCAACTACAGCCTTGAATGGCATTATGGGAGGCCTGGATCACAGATATCTCATCCCGAGCGTCCTGATATTATTATAATTATTTTATTATTATTGAATATTTAAAACATACAATCTACTTGCAGTGAAGATGCTCAACATCTACATCACATTAGTCATCTGACAGACACCCATCCAGAGGGACTCACAGAAGCAGCCAGGGTCAACGCCCTGCTCAAGGGCACGTTGACAGATCTCCCACAAGGCCGATAACGGGGACCCCCCCCTCCCAATAAAAAAAAAAATAATAATTACATTCCCCCCAAACCCATCCCCCCCAACCCAGCTGAATATGTTTCAGTGCATGTATGGTACTATTTACCTGTGTGTGTGTCCGTGTACAAACACCTGCATGGCATCAGCCTCAGGCCTCAAGCAGACTGGCATTAGCAGACTGGCATTAGCAGACTGGCATTAGCAGATTGCAAGTTGAAGATAAATACTGACCCGGTCTCTCCAGATCTCCCAACAGTACTATTTCTAGGGTCAATTTTAGATCAATGTTATGCATTGTCAGTCATTCCTGAACCTGAGACCAGAACCAGTCTCCCTGAGGACAATACCAGAAACAATGGTCTATTGATTCTGTTTCCTCACAACAAAATCTGCAGAGCCTCGATGATTGTATTCCCCAAATATTCAACATTTTGTTGGTGGCAAGAATTCTATATAATCATTTCAGCTGAAAAGCACAAAGTCTTGAATCTTGCATTGTTTTGGCGCCGCCCTGCTGGTCGCCTGTTAAGCAGCTCCCGTTGTTCGTGCATTAATTGTTGTTTTAGTTCGTTTTCTTTCGTCTATTTTCTTTAGTTTTATTTTTTATTTTGCTACAGTCGAACTATAATAGTTCAGGATTATGGATTTTATGGATTTTATCGCAGCTGAACGTCGACAGGAGTCGTCAACTGTTATTGTTTACAACAGAGCCCAGCTCCTGGATTTAGCCCACGCAGCGCTGCTGCTCCCCGGGGAAAAGTTTGATATTCCGGACGAATTGAAAAGACGACGCCGTGGACGCAGGGCGGGATTGAAATGTAAGGCAAAGCGGAGGAGGTTCAAGTACAAGCCGGCTATACCATCTATTATTATGGGCAATGTTAGGTGTCTACATAACAAGATGGATGAGTTGGCGGGACTTGTTCGTGGACAAAGGATTTATCGGGAAACGAGCCTAATGTGTTTTACTGAGACTTGGCTGAACGGTAACATCCCCATACAGAACGTCACTATCGACGGTTTCCAGACCATCACAGCGGACAGGGATCGCGTCTCTTCCGGTAAGAGTAAGGGTGGTGGGCTGGCTTTATTAGTTAACAACAGATGGTGTCATCCGAAACATATTACTCTTAAGGAACAGTTTTGTAGCCCGGACATTGAACTGCTAGCCGTTAGCCTGAGACCCTACTATTTGCCGAGGGAATTCACGGCGGCCATTGCTGTTATTGTTTACATCCCGCCCTCTGCTGACGCAAACGCAGCGTGTGACGTCATCCACTCTGTTATCGCGAGGTTACAGACAGCGCATCCCAGTGCTTTTTTTGCCATTTCGGGGGATTTTAACCATGCATCTCTATCTTCAACGCTGCCCACGTTCAAACAGTTCGTGAAGTGCCCAACCAGGAATAATAAAACTCTGGACTTGTTATATGCTAATGTCAAGGATGCATACAACTCCACTGCACTCCCTCCCCTCGGTAGATCGGATCACAACCTTGTCCACCTCACCCCACTCTACAGGCCTATGGTCCAACAGCAGCCTGCTACCACCAGGACTATTAGGAGATGGTCCCCAGAGGCGAATGAGGCCCTACAGGACTGCTTTGAAACAACAGACTGGGATGTGCTCTGTGAGGCTCATGGGGAGGACATCGATGGACTCACTGACTGCATAACAGACTATATTAATTTTTGTGTAGACAACACTGTACCCACCAGGAAGGTACGCTGTTTCCCAAACAATAAACCCTGGGTCACCAGCGACCTGAAGGCCCTGCTGAATGAGAAGAAGAGGGCCTTCAAGGAGAAGGACAAGGACAAATTGAAATGCGTCCAGAGGGAGCTGAAGTTGCGGATTGCTGAGGGGAAGAGAGGGTATAAGGAAAAGATGGAGGACAAGCTGAGGCAGAGCCAGGTGAGAGAGGTGTGGAAGGGTATGAGAAATATCACTGGCTTCAAAAAGTCAAACAGTGGGCAGACGGAGGGGACCCAGGACAGAGCCAATGAGCTGAACCAATTTTTTAACAGGTTCGATACTGGCCCTGTCCACCTCCCCTCCAGCTCCCCAGACCACACACCCTCACGGCTATCCCACCCCCACTTTGCTCACAGCACCTCTGCTGAGACAATCAGTGACCCCACCTCCGCCCCTGCCCCCCCTGGACTGATCCTCAACACCCCCCTTCCCCCCACCTCCCCACCTGGGCTGGCTTTCACCACCAACCAAGTGAAGAGAGAGCTGGAGAGACTACACCAGTGGAAAGCGGCGGGCCCTGATGGCATCAGCCCAAGGGTGCTGAGGGTCTGTGCTGACCAACTGTGTGGAATACTCCAGCGTCTTTTCAACCTTAGCCTGAGCCTAGAAAGGGTCCCTGTGCTGTGGAAAACATCCTGCCTCGTCCCAGTGCCCAAGAAGGCACACCCCACTGTCCTGAATGACTTCAGACCTGTAGCGCTAACATCCCACATCATGAAGACCCTGGAAAGGTTAGTCCTCGCTCACCTCAGACCCCTGGTGTGTTCATCAATGGACCCCCTGCAGTTTGCATACCAGCGCAACATCGGGGTGGATGATGCAATCATCTACCTTCTGCAGAGGGCCTACTCTCACCTGGACAATGCAGGTTGCACTGTGAGGGTCATGTTTTTTGACTTCTCCAGTGCCTTCAATACCATTCAGCCCCTGCTACTGGGTGAGAAGATGAGGAGGATGAAAGTGGAAGCACCCTTAGTCTCCTGGGTCACGGACTACCTGACCGGTAGGCCACAATTTGTGCGACTACAGAGCTGTGTGTCAGAACGGGCAGTTAGCAACACAGGGGCCCCCCAGGGTACGGTCCTGTCCCCCTTCCTGTTCACCCTCTACACCTCAGACTTCAGATATAACTCTGAAACATGCCACCTACAGAAGTTCTCGGATGACTCTGCTATTGTAGGGAGCATCAGGGGTGGGCAGGAGGAGGAGTACAGGAGCACAATCAGTGACTTTGTGTTGTGGTGTGAGCAGAACCACCTTCAGCTCAACATCAGCAAAACTAAGGAGATGGTGGTGGACTTCAGGAGAACCAAGGCACAACTGACTGCAGTCCCTATAAAGGGGATGGATGTGGAAATTGTTGAGTCATACAAGTTCCTGGGTGTCCATATGGACAACAGACTGGAATGGGCTGGTAACACCGGGGCCCTGTACCAAAAGGGCCAGAGCCGACTCTACTTTCTGAGGAGGCTCAGGTCCTTCAACGTGTGCAGTAAACTACTGCATACCTTCTACCAGTCTGTGGTGGCCAGTGCCATCTTTTTTGCAGTGGTGTGCTGGGGAGCAAACATCAAAGCCGGTGATGCTTCTCGGGTAAATAAGCTGATCAGGAAGGCTAGCTCTGTCCTGGGGATGAGCCTTGACACTCTAGAGGAGGTGGCGGAGAGACGGATCCTGGCCAAACTGCTGGCCATCATGGACAACGTCACCCACCCTCTGCACGCTATGGTTATGACGCAGAGGAGCACTTTCAGTCACAGACTGATCCCACCACGGTGTGCCAGAGAGCGCTACAGGAGGTCCTTCCTGCCGGCGGCTATGAGACTGTATAATGCCTCACCGGGGTGCCGTGCCGTCGGCAACATAGATCTGGAACTGTTGGGGTGCTAGGACCTAGTTTAACAATTATGCATCCATCCGTGAGTAACTCTGGTCCGTCAGCACTCATCCACTCAGGACCTATTTATTCATACAGGTCTGTATATACATACTCATGTACAGTTGTTATATTATATCACATGCAATATTGTAAGTAATTATTGGACGTAGGCATTCACTCAGGAATGCATATTAGTATCCTGCCAGTTGCACCTTTTCTCATTGCTTTTAGTATATCGAATGTGCAATAAGTGCAGTTGTCTGTAATTAAACCCTGCGCACTAAGGACTGTATTTTAAGGGAATTACTATTATTACCCCAAATGATATCATACACACTTTTAGCTATTAAAGTATCTCTTCCTGTCATTTACCTGTACAGTTTGTGTAAACATGCAAGTATTCACTTATCTGTAAATATAACTGTATACCTAACTGTACAGCTAATTTAACCATGCAAAATTTTCACTTACCTGTTCATTTAGCCAGTCTGTCTATTAAGTAAACTATTATTACCCTCGCTCATATCATACGCATTTTTAGCTACTGAAGTATTTCTCTGCCATCGACCTGTATAGTATAGTTAACCATCCAACATCCACCAATGTATAGTGTACATATTCAGCCAACCACCCATACTATGCAATGTCCTTTTATAGCTTTTTTTTGCACTCCAGATATCTTGTATTTCTATACTTTTTCATACTGCCGCTCTATGTATCATGTACCGTGTATCTGTCTTTTGTGTACTTTCGTTGTGGCATTTTGCACCTGCCCTGTGTTTTGTTGTAGCTGCTTGACAATGAAATTTCCCCCCCGGGGGATCAATAAAGTACCTATCTATCTATCTATCTATCTATCTATCTATCTATCTATCTATCTATCTATATATCTATCTATCTATCTATCTATCTATCTATCTATCTATCTATCTATCTATCTATCTATCTATCTATCTAATTCATACACCCTGTACCGTGGAATCAGAACATCAATCTGTGTGGCACAGCTGTCAACATCCTGGTCCTCAAATTAAACAGAACATCAATCTGTGTGGCACAGCTGTCAACATCCTGGTCCTCAAATTAAACTGCTATATTTTCCTATTTATACTATTGTTATTCCTCCGCCAGTTTAGATCCTTTATATTGGGCAGACAGACCAGTTCCCTTCCTCCTCCATCTTTATATTGGGCAGACAGACCAGTTCCCTTCCTCCTCCTGCTGACACCTGTCTCCTCCATTTTGGGGGATAATGCTGTTAACAGTTGGTTGTAATCTTGGATTGAGCAGACCTTCCCGTACAATTCTGAAAACCCCATGAAAGAAATAACTCTACCATTAAAATGTACAATATCATTTAAAAACTAAATACCCTTTCCCATAAATACAGGTAATTTATCAACCAGCACATTTGAGTTCAGCCATAATATTTGTTCTATATTTTCATGGGGATGAAATTGAAATTGTAGCCAGCTCTGCAATACTTGTTTTAAAAAGAGAGATACTTAAAAATATATATCATTTTCCATGAATCTAAAATGAGACGTGGTGATCTGCACAAAGGCAGAACAATGGATGAGCTTTTCTTAGTAATCTACTTGAGAACCATTTAGGGTTCAAATAAAACTTTTGAATAAGTAGAGCTTTTAGAGAGAGGTTTAGTGCTTTTATATTAAATAATCTCAGCCCACCCAGTTCATATTCATTATTTAGATAGACATGCTTTATCTTGTCTGGTTTAGTATCCCAGATAAAGCTAAATATTTTTTGCTCAAATAATTAGAAAAATGAATCATCAAGAGTAGGCAGCGCCATAACTGAGGAAACTGATATGACTAAGGAGTTTATCAGTGTAATTGTTCCATAAACAGACCCGTATTTATCTCTCCATGATTGCAGGATCTTGTCTATTTTTCCATGTTTTCTACTAAAATTCATTGTGGAGATCTCTTATCTTTTGTGATATGAATACCAAGTACGTCGACTTCACCATCATTCCATTTTTATCGGTAAACTGCAGGTCGGTTAGGACATCTACTTTGTGCCTGACAAGTAATTCTTCCAACAATTGTTTACAGACAGATTATTTAACTTATAATTCACTATACCATAATTCCAGTGGGTCAGAAGTTTACATACACTAAGTTGACTTTGCCTTTAAACAGCTTGGAAAATTCCAGAAAATGATGTCATAGGCGTTGGTCTGCTGACGTTAACTAACTACTACTACTTTGTTTGTCTGCTGCGGTGTTTCTACCTGGTGGGTCTGTTTACTACCGGCTCGACTAGCAGACAAATCCGTCCTATCACACCGTACATTACGCTACCTTCAGTGAAGCCTGGATACTCCTCAACTTGTTTTAACTCCGGCCCTGGATTTCTGCCTATTGACATTTCTAGCATGATGATTGACATGTTCCTGTGGTGGATCCTCTTCTGTTCTGTTGTCAGTGATACTTGTAGGTTATTTTAATATACATTGATGCCACTGCTAGCTGTAATGTTGCTGCTGATTTTATCTCACTACTTGATGGCCTTGACGTCATTCAAAATGTCTCCTTTCCCACTTTACATTTAGTGTGTCCTCCCTGTAACTGTGGCTGATCTCCCCGTCTCTGACCACAAGCTGTCTTATTTCATGTCTCTAAGAAAAATAACCCTCGCATCATTTCCTTCAGAAATATAACAAATATCTCACCTACTGATCTCATGGTCTTGATAAACACATATCCTATCACTGACTCACCCTTTAACCTTTCCACTCACTACAATGACTGCCTTTCCTCTTCCCTGGACGACCTTTCTCCGTTAAAAACACACTCTGTCTTCTTTACCCACACCGCATCTCACATCAACTCCTCATAGAACGTCTGGCCGGTACTCTCCTGGTTTTCTTCCTACCTCACTGACTGTCAACAGTTTGTCCAACTTAAACATCACAGATCAGGTTGTGTGACTGTTACACAGGGTGTCCCCCAGGGGTCAGTGCTTGGCCCTCTCCTCTTTATCATATACCTCCTACCCCTGGGTGAGATTATGCGACACCACAACATTGCTGATGACACCCAGCTCTACTTCTCCACCAAACCTGCAGCTGCCCATACTCCTACCTGCCTCACCAACTGCCTCCAAGACATTCGCAATTGGATGAGCACTAACTTATTAAAACTAAATAGTAATCAGACAGAGGTCATGCTCATAGGTTCCACATCCATCCTCTCCAAACACCACCACATCAACATCACTATAGATGGTTTCCCAGTCCCTCTGTCAACTCAAGTCAAAATCCTCGATGTCACTCTGGACAGTTCCCATTCATTTTAACCACACATAAAAACAGTTACCCGTACATAATTTTTCCACCTCCACAACATCTCCAGGCTCAGACTCTCTCTGTCACATGCCAGTACTGAAACACTGATAAATGCTCTGGTCACTTCCCGGCTTGACTACTGCAACACTCTACTCACCGGTATTCCCAAAAAACTCACTAACAAACTACAACTGGTTCAGAACTCTGCGGCCAGAATCCTCACTGGTACAAAATCATCTGAACACATTACACCCATCCTCATTAGTCTTCAATGGCTTCCTGTATCTTACAGAATTGATTTCAAGACCCTCCTCCTCAACTACAAAGTCCTCCATAATCTTGCACCTACTTACCTTTCAGACCTTTTGTCTGACTATGTCCCCTCCCACTCCCTCCGCTCTGCCTCCTTTCCGCCTCTCAACTATGGGTGCGAGGGCTTTTTCCTGCTCAGCACCTAGGCTCTGGAACTTCCCCCACACATTCAACATGCAGACACATGGTTACTTGCATAGTGGAGTCTTTTGTTAAGACATGTCGCTAGCTAGCTAGGTAAACAATGAACCTAGCTAGGTAAACAACGTGTAAGACCATACACGTCACGTAAAGTTAGCTAGCGAGCCAGCCAGCTAAAGTTAAATAATGAACTATAATGCCAACTCATGACGTTACTACCCTGCATGAATCTGCTGGTAGCTAACCAACCAGGTTCAATGTTAGCTAGCTAACATTAGGCTATAACTAGCCAAGCAAACGGCTCTGAGATATGAATAATAACATCATACATGTAACGTTAGCTAGCTAGCTAACAGTTAGGGTTGCCAACTTTCTCACTACCAAATAAGGGACAACAGGAGGCGTGTACAGTGTATATTCATATTCTTATTCAATTGGAAAGGCAAAACATTTGTATATTCCATTTAGTCTATAGCTTTACTAAAACTGTATCAATATGTAAACGTATGTGAATAAACCTCAAAATAAATGATCAAAGAAATCACAATTTGGACCTTTACAGCAAAAAAAATACATTTCAAATGCAAAAGAGGAAAAGAGGGGCATGAGTCCCTCACCAAGTCTACTATTCCATGAGTCCCTCACCAAGTCTACTATTCCATGAGTCCCTCACCAAGTCTACTATTCCATGAGTCCCTCACCAAGTCTACTATTCCATGAGTCCCTCACCAAGTCTACTATTCCATGAGTCCCTCACCAAGTCTACTATTCCATGAGTCCCTCACCAAGTCTACTATTCCATGAGTCCCTCACCAAGTCTACTATTCCATGAGTCCCTCACCAAGTCTACTATTCCATGAGTCCCTCACCAAGTCTACTATTCCATGAGTCCCTCACCAAGTCTACTATTCCATGAGTCCCTCACCAAGTCTACTATTCCATGAGTCCCTCACCAAGTCTACTATTCCATGAGTCCCTCACCAAGTCTACTATTCCATGAGTCCCTCACCAAGTCTACTATTCCATGAGTCCCTCACCAAGTCTACTATTCCATGAGTCCCTCACCAAGTCTACTATTCCATGAGTCCCTCACCAAGTCTACTATTCCATGAGTCCCTCACCAAGTCTACTATTCCATGAGTCCCTCACCAAGTCTACTATTCCATGAGTCCCTCACCAAGTCTACTATTCCATGAGTCCCTCACCAAGTCTACTATTCCATGAGTCCCTCACCAAGTCTACTATTCCATGAGTCCCTCACCAAGTCTACTATTCCATGAGTCCCTCACCAAGTCTACTATTCCATGAGTCCCTCACCAAGTTTACTATTCCATGAGTCCCTCACCAAGTCTACTATTCCATGAGTCCCTCACCAAGTCTACTATTCCATGAGTCCCTCACCAAGTCTACTATTCCATGAGTCCCTCACCAAGTCTACTATTCCATGAGTCCCTCACCAAGTCTACTATTCCATGAGTCCCTCACCAAGTCTACTATTCCATGAGTCCCTCACCAAGTCTACTATTCCATGAGTCCCTCACCAAGTCTACTATTCCATGAGTCCCTCACCAAGTCTACTATTCCATGAGTCCCTCACCAAGTCTACTATTCCATGAGTACCTCACCAAGTCTACTATTCCATGAGTCCCTCACCAAGTCTACTATTCCATGAGTCCCTCACCAAGTCTACTATTCCATGAGTCCCTCACCAAGTCTACTATTCCATGAGTACCTCACCAAGTCTACTATTCCATGAGTCCCTCACCAAGTCTACTATTCCATGAGTCCCTCACCAAGTCTACTATTCCATGAGTCCCTCACCAAGTCTACTATTCCATGAGTCCCTCACCAAGTCTACTATTCCATGAGTCCCTCACCAAGTCTACTATTCCATGGATATTTTTTGCTGATTCAAGTAGTCCTTGTCCTTTTGCATAGCCAGAGAGAAGTCCTTACATGACAAGTCACAGTTCACAGATATTTGAAGTTCATTTTTGATCAGCTCTGTGCTGCATCTGTTTCTTGAGTCTCACCATTTAATGGGCATCAGAGAGAACATCCTCTCTACCAAGGCATTTGAGCCTGGAACACTGAGGACAAATGAGACAATCCTGAACATCTTGATCAAGTTGGCTTTCCCTAGGTTTTGGAAAACTGCCACCCACTTCTCACTGGTGTATTTTGTGGTATCCTGTCTGGCTTTCTGTATTTCCTCCCAGCTAGCACAAAACTCTTCATAGAGTTGGTCCATACTGATTGCCTCTGTCATTTTGAGGGAGAGGGCCTCACCTTTCTCAACACTCGACCTGTCTGTCTACAACAGACACTGTGTGATTGGTTACTTTGAGCTTATGGACACGCCCAGCGGTATCCCATAGTAACACATCAAAACGAGTATTTGAAATAGAACATTAATAGTTTTATTGTGATACTATTCCACATCCCTGCACCTGCTACAGTTACACTGTCCTGTCTATTGGATGCTATCAAAACATTTGAGCTTTGTGTTATTCAGAGCTTGGAATTTTCCAACACTATTTGACCATTTAATAAACTGCCTATTCTATGACATTTGAACCAGTTGGGTTACATTGCAGTTTTGCATATTTTATCTGGAGCAACAAGTGAAATCATACATACACATATTCAGGACAGACAGGTTTAGTTTGACCCATGGAATGATGATGATGATTATATGTGAATGGTTTTATCAGCTCATGAACCTGAGCAACCTCAGCAAAGTCAGCAACTGTTTTCTATCACTAAAACCCAGACTGTAATCCCGTTCAACCATGATGAGGATAGTTCCTCCTCACTCCGACACGCCCCTGACTCCCACCGTCTCTCTATGGTTGGAGTTACGTGAACCCCTCACTCACCCCCTCCAGCGGACTAATCAGAGGGGAGGATCAATGTGTTTTGTTGCTTCACCAAAACAATCACTCATCAGGCCATTACATTTACAGCATGTCGTGTAACGCACTGGGCGCTGAGAGGCGGAGGAGACGGTCCACAAAGAGTAGCGAGCAGTGAATGAGAAGAGACTTGCACAAAACTGCTCTTCACTGAGAAAAAGGTTCAGTTTAACACCAACAAGGTGGTATATGTTACAATGTTACAAGATGTCACCAAGCCAATAGATGGCGCTGCTGTTATGTGTGTCTGAGTTTGATACTATATAGTAGGAGTGAGCCAAGTTAGGCATGACTAACTATGCACTGAATGGAGCTGTATGCATGCTACACGGTGATGCTGAAGTAAATACTTTCTAATCAATATTACCTTGCTCTTGCATAGAACAAACACCATACAAAACAGTATAGAGGGGATCAATTTTAGGCATACCAAGTTACACTACTCCGGCTAAAAGCAAGAAAACCGTGAACCCAGTGTCTGGTCCTAGATGACACACATTTACTCTCTGGATGGTTCTCTCATTGAGAGAGTTTCCACCTATAAATATCTGGACATCTGGTTTGATGAAAAGCTCTCTTTTAAAAAACCTGTTGATGAGCTAACCAAGAAATTAAGGATTAAGATAGGATTCCTGTATAGAAATAGGTCTTGTCTTTTATTTTATTTATTTTTTATTTCACCTTTATTTAACCAGGTAGGTTTTATTTCACCTTTATTTAACCAGGTAGGTTTTATTTCACCTTTATTTAACCAGGTAGGTTTTATTTCACCTTTATTTAACCAGGTAGGTTTTATTTCACCTTTATTTAACCAGGTAGGTTTTATTTCACCTTTATTTAACCAGGTAGGTCAGTTGGTAACAAGTTCTCATTTACAACTGTGACCTGGCCAAGACAAAGCAAAGCAGTGAGACAAAAACAACACAGAGTTACACAGTAAACAAACATAGTCAAAAACACAATAGAAAATCTATATACAGAGTGCAAAATGTAGTGCAAAATGCAGTAAGGATAGGAAGACAATAAATAGGCCATAGTGGTGAAATAAATTACAGATTATCATCATTAACACAGGAATGAAGGATGTGCAAATGATGATGTGCAAATAGAGATACTGGAGTGCAAAATGAGCGGAAGTTAAAAAATAAATATGGGGATGAGGTAGTAGGATGGGCTATTTACAGAAGGGCTATATACAGGTGATGCTTAAAGTTAGTGAGGGAGATGGTAGTCTCCAGCTTCAATTATTTTTTCAATTCGTTCCAGTCATTGGCAGCAGAGAACTGGAAAGAATGGCGGCCAAAGGAGGTGTTGGCTTTGGGGGTGACCAGTGAAATATACCTGCTGGAGCGCATGCTACGGGTAGGTGTTGCTATGGTGACCCGTGAGCTGAGATAAGGTGGGGATTTACCTAGTAAAGACTTATAGATGACCTGGAGCCAGTGGGTTTGGCGACGAATATGTAGTGAGGGTCAGCCAACGAGAGCATACAGGTCGCAGTGGTGGGTAGTGTATGGGGCTTTGGTAACAAAACAGACGGCACTGTGATAGACTACATCTAATGAGTGTTGGAGGCTATTTTGTAAATGACATCACCGAAGTCAAGGATCGGTAGGATAGTCAGTTTTACGAGGGCATGTTTGGCAGCATGAGTGAAGGAGGCTTTGTTGTGAAATAGGAAGCCAATTCTAGATTTAATTTTGGATTGGAGATGGTTAATGTGAGTCTGGAAGGAGAGTTTACAGTCTCTCCCATAGTAGTAGAAAAGAAATGATTCAATGATTCAGGCAACATGTTTACCAGTCTTAAACTATGGTGACACTGTTTATACGCTTCAGACACTGTATTGAAGCCTTTAAATGCAGTGTATCATATCGCTTTATTACAGGTGACAGGTTCAGCACGCATCACTGTACGCTGTATCAGGAAGTGGGCTGGTCGTCATCAGTCTCGCAGAACTCTACACTATGCTATTTCTACCTACAAAGCCCTACTGCACAAACACACACCATATATACATTCATTACTGACATTTATGCATACGGGTTACCGGACTTACCTTCGGTATGTTCAGAGTCAGCATTTAGCTGTTCTGCACCTGGGTTATGGAAGGACCTCCAACATAGTGTCATCTTAAAGAACTGCTGCTCTGAAGTCATTTTAAACGGCTAATGATGGAAATATGTCATGAAGTGTGTGTTTGTTTTCTATGATTCATTTTGAAATTCATGATTTGATTGTATTTTATTTTTTCTATAATTGTATAGATGATTGTGTGTTTATTGTATTGACTGTTTTGACCCAAGACCTTACTGTTTTGACCCAAGACGTTACTGTTTTGACCAGGACGTTACTGTTTTGACCCAGGACGTTACTGTTTTGACCCAGGACGTTACTGTTTTGACCAGGACGTTACTGTTCTGACCCAGGACGTTACTGTTTTGACCAGGACGTTACTGTTTTGACCCAGGACGTTACTGTTTTGACCAGGACGTTACTGTTTTGACCCAGGACGTTACTGTTTTGACCAGGACGTTACTGTTTTGACCCAGGACGTTACTGTTTTGACCAGGACGTTACTGTTTTGACCCAGGACGTTACTGTTTTGACCAGGACGTTACTGTTCTGACCCAGGACGTTACTGTTTTGACCAGGACGTTACTGTTTTGACCCAGGACGTTACTGTTTTGACCAGGACGTTACTGTTTTGACCCAGGACGTTACTGTTTTGACCCAAGACGTTACTGTTTTGACCCAGGACGTTACTGTTTTGACCCAGGACGTTACTGTTCTGACCCAGGACGTTACTGTTTTGACCAGGACGTTGCTGTTTTGACCCAGGACGTTACTGTTTTGACCCAGGACGTTACTGTTTTGACCCAGGACGTTACTGTTTTGACCCAAGACGTTACTGTTTTGACCCAGGACGTTACTGTTTTGACCCAGGACGTTACTGTTTTGACCCAGGACGTTACTGTTTTGACCAGGACGTTACTGTTTTGACCCAGGACGTTACTGTTTTGACCCAGGACGTTACTGTTTTGACCCAGGATGTTACTGTTTTGACCCAAGACGTTACTGTTTTGACCCAGGACGTTACTGTTTTGACCCAGGACGTTACTGTTTTGACCCAGGACGTCACTGTTTTGACCAGGACGTTACTGTTCTGACCCAGGACGTCACTGTTTTGACCAGGACGTTACTGTTTTGACCAGGACGTTGCTGGAAATGAGAACGTGTTCTCAGTCAATCCTCCTGGTAAAATAAAGAATAATAATTAATGTTGTCATTCAACAGGTCATGCGTAAACAACTGATGAGAAAATAAACTATGGGCAAAAACCAGAAATATACATTTAACTTTCTTTCACTGTTTTTATGGGTCCGTTGTGGCATTATCTAGTTGATTTGCAATGGAAGGAAATGTCCACCTGTAACCTAGTATAAAATGACCCACTGGGCACACACTGTTTGAAT
The DNA here is from genome assembly GCA_023634145.1 of Thymallus thymallus. NCBI lineage: Eukaryota > Metazoa > Chordata > Actinopteri > Salmoniformes > Salmonidae > Thymallus > Thymallus thymallus. The sequence goes on along the minus strand of CM042411.1, from coordinate 176,714 downwards.
CAACGTGGAATAGTTGACGTCTGTGCTCAGGGGGGATCTATTTCAGTGCATAACAACTTTATTCCTGTTGCGCCTCTCCACCCTCCAACCACTCTTTCACTCTCTCTCCCTCTCTCTCCCTCTCTCTCGCCCGCCCCCTTGTTCTGTTTCGAAAGAAACAAGAGGTGTCTGCCTCCCAGCTTGTGGGAGAGATGAGAAGTAGTCGCACCGAGCGTAGAGGTGACCGGCAGCGAGGAAGTCAAAGAGGCTTTTGTATCGCTTCTGTTGTCTGCGTGTTTGTTAATTAACCCGTCTGTGTGCTCAGACAACGTGTGGGAGAGAAACTACCAACCCAGTCGGCGGATAAGCGCACAACCTACCGTCAACAAAGATGCATTTATCTCAGTGCCACCGAGATGTCTGATTCGGGAAGACACCGCAATACAAAAAGGGTTCACGTGTAAACGGCTACCAATGGACCAAATTATTCTCAAGTCAAACCACATTTAGCTGTTTATTTTGCCAATTTACACACAGGCATTGTGGCATTTTTCTATTGTGTTTTTGACTGTTTGTTTAATGTGTAACTCTGTGTTGTTATTTGTCGCACTGCTTTGCTTTGTCTTGACCAGGTCGCAGTTGCAAATGAGAACTTGTTCTCAACTGACCTACCTGGTTATAGGCCTATACCCCAGGCCGTGTGGGGTATAGGCCTATACACTTGTTTATAATTCATGACCAAACCCATCCAAATGCTTTGCAATTATGAAAAGGATGATAATATGGACCATATTAGGAGCAGCCACTGCAGATGCATAAGGGCTACTTCACTTCTTATCAAATGGATCGTGTCCAGCATTCTTTGGGCTAAAATGAAATAACCGTACGAAATATTAATCGGTTTGGCATAATCTAGTCTAACTTTCGAAATAGTCAGTGAATGGCAATTCATCTGTTGCCAGATCAATCCCTGTGGTCTTGGGAAGCAGTTTTGTAGCATCCGTTTATTTCTCCAGAAAGTGAAAGTGCGCGTCACTCCTCTGAACGCCCTCATTGAGACCCGACATGATGGTTCTCACTGCTGGAGCTAGAAACACAAGCTTTAACACACCCGCAATACAATCTGCTAAACACTTGCATGTGACCAATACAATTAGATTTGGTTCTATCTCCGGCTCAGATATCTTCTTTAGAGCGCAGAACAGCGCCGAATAGCCTTGCATTTATAAGAATCAATCGTCATCCCGGGATTAGGGCCAATTTGGCCACCAGTGGGCGAAATCAGGGTTAATCCCAGATAAGGGAATTACCGGGAAGAGAAAAGCAGCAATAACCAAATCAAGCATAAAAAATGAAAGCGAAATCTCTATTATCAACTCCCTGCATTTCCCAGCGTTTCGTGTGACAAGTCGCAATGTTCGGTTCTGTTGGATTGAGCACTAAAGATGCTTTTGTGAATATGCTTTTGTGAATTTAGAATAATTATTTACGCCAACTGTCGGATGGGAGTGCTTCTGTAATCCCTTCTCACCCCAAAAAACTAAAAATGCCTGTACAAATAATGTATCCATCCTTCAACTCTCAATATCTACTTCAATAATAGCGTCAGAGGCGGCGGCAGGGTAGGGCTTGGTTGAGCTACAGAATTTGTTTGCATCACACATTACACTGATCTGAGTTCAGTAGCAGATCCATTCAGTATCCCCATGGTATCTAGCATAAGGCTGTTACTGTTCAGAGATCTCTGGGGAAAGTGTGATACACGTCATGTGACATCACTACGTCACTGGTGAGCGTGCCTTATGCTAGATACCATGGGGATACTGAATGGATCTGCTACTGAACTCAGATCAGTGTAATGTGTGATGCAAACAGTGTGACCATAGACTGTAAAAGAGTGTGACCAACGTTTATTTTTACTAGCAAAATTACCGGTAGTTAATGTTAGCTAACACTAGCTAGCTAGTAATTAAGCAGACATATTTTATTATGGATAGATTTCCTCGGACGGACGAAGTGCCGAGCCCGATAACAAACGTTTCGTTGACATCTGAGGGCAAACAAGAGGACAAGCAGGAGGCCGCTTCTGCCACCTGCCAGAGGGAAGAAGACGAGCGGACTTCAAGTGACATTAGCCAAAGACCTGATGATGGACCCCGGCGCCCAATCAGAAAAAATGACTCATCACGGCTAATAGATAACCAGCAAAGATATTTTTATGTGGCTTGGTTTGACACATATTTCTTTTTTTTTATTTCACCTTTATTTAACCAGGTAGGTCAGTTGAGAACAAGTTCTCATTTGCAACTGTGACCTGGCCAAGACAAAGCAAAGCAGTGCGACAAAAACAACACAGAGTTACACATTAAACAAACATAGTCAAAAAACATACAGCTGGCTCGAATATTCGGTTGAGATGGACTCCGCTTTCTGCTTCGCCTGTCCAAATGTTTTGGGTGTTGGGCAGCGGTTCCATTCAGAGCCTGTCTTTTCTAATGGATATAAAAATTGGAAGAATGCAACAGCAGCTTTTAAAAAGCACAATGGGAGTGTGGCACACAGGTTCGCCATGGAGGCACTCGCTGAATTTAAACTGGCAAAAACAGATGGCTCGAGATTGGGAAACATGATTGACGCCGGTCATTAAAAAATCGTGCAAGAAAATCGTGAATATATGAGAGCTGTGGTGTCCCTACGTCATACTGCATGCCAAGGCATTGCTCAGCGAGGTCACCGGGAAGATGAGCGCTCAGGAAATAAGGGGAACTTTGTGGAGCTGCTAAACTTAATTGGCGAATTCGATGAGACCGTAGCTAAGAAACTGATAGACAATCCTAGAAATGCCAAATACATGCAAACACATTGAAAACGAGATTTTCCAAATCATGGCAGATATGGTCAGGAGTGAAATAAGTGCTGAAATTAAGGAAGCTGAGCATTTTCCCCTAATGGTTGACGAAAGCAAAGATGTCAGTAAAAGTGAACACATTTCCATTGTTGTTGTAATAAATACTTTTCTTGATGTCGCTTATTACCAACGCTGTATTACACACATCTTTTAGAATAGCTAATCCTAAAAACACACACACACACAGACTTATGAGGGCTGGACTCCGAGGACAAAGAACACTGCCAAGAGCCAATGGGAAGTCGACACTGCCCCTCCATAACAACGACCAGTCAGGAGTGTGAATCTACCAGACTCTACCTACGTCATTTTATTACTATTGCTCTGTATAAATATGTGTGCCACGTGTTTAGGAGGTCTCTCTTTGTTCCGGACGACTCCCTAAGAGCTGAAGGAACGAGCCCGTGCACGAGTTACCAAATATCTTTGCATCAAATAAATCGCTTGATTGAATATCAATTCCACCTGGTCCCGAGTTATGACTTGTCTCCTTCTCGAATAATTGTAAACATCGACAAATTTGGTAGCAGAGGATGGTTTTCTACACTTCTGATTTCGATCCATAGTTAGTTGATGTGAGAGGAGACGGGTCTTTGACGAATTTACAAGGACGGGTGACCTGTTCGCAGGAGCCATCGGCAATTCTTCTCGCCCCGGGAAACTGATCAACGAGCTCGACTAAATAAGGTAAGCAGAACCTGTTTAATCGAATCTGCAATATTGTATTATAGTATTATCCAAATTTTGATCAGTAGTACTGGGCGTGAGTATGAATTGTTGTTAAAATATTTCTTATAGATGTATTACGAATGCGAAGGCTGATTGCAAAGATATTTGTGTAATAGTTATATAGGAAAAAGGTAAAAGAAGAAGTGAGCCTGTGTGGCACCCTGTGTGGGTTAAAGTCTGTGAGACTCCCTGGTTAAGATTAAAAGCCTGTGTGGCGCAACATTGATAGCATTATCTGCCAACTAGAGAAGGCCTTTTGGACTGGCTGACCAGAAGGGAACCCTTAGTTAAGGTGGAGAAATAAAGTAATTATAACTTAAAATACATCCCCATAGATAAAGTATGAGATACCCCGTCCTATTGACTTAGAGGACTCTGTTACGTGAAATCGTAAAATAGTTTCGTCCCGGTCGTCTAGAATTTATTCTAGCCCGGTTGACTTTGTTTAGGGAGGGATCTGTGCGCCTCCAGGTCGTCTGAGTGATTTATTACCAGCCCTGTTTGAGTGTGCTTGTTTGTCCGTACCCTAGAGGGAGTACGTTTTGTTTGTCTGGATAATTGAGTTGAAATAGTTTCGTCCCGGTCGTCTAGAATTTATTCTAGCCCGGTTGACTTTGTTTAGGGAGGGATCTGTGCGCCTCCAGGTCGTCTGAGTGATTTATTACCAGCCCTGTTTGAGTGTGCTTGTTTGTCCGTACCCTAGAGGGAGTACGTTTTGTTTGTCTGGATAATTGATTTGAAATAGTTTCGTCCCGGTCGTCTAGAATTTATTCTAGCCCGGTTGACTTTGTTTAGGGAGGGATCTGTGCGCCTCCAGGTCGTCTGAGTGATTTATTACCAGCCCTGTTTGAGTGTGCTTGTTTGTCCGTACCCTAGAGGGAGTACGTTTTGTCTGTCTGGATAACTTGAGTTGAAATAGTTTCGTCCCGGTCGTCTAGAATTTATTCTAGCCCGGTTGACTTTGTTTAGGGAAAGATTTGTGTTTTGTGTGTACGTACCCCGGAGGTCTGAAACGAAGGGGTTTCAGCCCGGGTGTGCATTTTGTTCGTCTAAATAACAGAATGAGGGTTTGATGTGCAGTTACTCCGTAGGTTTTGCACCTGTCGTCTCACTAGAGTGATCACCGGGCCGTTGGTATAAACCTAGTGGGGTTAAAAACATAAAGTAGACATATTGCACACATTACATATATATTACACTTTGTATACGAGGGTGGAGCGTCAGAGATAAGGCTGCGTGGGCACCGTGAATACATCGTTGGTTTTGACCTGCGACGGGCTAAGTACACAAACAATAGTCAGAAAATAAACACAATCATGGCGTCTACTCCGACATCCAAGCTTAAGTTTAGTGAACATTTAGATCAGAAAATGCATGATAGAGCAGGAGGAAAAGAACAGTACAAGGCAATCAGAAAGGTGTGGGAGGAAGTGAAATTGAGATGGACACAGGGGGGCTATTTCAGCGGGGGAGCACCCACCACGGGCCAGCTCGTGACAATGGAGGCAGGATTAAGGGAAGCTGTGCAAAAAGGAAGGGAGGGAGAAAAGGAGAGTAACAGGGAACATATATTTAAGAAGAAAGGGACAAAGTATCTAGAAAAAGCAGAGGAAGAGCTGAGAGTAGGGATGTGGGCGATAGAGGAAGCCAGAAGGGCGTTGGCTCATAAAAACCCTGATATGATGGGGATTGTGACTGCCACACCAACAGACACAGAAACACATTTGACAAAGGAGGAGGAGGCCCCTCCACCATCCACTTCATTGTACCCAGCACTACCCACAGAACCCCGTCCACCACCATACTATCAGGACCCTTCGTCATTGGGAAAGTCACTCAACCCATTCAGAACGGGACCTCTTACTCCATCCCCAGCAGTACAGGCCCCGGTGTTTGTAATAAAAGGAGGAGTAATGGAAGGGAGTATCACCCTGGGTGTAGAAGGAGGACGCCTAGTCTGTGAGGAAGTACAAGAGAGAGAAACAGGGGGAGGGGTGGAGACAAGCAGGGGGGAAAGGGGGCATGGAATACCACTCAGCTCTACCCCTTTATATCCGAATCCTTTATATCCAACCCTCCCTAACCCCGATCACTTTTCTCGGAGGAGTGGTCAGAGACCCCGGAGTAGCTGTGGGTCCCCCAGTGAGAGCCTCAGGAGCGAGGAAGGGGGCTCACTTTCCATGAGAAACAACCCAAGCGAAGGTGACGAAGAAAGGACTAGACATACTCCAACCAGCATGGACCTGGACAGCCTGCAGAGGCAGGTGAACGAGTCCCTCACCTTGGCCAATACGCTACTGGAAAAAGCGGACAGAGATGGAGGTACCTTCCATGTGGAGGGAGTAATGACAGGAAAGGTAACTGACCTAATAGAACCGGTCAGGAGATCCGTCCGCCTGGAAGGACTAAGAGAGAGAGGAGTGACGTCAAGGGGGCATTGGGACCCTGCCATGCAGCTGCCACTCAGGCCCGCTGCAGACCCGCGCTATGAAGAATACCAGCCATGGAAGATGACTGACTTGACCACCCTGATGGAACAGCTCCCCAGCCTGCATGGAGGGGCCTCGGCGTGGCTGCTACAGCTTCAGACCCTTACCTCAGGACTACGTTTGTGTCTGGGAGACATGAAGGCGCTACTGGCCAGGGCAACGGACCATGGCACCATGAAATCACTCATTAGGGAGGCAGATCTGAGCAGCACATCTCCCACTGCACCACTGGGGGACATACGACAGGTGCTGTGGGAGGTGCTACGTCGGGCGTATCCTACTGAAAGGAACCATGCTATCCTGTCCTCTTTTACCATCACTACAGGAGAAGCACCAGCGGCCTACTTGGACAGAGCAAAAACCACGTGGAGAACCGTTCATGAAGAACCATATGACCACACCGAGACAACACTCAGCATGTGGAAAGAGATGGTGGTAAATGGGTGCCCAGGAGAGGTTAAGGACAAGCTCAGAAACACCGTGGGATTGATGGCACTGCCCCTTCCGCAATTCAACTCTCACACTCACCACCACCTCACCCAATACAATAAGGACAAGGGTGGAGCTGACACTCAAGTACAATCTCTTCAAGTCCAATTACTCAAACTACAATTGAAGGAAGCACAAAAGGGAGACAGATCCAAAAAACAAATGGTGGCTGAGCCTTCAGATGATCTCACCCATACTATTAGAGAAACGGTGACCCAGATGATGCAACAACAACAGACTCTGCCATCACCTTTAGGACAGCCACCAATTCCAACACCACAACCCATGCCAATGGCTGCTCCAGATGCCTACCCCTACCCCTCTAGGGGCCATCCTCTTTCCCCATACCCACCACAGTGGAGACCACCCTATTGGGGCGGGGGCATGAGATGCTACAACTGTGGTATCAACGGACACATGGCAAGAGACTGCAGAAGTCTGTCCGCTGCATGGGGGGCGGGAAGAGGTGGACCCCAGCGGTGGGGAAGGGGAAGAGGGGGTTACCAAGGAGGATACCAACCACCCCGTCATCCTGGACCCCAGGCGCAGCCTGCGTATAATCACCCCAACCCCGCTGAACAACAACAAACACCAGGATTCCAGGGGATGACAGACGAATATGTCCCATGGCCGTGAAGGGGCCCACCACCACCAGGCGGGGAAGGATGGGAGCTCTTTCCACTTCACACGGAACCAACCGTTCTATGTGAAGTGGAGGGGGTGTCCCACCAATTTCTAGTGGATACAGGCTGTACATACTCGGCTATTCGAACCCGTCAGCAACTGTCTTCGGAATTTATACAGGTGGTGGGGGTATCTGGAAACCCCGAAACTCAGACGAAAACTATCCCCCTACACTTCTCATGGGGGAAATTACAACTCCAACATCAGTTCCTATATTGCCCCAACTGTCCCATCAATCTACTGGGACGGGACCTTCTGTGCAAGTTACAATGCTCCATATATTTGACAAACAACGGCGTGGAGGTCTTACCTGGCTCCGTATCCTCAACCACTGCACATCCAATTAAGGTTCTCATGTTACCCATCCTACCAACTCCTGTTCTTTCTGCGACGCAAGAAATATACTGGCTGAAATGCATGTCAACAGGGCAAGGAACTCCACGCATCCAGTTCCTGTTCAATCAGCTGAAAACACAAATATACACCTTACACCCATACAAGACTCCTCTGGCTGAAGTTCACTGCACCCTAAATGTAACAGACAACGACGATGACCCATACACAGAGGACTGGGACGAGAACATGATGGCTCAAACACCATCCATCAGGTGCTGCACGATAGTGTGTGGACAAGAGGGGGTGGCAGCTCCTGTTATCTTGGAACCTCACCTGAAGTCTTGGTATTTGTTAGGGGAAGAGTCTGCTCCGCATGTCACACTAACTGTGGGGCATGGTTTCGAGGCACGAAGCCTCGGACCCATGATCAGAAGGGCCTCAAAGCTAGAATGGGAACCGACTCATACAGCTGGGATACTGAAAGCCACCACTGAAAATATGTGGAGATTAACGGACATTGACACAGAAGAACGGTGTCAGCCAGAACGACTAACACTACCAAGACATCATGGGAAACCATACACCGACCACCCTTCTACGGCTGCCCTCATTACCACCGTGAACAATGCCATTTGGACCACATCACCGTTTGACGCTGGAACTCTAGTAGTCACTCCAGTAACAATCACCCTGACCAATCCCCACCAGCCACCCGTATATCGCGCCCAGTATCGTCTCAAACCTGAACAAATTGAAGGGATTAAACCGACCATAGCCGGACTGCTGGGGTCAGGTGTGATATACCCGACTGTTTCTCCATGGAACACACCCATCCTGCCAGTGCTGAAGGCAGGAGGAGAAACCTATCGAATGGTTCAAGACTTCAGACCTATCAACGATGTCACTACGCCAATTGACCTACCTGTCCCTGACCCCCACATAACCTTGAGTAACTTGTCACCTAAACATCAGTATTTTACAGTGGTAGACCTAGCAAATGCTTTCTTCAGCATTCCACTGGACACAGCGTCACAACCGCTCTTTGCCTTTACCTACGAACATCAACAGTACACGTACTCTGTGCTACCGCAGGGCTACAGGTGCTCGCCGGGAATTTTCAACCACATTCTAAAAACACATCTGGCAGAGGTTCCGGTTCCCAAAGAAGTTGTTCTCATCCAATATGTGGATGACTTGCTTTTGGCCGCCTCCACCTCTGACCTGTGTCTCCAAATGACCAAAACATTGCTGGACTTCTTGGCAGCAAAGGGGTACAAAGTCAAACGAAGCAAAGTCCAGTCTTGTAGGAGAACCGTACTGTTTCTGGGTCGAGAAATATCCGGAGAAGGTGCTGGCCTCTCAAAAGCCCACAGGGATTCTATTCTACACCATCCACGTCCCATCACCGTATCAGGTATGCTCTCCTTTCTGGGCCTGACTGGTTACAGCCGAACACATATCCCTGACTACACAGCCAGAACTGAACCTCTGAGGGAAATAGTACGCATGGCGGGAGCACGAAACCTCCACGCCCCGTTGACTTGGACACCCGAAGCTTCAGAGGCATTTGCACTTCTAAAAACTGACTTATCCGTGGCCGCAGCTCTCACTGCACCAGACTACAAAAACAAGTTCCATTTGGATGTTTCTGAAAGGGAAGGATTCACCTCATCCATCCTGTTTCAGAAACAAGAGGGGGAACGGAGAGTGCTGATGTACCATTCCTCAAAACTGGACCACATAGAGATAGGTCAGACAACATGTTCTAGGTACGTGGCTGCAGTGGCAAAAGCCATAGAAAAAACAGCCCACCTCGTGATGTGTCATCCATTGGAAATTCACACCCACCATGGTGTGGCGGCATACCTGATGAGTAAAGAATTTACGTTCAGCTCCGAGAGAAAAACCAAAATACAGAACAAATGCACACAATCACACATCGCATTTGTCAATACTGACAAAAACATGGCAGATGCGCTCAACACAGAAGAAGGCTTACCCCACTCATGCACCGAAAGGGCAGCACAGGAACTGAAGCTGAGACCAGACTTGGAGAAAATTCCACACCAAAACCCTGATCTATGGCTGTACACAGACGGTTGTTGCTATAGAGGGGAAGAAGGGAACATAGCAGCATACGCTGTGGTACAACAACTACCGGATGGGTCACATGTCACCCTGGAAGCAGCCATTATTCCGCAACCTGCATCTGCACAGCTGGCTGAAATCATAGGCTTAACACAAGCATTGGAAAGGGCAGAAGGAAAAATTGTAAACATCTACACTGATTCAGCCTACGCCCACGGGGCAGTCCATATTGATGGACCACAATGGCTGCGACGAAACTTCACCACCACCGGGAACCTCCCTATTAAACACAAGGCACAAATGGAAAAACTGATTAGGTCAGTCGCACTACCTGAAAAGGTAGCAATCATGAAGTGCACAGGCCACCGACAGCTGAAGAACAGAATAAGTAAGGGAAACGACGCAGCTGACCAAGCAGCTAAAAAAGCAGGAGGATACACTCCCAGACAAATGGTGTTACGACCAGAAACACCTCAGACTGAACTCACCCCCCACGCCATCAGGGAATTGCAACTCGCTGCCGGACCTTACGAACACTCAGTCTGGGCACAAAAAGGAGCCGTCAAAGGACCCGACGAACTATGGAGATGTCATGACGGCAGACTGGTGGCCCCCGCAAACCTGTGCCCTGAACTCATAAGAGAAGCACATGGACCCACCCACGAGGGAAAGCTGAGAACGTACCAAAAGGTGTCTTACGTTTGGTGGCACCCTCACCTGAAAGACATGACAGATTTGCACTGTGATGAGTGCCATGTGTGTGGGAGTCACAATCCAAAGAAGCCATACCAAACGCCTATGGGAGCTTACCCAGTACCAAATGCTTGCTTTCAAGACATTAGCATAGACTACACAGATATGGGAGCAGACAACGTAGTGGGGGGAAAAAGATACCTGTTGGTAATGGTAGACAGATTTTCAAGATGGGTAGAGGCAATACCAACGGCACGGGAAGATGCCAAGTCAGTAATAAAATGGCTACAGACAGACCTAATACCTAGGTATGGGGTCCCTCGACAAATTCGCTCTGACAATGGGTCTCATTTCAGTAACAAACATTTGAGGGAGGTGGAGGAAAGGTTGGGTATTGTGCACAAGTTTGGGTCAGTGTACAGACCACAATCTCAGGGTCTAGTGGAACGCGCAAATCAAACCTTGAAAGCTAAAATTGCAAAGGTATGTGCAGGCTCTAAGTTGACCTGGGTGGAAGCCCTGCCCCTGGCTTTGATGGCTATGAGGTCCTCACCCGGGGCAGGGACCCATCTCTCTCCCCATGAGATAATGACAGGGAGGGCTATGCCTGGTCCACCAAGGGAGGGAGGTCATATGCCCGCCCTTGATGTACAACAAATTGTAATGTCTGATTATGTGAGAAAACTGACGGAACTTTCTGCAGCTCTTTCCACACAGATCCACAAGGTCCAAGAGGGGGAGCTGCTGGGAGACTCATCTACGCTGCAGGTAAAAGTTGGAGACTGGGTGAGGGTTCGAGTCCACAAAAGAAAGTGGCTGGAACCCAGGTGGACTGGACCGTACGAAGTGAAGGAGGTTACTTCACACTCTGTCCAGGTCAAAGGTAAATCAGGCGCTCCTTGGCACCACCTGACACATTGCACGCCAGCCCCAACTCCTACAAGAACGTTGACAACCACCAGGGCAGATTTGAGTGCCCTCAATTCGGACTAAAATATATGATTGTTTTAATAAGGAGCATGGTGCAAACAACTCCTCTTCCGTGCCCTAGACACTTACCAGGGCACTCAGAGTCAGTCAACCACTCCAGTTAACTGTACACACAGTATACACCCCCGCTCTACAACCATGACCCACCCAGAATGTAAAACTGGGGAGATAAGGAGCACCACTCTATGTATACCTAGTAACACATCTGCTTCCGCTGTTCTACTTTGGAAAATTCTAGGTAGCTCCCACCGGTTAGCAAGAAAGGGGTACTCAGCTGAGTCCTATAAGGCATGGGAGTGGTACATGACAATAGGGTTACCACACAGTGAATGGACGTGGAGCAATCTCGTGGCAGAGACAGGAAATGACTGGTCCAGCCATACTACCTCCCGTCCAGGCACTCTGTGGCGACCGCATCTTACACTAGCAGTCCAGCAGAATGGAATTAAGATTGGGGTCCATCCTGTGCTCATGACGGGCTGTCAAAGCTTCAGGCTGGCACCTTATGTCGGTTGCACCTCCACCCCCGCATTTTGGAAAGTACAGATATGCGTGATTGCCAATGCATCTAATACCCAGGCAATTACAGTAGGAGCAACCACATCAGATACAAACTACCATTCTGTTGCCATCCTTACGGCCCCCCATACACCAGATGGAGAAATTCACATTGCTACGGGTATCTCAGGCTTTGGAAATAACTGGCTCCTATTAGTAGAGGAGGCTGGCAGAGCGACCAATCACAGTTGTGTGGTATGTATGGGCCCTAGGCCGCTGCTTAAGATTGTGCCAGCAGTAATCCCTGTGGAATGTGTGCTTCCTGTGATGAAGTATGACAACCCAGGACCAAACTGTTCAGCTTGGGACAGGGTTTTCCCGTTAGTACAAGCAACTAGAAGGAGTCCACTGTTTTCCTCCACTGTAGCGCCGGGTGAGTTCATGTGTGTGAAAATGACCCGAGGTTTACCTGACGTCGGCAGTGTGCCCTCTAACTGGTGTAACCACACTCACAACCCTATTACATCTTTTAAACCTGTTTCTAGGGCCGATGTGTGGTGGTGGTGCGGTGGAGCTCACCTATATGATGGATTCCCTGGGAATGCCACAGGTCTGTGTGCTCTGGTGTCTCTCATTCTTCCCATTTCAGTGTATCCTGTTGTATTGAAGGACCTGCTGTCTAGCATACAGGAGGAGGAAGGGCGGTCTCGGGACAAACGCTCCCTAGATGGTTTCACGGGAGACCCGACCTATATTGACGCCATAGGAATCCCTAGGGGGGTTCCTGATGAATACAAATTGGTTGACCAAGTTGCTGCAGGTTTTGAGTCCTCAATTTGTTGGTGGTGTACGCTTAATAAAAATGTGGACAGAATAAATTACATTCATTATAATGTTCAAAAATTGGGGAACCTCACCCTTCAAGGGTTTGCCGCTATTCACAGTCAGCTTTCTGCTACTTCTCTTATGGCCTATCAGAACCGTATAGCTGTTGATATGATTTTGGCAGAAAGTGGTAGGGTTTGCTCTATCTTTGGGGAGCAATGTTGCACGTACATTCCCAACAACACGGCGCCGGATGGGAGCTTCACCCTGGCTGTTGAGGGCCTTAGGACCCTAAATGGTAAAATGAAGCGGCACTCTGGGGTGGACACCTCAGTGTGGGACTCCTGGATGGATGTTTTTGGTAAATATAAGTCACTAATCTCCTCCATCCTGGTTTCTATCTCAGTTTTCATAGCTATTCTGGTGCTGTGTGGTTGTTGTTGCATTCCCTGTGCTCGCTCCTTAGCTACTAGACTTATTACTACTGCCATTACGCCTAGTCAGGCTGACACCGCCTTTATGTATCCACTTTTAGAGACTGTAGATTTTGAACTTCCATCTTGGAGTCAGGACGATGCAGTGTAGTCTTTTCACGTCTTTTAGGAGACGTGAAGAGGGGGATTTGTAATAAATATTTTTCTTGATGTCGCTTATTACCAACGCTGTATTACACACATCTTTTAGAATAGCTAATCCTAAAAACACACACACACACAGACTTATGAGGGCTGGACTCCGAGGACAAAGAACACTGCCAAGAGCCAATGGGAAGTCGACACTGCCCCTCCATAACAACGACCAGTCAGGAGTGTGAATCTACCAGACTCTACCTACGTCATTTTATTACTATTGCTCTGTATAAATATGTGTGCCACGTGTTTAGGAGGTCTCTCTTTGTTCCGGACGACTCCCTAAGAGCTGAAGGAACGAGCCCGTGCACGAGTTACCAAATATCTTTGCATCAAATAAATCGCTTGATTGAATATCAATTCCACCTGGTCCCGAGTTATGACTTGTCTCCTTCTCGAATAATTGTAAACATCGACATTGTGCGATATTTAAGAGAAGAGGTGTGTGAGGAATTCCTGCACTTCCTGCACGCTGATGGCCTGGACGCCGATTCGCTCCTCAGAAGCATAGAACAGACCCTCACCCAGTGCAACATTGACAAAAACATGTGTGTGGGACAGTGTTACGATGGGGCTGCCGTCATGTCGGGGTGCAAGAACGGGGTACAGCGGAAATGTTAAAATGAGGTGCCACATGCATTGTACATTCACTGCCATGCACACTGATTACATCTCGTTTCGTTTTGGTTGATGTGTTCCGCAACGTTGAAGCAGCAGCAGAATTGTTTGAAACAGTGCAAATGTTGTTCTCCAACTCGGCGGCCCATGATCTGTTCATTAAGAAACAGAGAGAAATGCCCAGCCAGTCGAACTTAAGAACTTATCCGACACACGTTGGGCATGTCAATATGCGGCATTGGTGGCTATCCGGAAATCACTGCCTGCAATACAGGCAACACTTCTGGATATCATGTCTCAGTCTAATGCACAGAGGAAAACTGAGGCCAGAGCTGTGAGTGGACTTATTGACGAACAGTTTGTCTTGTTTCTCACGCTTTTCGAGGATCTATTCCATGTCACAAAATGCATCTCTGACCAGCTCCAATCTCCCAGTCTTGAACTTTCCTCCACAATAGACATAGCGGACTCAGTTATAGCGACATTGTCAGACAAACGCACAGAGGCCTCATGGAGGGAAATTCGGGACAGAGCAGCGGACCTGTGCACCAAAGCCGGTGTAAGCCAGAGTAGGACACCCGAAAGGAGACATGCACAGCCTCCTCGATGTCTCCAGGAGTTTGTTGTCGAAGCCCCAATTGAGTGCACACATGTTACATCCCCAGATGCGCTGTGCACACATTGTTTCTACCAGACAGACTTGTGGGTGAAATTAAAAGACGTTTCTCAACCGAGGCCGGAGGTGTCCTAACCGGAGTCTCAGCTCTCAACCCCAAACATGCGTCTTTTCCTAGATAAGAAATGTCTGCAGCCCATGGCCCAATTCTATGGAGTGACGAACGAGAACCTGACTGCAGAGTTACACCAGGTTAAGCGTCTGCTGGAAAGAACAGAACAACAGGGGAATATCGTGAATGACACGACGGAATGTCTCTTTAATGCGACCAGGATGCGTTTACGGATTTACAGACTCTGTATTTCACTGACCCTGCCGGTGGCCTCTGCTTCGTGCCAACGCAGCTTCTCTTGCCTGCGTCGCGTTAAGAATGATCTAAGGAACAGCAGCGGTGAGGCCGGAACAGTAACCTGGCCCCGTTGGCCATCAACAAAGAAAGGACAAAGCGCACAATTTACATTTTTGCCTCTAACCACAACAACCGGCGGATTGTGCTCCTTTGAGAACGTAAATGGTGAGTTTGAATATATTATAAATAATAGGGTCGATTTGGAAACTGTGCTGACTTAGTCGCGTTTTGTGTGGCTTCGACGGCCACTTGTTGTGCTCCGTTAACTACTGTAGCTCTCTCTCTGTCTCTCACTCTCTCTCTCTGTCTCTCACTCTCTCTCTCTCACTCTCTGTGTCTCTCTATCTCATACTTTCTCTGTGTGAGTGTGTGTGTGAGGAGTGTGACATGTAACGTGATGTACAATGTGTTGGGTTTGCAACTAGTTGAAATGGCATGAATAACCCTTAACGCAGTAGTAGTGACCGTCAACGTCTTGCTCTCGATGTCATTTTGCTTGTGAAAAAAGGAATCAGTGCAATCATCCCATAGCAGCCTAATGCGTGGTCTATTTCTAGCTACTGGAAGGGGTTTTGTTGTGTATGTATTCACATTGAAATTCAGACGTTGATTTGAGCCCCACAACCGTATGGATTAGCCCTACCGTAGTTTATCCCAAAAAATACTCTGCTAACGCCACTGAATAACGATTTAATTTGCAATGTCAACCGGCATTCATAACAAACATGTTGATTCTAGCGGTAAAATAAGTGTTTCATGTAACCGTGCCCAGGGCCCTAGGAAGTCATAATCTGTCTCTGGCCTTTGACACTTATGGAATACTTATACTTCAGTGTTACCATAGTAACTACTGACATAAAGATCTAAGAACACTGAAGCAGCACACTTTGTGGAAACCAATACTTGTCATTCTCATTCTGTTTTGGTATGGGCTCCGAGTGACGTCAGAGTGACGTCATGCATTAAAGAACGCTCACCAATCACGCGACGGGTTCTACCTCGCGCACAATACACACCAGGAACAGGAAATGACCGACTGTTATGAAGTGTGAGCGTTTGGAATACAGTCACGGTTTGGAAGGTGCTACTTCAAACGTCCCTATTTCACAAACATGTCTATCTTCCAGCTGGATGCGTTGCTGATAGCGTTGCTATATTACGTCAATGCTGAAACGTCTTCTGTCGCCGTGAACTCCACCATCCTGGGTTCAGAGCTGAGCGCAGACGGCTTGAAGCCCGTGTTTCAGCCTAGCCGCGGTTCCTACTTTTCTCTCAATCTTTTGTCGTCGTTTCCAGAAGATCTGGAGGTCAGTGATTACTGCGTGGAGCTGCTGGCTGTCTTTGGGCAGAGATATTCAACGTATGTGAATTGTTTGGTGGCCGCCGCGCGTCCTGTCAAAGTGTGCCAAAATTGTTATGGCACCTACGGCAACCTTATGGAAATCTACACCAACATATCGTCAGACCAGGTAGGCTAAGTAACATTTGTGTTTCCTCAGTGGACTTGTTTGAGTTTTTAATATGATGTTTTGCCCTGTGGGTTAACGCGTGTCCATGTTTAGTGGTGGGGTGTGTACTGTCTGTCTACAAGAGGAAACAGATCACAAGACTAACTATCCCAGTCACATGCCTAGTGACTAGAAAAGAACATAAGACATGCCCGACTGTTGCCAGAATGAGGGTTAAATACAGCTGAAGTCGGAAGTCATTAAAACTCATTTTTCAACCACTCCACAGATTTCATGTTAACAAACTATAGTTTTGGCAAGTCAGTTAGGACATCTACTTTGTGCATGACACAAGTATTTCTACCAACAATTGTTTACAGAAAGATTATTTAATTTATAATTCACTATATCACAATTCCGGTGGGTCAGAAGTTTACATACACTAAGTTGACTTTAAAGTGTCTTTAAACAGCTTGGAAAATTCCAGAAAATGATGTCATGGCTTTAGAAGCTTCTGATAGGCTAATTGACATCATTTGAGTCAATTGGAGGTGTACCTGTGGATGTATCTCAAGGCCTACCTTCAAACTCACTGCCTCTTTGCTCGACCTCATGGGGATATCATCCAAGACCTCAGAAAAAAATGTGTAGACCTCCATAAGTCTGGTTCATCCTTGGGAGCAATTTCCATATGCTTGAAGGTGCCACTTTCATCTGTACAAACAATAGTATGCAAGTATAAACACCATGGGACCACGCAGCCGTCATACGACTCAGGAAGGAGACGCGTTCTGTCTCCTAGAGATGAACATATTTTGGTGCGAAAAGTGCAAATCAATCCCAGAACAACAGCAAAGGACCTTGTGAAGATGCTGGAGGAAACAGGTACAAAAATATCTATATTCACAGTAAAACAAGTCCTATATCGACATAACCTGAAAGGCCGCTCAGCAAGGAAGAAGCCACTGCTCCTAAACCGCCATAAAAAAGCCAGACTACGGTTTGCAACTACACATGGGGACATAGATCGTACCTTTTTGTCCTCTGGTCTGATGAAACAAAAATAGAACTGTTTGGCCATAATGACCATCGTTATGTTTGGAGGATAAAGGGGGAGGCTTCCAGCCGAAGAACACCATCCCAACCTTGAAGCACGGGGGTGTTGTGGGGGTGCTTTGCTGCAGGAGGGACTGGTGAACTTCACAAAATAGATGGCATCATGAGGAAGGAAAATTATGTGGCTATATTGAAGCAACATCTCAAGACATCAGTCAGGAAGTTAAAGCTTGGACGCAAATGGGTCTTCCAAATGGACAATGATCCCAAGCATACTTCCAAAGATGTGGTAAAATGGCTTAAGGACAACAAAGTCAAGGTATTGGAGTGTCCGTCACAAAGCCCTGACCTCAATCCTATAGAACATTTGTGGGCAGAACTGAAAAAGTGTGTGCGAGCAAGGAGGCCTACAAACCTGACTCAGTTACACCAGTTCTGTCAGGAGGAATGGGCCAAAATTCACCCAACTTATTGTGGGAAGCTTGTGGAAGGCTACCTGAAACATTTGACCCAAGTTAAACAATTTAAAGACAATGCTACCAAATACTAATTGAGTGTATGTAAACTTCTGACCCACTGGGAATGTGATGAAAGAAATAAAAGCTGAAATAAATCATTATCTCTACTATTATTCTGACATTTCACATTCTTAAAATAAAGTGGTGATCCTAACTGACCTAAAACAGGGGATTTTTACTAGGATTAAATGTCAGGAATTGTGAAAAACTGAGTTTAAATGTATTTGGCTAAGGTGTATGTAAACCTCCGACTTCAACTGTATGTATGTGAATAGAAAAGCAGTAGTTCTTTCTATAGGATGAGCCATGACTAGAATGACTGATATCCTCCCAATTACTGCATCAGTAATTACTGTCTTTTGACCAATCAGATCAGCAAAACAATATCTAATGAAAATATCTGATGTGATTGGTCTGACTTCAACTGTAGGTATCCTAGCCTAATGGCAATGTTTTGCCACTTACTTTAAACTGTATCCACTGAATCCTCAATATAAGATCTTCTAACCAGTAAGCCTAAATAATAGGGATGGTAAACACCCTCAGTGAGACTGCTTGTGTGTCTGTTTCCAGATGGGCCCAGGGAATGTGAGCTGCAGAGACAGCCTCCTGCGTTCTGATAGGTTGATGTTGGTATTCCTGCTCTACAACAACCTGGAGGACATCTGGACTGTTTCAGAATGTAACAGTAGGTGGCCTGCCTTCTATTATAAACGCATTGAGCAATTTCTTTATTGCTGATGTGTACTCATCTATACATGGAGTGTACCAAACATTAGGAACACCTTCCTCACTCCCTTTGCTCTCAGAACAGTGTCAATTCATTGGGGCATGGACTCAACAAGGTGTCGAAAGCGTTTCACAGAGATGCTGTCCTATGTTGACTCCAATGCTTCCCACAGTTGTCAACTTGGCTGGCTGTCCTTTGGGTGGTGGACTGTTCTTGATACACAAGGGAAACTGTTGTGTGTGAAAACCCAGCAGCGTTGCAGTTCTTGACACAAACCGGCACCTACTACCATACCTCGTTCAAACACACTTAAATATTTTTGTCTTGCCCATTCACCCTCTGAATGGCACACATACACAATCCATGTCTTGATTGTCTCAAGGCTTAAAAATCATCTACAGTGATTGAAGTGGATTTAACAAGTTACATTATTAAGGAATCATTACTTTCACCTGGTCAGTCTGTCATGGAAAGAGGAGGTGTTCTTAATGTTTCGTATCTACAGTGTATATTATTACCCTTTCTATGCCTCAATAAGTCCCTTACTTCCTATCCTTGCCTCCTTTCCTTTATGATAGATGCTCTGAATATAATAGAAGTTTGATCTTTAACCCTGCCATGGTACATAATTTCTGAATGATATCTGACTTCCTGTTTCTAAGGTTGTGTGAGCCCAAGACTTCACAGCCTGACCAATGACACCCTTTACTTCATGGCCACTCTCAACCAGTCCCTTAGCTGCTTTGAGAAGTTCCAACAGGTGGGTCCCTGTTGTAGGTCAAAGAGAGAAAGATTGTTTAGCTAGTGCGTACCAAAACCCATCTAAAACCACTAGGGAGAGAGAGGGGAGTAACAGAGTTACATTTTGATTAAATATGAACTTTATAAATAACCAAAACGGTTTCCACCTGTGTGTGATTTAGCAGGAGAACCAGTCAGCACTATGTAAGGAGTGCAAGGCCACATACAGAGGACTGAATGAGCTGTACAGCCGCATGGAGAAGAATCACACACTCTGCATCGACATCGAGGACTCAGTATGTATTTCACAGCCACAGTTTGTCATTACATCTTGTGATTTGTAATTCATGTTAGCCTCGGAAGCCCAGGCTTGTCATGTACTGTTCAAAAGCCTGGATAAGTTCTCCTCAGAAAGACTATTAAAAGGGGTACGATGGAGTCGAGATGGAAAATAGGACACGTTAACACTAGTGCCCCAGAGACTGCAGATTAAATTGGAGAATGTAAAGGTTCTTCAGTGAGAGCACCACTAATAGAATGTGGAATATGTAAAACAGCAGCCACTAGGGGGCTCCTAAACTGCGTTTAGACATGCAGACAAATACAGATTTTGCCACTAATTGGTCGTTTGATTAATCTTTTTGCCAAAAGATCAGAATTCAGCTGCCTGTCTAAATGTATCCATTATGAAAGGGACAGGGAGATGTAACGCAGGGTTGCGGCTCAATTATCACTCCTTTCTGTCAGTGTGCACTTGTTCAGATCCCTTCATAGATTGGAAAGGAATTGTATTTATTTATTTTTTATTTAACTGTTATTTAACTCGGCAAGTCAGTTAAGAACAAATTCTAATGTTCAATGACGGCCGACCCCGGCCAAACCCGGACGATGCTGGGCCAATTGTGCGGCGCCCTGTGGGACACCCAATCATGGCTGGTTATGATACAGCCCGGGATCGAACCTGGAGCTGTAGTGATGCCTCTAGCACTGCGATGCAGTACCTTAGACCACTGCAATACTCAGGATCCCATAAAGGAAATGACTGGTATGGAAATCCCTCTAGCCCATCCCAACACCAATCCAATGCTTTTAAACTTGTGTGGAGTAGTGAACGGGTGCACACTTCAGGACAAGGAGAGATATGAGGAGGAGGTAACGTAGAGACTAGTAACTAGAAAGGGTTACTAGGTACAGAAGGCCAACGCCAGAAATGGAGCAAGGGAGTCAGATGGACAAAAAGAGAGAGTGACTTAAGAACAGAGAAGTGGCGTAGAGAGAGAGGCTTTATCCCCTTCTTTAAGCTCCTGTGTTGATGGTGGTGGGGGGGGTCTTGCCTTGTTTCAGATGAATATGACCCGCAGACTGTGGAGCAATGATTTCAATTGTTCCTTCCCCCGGGCGGAGAATGTTCCTGTCATCGCCGTGTCCAGCTTCATGCTCTTTCTGCCCATCATCTTCTACTTGAGCAGTTTCCTTCACTCGGAACAAAAGAAACGCAAGCTCATACACCGTGAGAAACCAGCTTAAAACATCCATGGTTGCACACAAAGATTTTACAGGGGTTGGTTGGGTGGGATGATGTAGGGTGGGGGGGTTGACTGGGGTGTCACAGGGTTTTAACGTGAAGTATGTATGGAAGCCAGGGTGTCTCCTGCATGCATACCTCTTGGTTTATAGAGATTTTATTGAAGAAGGAAGGGAGTTTGTCAATGAATGCCTTAATAATGTGGACTTGTGAAGTAGTTCAAGGGTTGGGAATGGTGCAGGGGCACGGTTTAGGGTTTTCCTTGTTAATACTGGGTTGGGAATGGTGCAGGGACACGGTTTAGGGGTTTCCTTGTTAATACTGGGTTGGGAATGGTGCAGGGGCACGGTTTAGGGGTTTCCTTGTTAATACTGGGTTGGGAATGGTGCAGGGACACGGTTTAGGGGTTTCCTTGTTAATACTGGGTTGGGAATGTTGCAGGGACACGGTTTAGGGGTTTCCTTGTTAATACTGGGTTGGGAATGGTGCAGGGGCACGGTTTAGGTATTTCCTTGTTAATACTGGGTTGGGAATGGTGCAGGGACACGGTTTAGGGGTTTCCTTGTTAATACTGGGTTGGGAATGGTGCAGGGGCACGGTTTAGGTATTTCCTTGTTAATACTGGGTTGGGAATGGTGCAGGGGCACGGTTTAGGGGTTTCCTTGTTAATACTGGGTTGGGAATGGTGCAGGGGATGATGGGTGGTGGCTAACAGTAACATTGTTCCTGCTTCCTCTCCAGCCAAACGAGCCAAGTCCAACACCAGCCTCGTGAACATCCAGGACAGGTTAAGCTGAGGAGAGAGAGGGATGAGGAAGAAAGAGAGGGATGAGGAATTTGAAGAAATTGAATGTTGCCCTGCTGTACCTCTGGTTTGTCCAAAACCTCTCCTGGATACAAATGTGATTTCCTCTGTGACTGTGGTTTTAACCAGTTCTTCATGACAGAGGAGTCAAAAAGAGCTCCCCCTGTGGACGAGGAGGATACCAACTATCATGTGTTTTTCCCCTTAAGATAGTTTAGCAAACGGAAACAACAGAACACTTGTAAGATGAGTTGTAATTGCACTGTTCATGTCCCACGTTGAACCACCTGCCTCCACTCCGCCCAACGACTTGCACCATGACTACTGCTGATTTATCAGCAATGAGGAGTTGAAGTATATGTTTTGTATATCATTATTTATCTTTGTGTGAAGAGATGAGAAATGGGTTTTGTGTCTCTACTGTAACGCCACGGTGACACAGACGGCCAGACAGAACTTGATGTCCATTAGTTTTGACATACCTGCCGTGTAAAAGTGGATGACAGTTGAGATGGAGAGAACGTTTGAAAATATTTATACAGTCTGGTCCAGCATGATTGGCACTCTTGATAAAGATGAGTTAAAACACTATCAAATAAATCATACAAAAACTGAGCTATATTGCATGCCAAATGGATCTTCTACCAAGCACACATCAAAATCCACAAAGAAATGGTTAATTGGCCATAAAATGTACATTTTGCAATGGCTATCTGTCTCCAGACTTGAAAACCTGTAGTTCGCATTGAAGAGGGTGAAAACTAAAGGTATCTGGAAAGATTCTGTATGGCCTAATCAAATCAAAGTTGATTGGTTGCGTACACAGTTTAACAGATGTTATAGTGGGTGCAGCAAAATGCTTATGTTACTAGCTCCTAACAATGCCTTAAAATGTGAAACGGATAAAAAAAATAGTGTTCATGCTAATTAAAGTTCTTTCTACCTTCATTAGTGTTGTGTGTGTGTGTGTATATATATATATGTGTGTATATATATATATATATATATACAGTACTAGTCAAAAGTTTGGACACACCTACTCGTTCAAGGGTTTTTATTTATTTTATTATTTTCTACATACCAAGTTATGGGGGCCACCCTTGAGGAGGTGAGCCGATGGAGCTGAAGTTTTTAATGAGCGGCGGTAGAAGTTGCCAAACCCCAAAAAACGTTGTAGTCCCTTTATGGTTGCTGAGACCGGCCATAACCTGACTTCCTCGACCCTCTCATCCATAACCACTCCCTGTGGGCTGATCCGGTATCCCAAGGAGAGAACGGCCTGATGGAACTGGCACTTCTCCGCTTTGATGTACAGGTGGTTCTCCAGGAGGCGTCCCAGGACTACCCGGACGTGGGCGATGTGATCCTCCAAGGTGGCCGAGTAGATCAGGATGTCATTAATATACACGACTACCTGACACCCAAGCATGTCCTGGAACACCTTGTTCACAAATGACTGGAACACCGACGGAGAATTGGCTAATCCATAAAGCATCACCAAGTACTCGTAGTGCCCAGACGTGCTGAAGGCCGTTTTCCATTCATTCCCCACCCGGATCAGGTGGCACGTAATGGACATTTTAATTGTATGTGTCCACATAACAGGATGTGACTAACCTTATGAAACTGTCTTATTATCATCTCCTGTTCTTGGGAGTATAATCCTGTGTTGCAAACCAGCTCCACCTGTGTCCTTGTATAGATAAAAATGAGTTCTGCCCAAGAACAGAAACTTTAAAGAATGTGCTTATCACCCAAAGCTTCGGATTTTAGAGACTGTCTGCACTGCGCTGTGTAACTCTGTTATTCTCCTGAGCTCAGAAAAATTCTGATCCTTAGTTTGACTTGGACTCCATCAAATCCATTTTTTATAATATCCACCACAAGATCCTGGTAAACCTCTGGGATGTTGGGCTGGAGGGCACCAGGACTCTCAACCGACATGGAACCACAGTGTAAGGTAAAGCAGGTCTTCTGACATCCGGGTGCCCAGGCAGTGATCTCCATCCTAGACCAGGATGGTGGAATCGTGACGTTGGAGGCATGGGAGGCCGAGGTTGACTTTGTCTACGGGTGCCTCAATGATGAGGAAGGGTTAGGGCTTTCTTGGTGCAGGGGTGAATGGTGCTGTGATGTGCCGGATCCCAATGGTAGATTATCCAAAGCTTGGACTTGGAGAGTAGAGCGGGTACGAGGTGATGTTCAGGGTGGAGACGAGGGCCTGGTCGATAAAATTCCCTGCGGCACTGGAGTTCACTAGAGCTGTAGAGACAATACATAAGGGAGAGCCAGCCAGTGAAATGGAAACCAGGAAGGGTTTAGCGGAAAGTGATGATGATGGAATACTCATGCCTACCCCGGGAAACGGATGATCACGGCGCCGTCCCTGTGGTCCCTGGGTTGGAACGCGCCAGACACCGCTGAAGCTGAATATTCTTTAAATACCAACCGATATTTTCACCTGGAAAAGAAAGGGAAATATTGTTCATTGTCACTTCTATTGATGTTAATGTATTGCAAACTCTCTCTCTGTGGTAACAAAGAGCTTTCTGAGTCCCTTTTCTGTAGAACAGTTTTCGTAAACTTCCCCCAACCAACAGACAACCATTCAGACCTTATGAAGTTTTCCCAGTATCCCCTTAATCTCAGACCTAGTGATACTGAACATAACTGGACATTTCTTCCATCCATTGCGGGAGGATAACCAGCCTTCCAATTAATGGCAATGCATGTATTAGCCGCTATAAATGCTAGGTTACACATTTCCTTCTGATAACAGTCTCCAGTATCAACAAAAACAGAGAGAAGGGAGAATCTGTAGACATGTTGAAATAAAAGAACATACTCTTTGCCAGAATTCAGCCAGCCTTCACAAGATCATGTGAAATGTTCCCTTTTGTGTTTTATACCTCCAGCATGATATTCAGTTTCACAGGCATATAGTACGTTCTATGGATGGTTTTAAACTGCAGTAATTTATGTCTGAGATGATATGAACATGACTGGGCATTCTAACATATGTATCTGTATCCATTCATCATCATCAATAGTGTCTCCCAGATCTTCCTCACAGTTTTGTTTGACATGTTTTGTGTCATCAGGAAAAGCCTCTATCAACCCTGGATACAGTTTGGATAGACAGAGAACAAAGTGTGTATCTGCAAAAACTGACCTCACCTCCGTCACAGACTGGTCTTCCTTGGCTGCCTGACCCTGCTGAGACCTCCGTCACAGACTGGTCCTCCTTGGCTGCCTGACCCTGCTGAGACCTCCGTCACCATCTGGTCCTCCTTGGCTGCCTGACCCTGCTGAGACCTCCGTCACCATCTGGTCCTCCTTGGCTGCCTGACCCTGCTGAGACCTCCGTCACCATCTGGTCCTCCTTGGCTGCCTGACCCTGCTGAGACTTCTGTCACCATCTGGTCCTCCTTGGCTGCCTGACCCTGCTGAGACTTCTGTCACCATCTGGTCCTCCTTGGCTGCCTGACCCTGCTGAGACTTCTGTCACCATCTGGTCCTCCTTGGCTGCCTGACCCTGCTGAGACCTCCATCACCATCTTGTCCTAAAAGGAGGCATAACAAAGAATTACCTTGATGTACATTTATACATTATATTATCCAAGAATAGAATCAATGGTTCAATAAATGAAATGAAACTATTATTCCCAGATCCCAAGCTGCTGTCCTGTAGCTACTGTAGGTCTACCCATCAATTCAAGATGGAACTTTGTATAATTCACTGAATATACTGAAAAATTCACCTGAGCTCCATAGACTGGTCTTTCCTGGCTCTGACCCTGCTAGGACCCCTGTCACCATCATGTCCCGGCAGAGATCATTGTGGCACGGTCTGTATTTTTCATGCTGCAGAAAGGAACGGGCGGTCAGACAGACGACTTTGGCATGAAAATATTTTTGTTGTCCCACAGATGGAAGCCACTCCTGAGAAAAAGGCACGTGACAGCACACCTGGAGTTTGCAAAAAGGCACGTGAAAGGCAGAGCATAAGGCAAAAGATTATGTGGATTGATGGAGAAAACCAGGCACAGCTCATCACCCGTGAAGCATGGTGGTGGCAGCATCATGCTATGGGGATGCTTTTTAGTGGCAGGGACTTGGAGACTGGTAAGGATAGAGGGAACAATTAATGGAGCCAAATACAGATCCTTGATGAGAACCTGCTTCAGAGTACAAACAACCTTAGATTCGGGTGAAGATTTACGTTCCAACAGGACAATAGCCCCAAGAAATGCTGGAATGGCTTCAGAACAAGAATGTGAAAGTCCTTGAGTAGCCCAGCCAAAGCCCAGACTTGAATCCCATTGAAAATCTGTGGAAAGAGTTGAAGGTTGCTGTTCACCACCTCTCATCTAAATGAACAGAACTTGAGAAAGTCTTCAAGGAAGAATGGGAGAAAATCCCCAAATCCAGATGTACAAAGCTGATGCAGACATAACCAAGACGACTCAAAGCTGTAATTGCCGCCAAAGGTGCTTCTACAAATTATTGGCTCAGGGATGTGAATACTTATGTAAATTTGATTTCTGTATTTCATTTTCAATACATATGCAAAAATCTCAATTTTTTTATTTTTTTATTCAACAAAATGTGGAATAGGTCAAGGACGATGAAGACTTTCTGAAGGAGCTGTATGTGAAGTAGGAAGTTTAAATACACTTAGGTTTAAGTCATACCGCTCAGGAAGGAGACACGTTCTGTCTCCTAGAGATTAACGTAATTTGGTATTGGAGTGTCCGTCACAAAGCCCTGACCTCAATCCTACTGAAAAAGTGTGTGTGAGCAAGGAGGCCTACAAACCTGACTCAGTTACACCAGTTCTGTCAGGAGGAATGGGCCAGAATTCACCCAACTTATTGTGGGAAGCTTGTGGAAGACTCTTTCTTTTACAAACCGCCGTGGCCTATTTCTAATAGTGCCAAATTATGCAGCAAATAAAGGGCGTTATTGTTACCATAAAAGGAGCATGGAGTGTTTTTTCTGATTGGAGTTCTAATTCTCGTTCATGGGCACACAGTTTTACCACATGACAGGACAGGTCTGATTTATAACGGGAAACATGCTGGTCTTATATATAACAGGAAACATGCTGGTCTGATTTATAACGGGAAACATGCTGGTCTTATATATAACAGGAAACATGCTGGTCTGATTTATAACGGGAAACATGCTGGTCTTATATATAACAGGAAACATGCTGGTCTGATTTATAACGGGAAACATGCTGGTCTTATATATAACAGGAAACATGCTGGTCTGATTTATAACGGGAAACATGCTGGTCTTATATATAACAGGAAACATGCTGGTCTGATTTATAACGGGAAACATGCTGGTCTTATATATAACAGGAAACATGCTGGTCTAACTTATGACGGGAAACATGCTGGTCTTATATATAACAGATAACATGCTGGTCTAACTTATGACGGGAAACATGCTGGTCTTATATATAACAGATAACATGCTGGTCTAACTTATGACGGGAAACATACTGATCTAATTTCTAACAGGAAACAAGCTGGTCTGATTTATTACAGGAAACATGCTGCTCTAATTTTTGACATAGGTATTCTTCTAAAAAATTGCTCACACAGGATGGGCCCAGGCAGTCTGCCATCAGCCTGAACAGACATCTTCATAGAGGGGGGGGGAGTTGTGTTTCTGTACAGAGACAGCATAGATGGGGTAAGGTTGTCTCAGAAGATGAGGGGGGTGGGGACACCAATGAGCCCCAGAGCTGGGTTTGGTAGGTCTACATCTGGCATTGCTCTGCTCTTTACTAACCTCCCACTCATGTTGAAGCTGCACTGATCAATTATAATATGATGGTATGATGGGATCAGAAGGTATACAGCTGCTCCCTGTTGGTCACATTGATTCAGTCAGAGAGATTGAGAGGAGCAGATTTCTAGATTATAATATGTGTGTGTGTTTTTCTATGCCCACTGGGGGGCGCTATAACACTGCCCCTGGCAAACCCAGAACGTTTTGTTGCTCTCACCTTCTCCTAAAAAGGAGCTCCTCTCTCCTCAAGCTGTGGAGAGGTAATTGGTTTATGAAATGTGTAGGGTTTAAGTGACCCTCAAACGCATGCATGAACACATGTGTACGTACGTACACACACATACACACTTCTTCCATCTCTCAGGTTCTATCAAGCACAGGTAGAAATGGCCCTTTCCTTGGAACAGCCAGCCACAGCCAGGGAGCAGGAAGGTTACACCTGTCTGTGCCATGGTGACTTTAGTGCTAGGCAGAGTTCACACTTCCCCCACTGGAACATTAACAAAGTGGTTATTAATAAGACTGAGCGCACACTGCTTTTTGGGCTGTCCTCCATTTTTTAAACATTTATTGTGCAATAAAGTTTGGGTTAGGGTTACGGTTAAGGTTACGGTTAGGGGTAAGGTTAAGGTCTAGGTTAGGGTAAGCGTTGGGACGTCCCAAGGATCCATGATAGCACGTACCATAAAGTTTTGTTATCATGTGTTTTTAATCAAGATCTGCTCCCAGCTACTGTCAGGTGTGTATCTTAGCGACCACTCCAGTCCTGTCAGTTAGACACTAATAGGTTGAATAAGAGCCTCAGACAAGCTTGGATATCTCCAGCCAGCCAGCCAGCCAGACAGACATCCAGACAGCCAGATAGACAGACAGACAGTGTCAAAGCACGACAATCCAGACATATGTGGGACAACCAGGGGAATTACTACTAGCCAAACAGACGCTGTTTATGTAGAGAAGAGATGATTCAAACTAATTACGCCCCCAGCCAGGTTATCTATTATACTACACTTATTCATGTTGTAATGTGTAGTAATGATTCAAATGTACTTTTTTTTTTTTTTTTTCATTTCACAGATTAAATCACTAGTTATTCCATCTTGCTTAGGTGAGGCACATACAGGTCTATTTGATTGGATTCAGTGGTTAGCTATTTAGATACAGATTAGAAGATGGATGAATGAATAGATGGATATATAGATACGTGTTCAGATTGATACTTGTGCTGTTGCCACACTGCAGAGTGACTCCTGTCTAAACATGACTGTGTTGTTCAGGCATTCCTCAGACAAAACGGCTACTGTTCCTTCCCACTCTTTATTTAGCCCACTAGACCATGGCAGCTACAGATGTAGGATCTTCATTTGAGCCAGTCTCCTACAGCAACAGTAAATGTAAATTATTATGTAGATTATAATTAATAAACATTATGTTGAGGGAAAGTCTGAAATCTCAAAATGGATATGACATACTTTAGAAACCTTTTGAAAACTCAAATATACTACAAGTTTACAGTTTACAGGAAAATTATCCTGCAACAGCGTGATCAAATTAAGATCCTACATCTGTGCACACACACACACACACACACACACACACACACTCAGAAGATGAGGGGGGGGGAGTTGTGTTTCTGTACAGAGACAGCATAGATGGGGTAAGGTTGTCTCAGAAGATGAGGGGGGTGGGGACACCAATGAGCCCCAGAGCTGGGTTTGGTAGGTCTACATCTGTCATTGCTCTGCTCTTTACTAACCTCCCACTCATGTTGAAGCTGCACTGATCAATTATAATATGATGAGTGAAATAAACTCACATTGTCAAGTCTCGTTCCAACACTGTTTAATTCCAGAGGCATGTTCTAGTAACACTGTTTAATTCCAGAGGCATGTTCTAGTAACACTGTTTAATTCCAGAGGCATGTTCTAGTAACACTGTTTAATTCCAGAGGCATGTTCTAGTAACACTGTTTAATTCCAGAGGCATGTTCTAGTAACACTGTTTAATTCATGTTTTATTTACCTCTATTCTAAACGTGTCCATCTGTGTTTAGAGCTACGTTCAGTGACGTTCAGTGACGTTCAGTGACGTTCAGTGACGTTCAGTGACGTTCAGTGATGTCATGCAGCCCTGTAGGACTACTGTCTATTAGGGTGTTACGGTCCAGATGACTGTCAGAAAACAGATGAATTCACAGGGGGCTTCGGAGGAACGCGGTCAGAACAACTAACCCGCAGACCATCACCATGACGATCAAGCTCTTATAACGGTAATCAAAGGGTCAAAGGGTTTTATTACATTAAATGTCAGAAGCATTCACACACTGATATTGAAGCGTCATAGGCATTCACAGAGATATTAAAGTATAATATGTATTCACATTGATATCAAAGTGTAATTAAGTAATTTCACACCAATATTATAGTATCTTCAACCCCTAAAAAAGCTTAGATAGATAGAGATAGATAGATAGATAGATAGATAGATAGATAGATAGATAGATAGATAGATAGATAGAGATAGATAGATAGATAGATAGATAGATAGATAGATAGATAGATAGATAGATAGATAGATAGATAGATAGATAGATAGATAGATAGATAGATAGGTACTTTATTGAAATGTCATT
This sequence comes from Thymallus thymallus, assembly GCA_023634145.1. Lineage (NCBI taxonomy): Eukaryota > Metazoa > Chordata > Actinopteri > Salmoniformes > Salmonidae > Thymallus > Thymallus thymallus. The sequence continues at coordinate 146,474 of CM042411.1, read as the reverse complement.
GTCAAGCAGCTACAACAAAACACAGGGCAGGTGCGTGTGTATGTTTGTGTGTGTGTGTGTCTGTGTGTGTGTGTGTGTGTGTGTGTGTTTGTGTGTGTGTGTGTGTGTGTGTGTGTGTGTGTGTGTGTGTGTGTGTGTGTGTGTGTGTGTGTGTGTGTGTGTGTGTGTGTGTGTATAGTGTGTGTGTGTGTGTGTGTGTGTAGTAATCACATAATGGTGCAGTGAAATACAGATACGACATGAACAGAATTCCATATATAAAATATACCATTTGTATACTTCAAATGCAGTGTTACCAAATTGTTTCCAGCATGACTACGAATCATGCATTTTACACAATTTAGATTAAGTGTAAATCCACAGCCTATCAGCAATCCATGTTCTCCAACTGGGTCAGTCCACTCTCCTACCCAGAAGAACAGACTGTACTGCTGGTTCCTAAACACCCTTGATTCTCCATAGAAACAGAGGAAGACATTCCCTGGCAGTAACTCTCCCTCTATGGGCTATTAGTGATTCATACACTTGAACTCCCACACAGTGTTTGAATTGTAATCCCACCCATTTACGAGAAATGGGAATGTCACAGGGAGATAAATCTAACGATTTGAAGTATCCAGGGTGGAGCGCTGTGTTGTCGTTTTAATTGTCTCAGTTACCTGTTAGTTAGCATAGTACTGAGGAGGGATTTTTTTGCATGGTCCTCATTCGCTCTTACTCAGGCTAGGAAAAATAGTTTTTGACATCGGGGAAATCTGGTGCGCCTCTGCTCATCTCACTGCTAATTAGCGTGTGAACTAATTGTGAGGCTAACTTTAGTTCCATCTGTCCACTCTGTAAAAAGGATGTTGAGGAAGCTAGTGGGAGCTAGCCTAGCAGTGACACAGTATCTGCTTTTAGAATGTTCTAAAAATAATCTTGTTGTTTTTACAGTAACTTCTTGACAGTCAGTTATCTGTAAGTTACTGTTAAAAACAGTATGATACCATATGGTATCCAATACTGTTACTATAAGTGCTTTACTGTAACAATAATGCTACTGTAGTCACTTTAGGGTAACATACTCTTACTGTAAAGTCTTATTTGCATATTTTCCACAGTGGCTTGCATTTCGAATGAATTGTAGAGTGACCACCCATGACTGTATTTGCTAGTGACAGAGACATTGCTGTTGGATTCATCAATGTTCAGTCCTATGGCTTTCACCAAGTGAGATCCTAAGCAAATATGTTATCATTAAAATTGTATTCAACACAATACAATCCGTATTTCATAAAGCCTTATTTTGAGGGCCCAGTTTTACCATCTAATACAATGGCCTGAATCTCAGGGCTCTTTAACAATGAAAAGTATATATTTTCATGATTGATTCAGAGGATGTGCTTTGATTTTGTTGTCTGTGTGCTTTTTCTTTCTATTTTGAATATTCACTAATACAGTAAGTGAACTGCTACTGTATTTTTCATACCATTTTTACGGTATTGTCCCAAAAGGCCTTCATCAAATATTTCCCTGACGTATAATTTTCCCCCACAATGCAATGTCATTTATGGTAATCTACTGTATTCAGTTTACAGGATTATTTCTTCTCCTAGTTGAACTGAATCTATGTGATTTTCATGATGGTAGCCTACACTGTTGCAAGCTAATAAGAGCCACCTTTCATATTCAATAGGCCTCAGTGTTGCAAGCTAATAAGAGCCACCTTTCATATTCAATAGGCCTCAGTGTTGCAAGCTAATAAGAGCCACCTTTCATATTCAATAGGCCTCAGTGTTGCAAGCTAATAAGAGCCAACTTTCATACTCAATAGGCCTCAGTGTTGCAAGCTAATAAGAGCCACCTTTCATACTCAATAGGCCTCAGTGTTGCAAGCTAATAAGAGCCACCTTTCATATTCAATAGGCCTCAGTGTTGCAAGCTAATAAGAGCCACCTTTCATACTCAATAGGCCTCAGTGTTGCAAGCTAATAAGAGCCACCTTTCATATTCAATAGGCCTCAGTGTTGCAAGCTAATAAGAGCCACCTTTCATACTCAATAGGCCTCAGTGTTGCAAGCTAATAAGAGCCACCTTTCATATTCAATAGGCCTCAGTGTTGCAAGCTAATAAGAGCCACCTTTCATATTCAATAGGCCTCAGTGTTGCAAGCTAATAAGAGCCACCTTTCATATTCAATAGGCCTCAGTGTTGCAAGCTAATAAGAGCCACCTTTCATATTCACTAGACACCTAATGCCTAGATTTACACACGTCTTCCAGGCTCAACGTGAAAGTAATGGCTGTAAACAAGAGTCTCTTTGTGACAGACAGTAGCCAAGAAGTCAAAGTTGGTCTGAGGTGATCTAACCCAGATGAGACTCCAGGGAAGTCAGTGACCCAGCCTGCCCGACGTCTCTCTCTCCCAACTGGTCCGAGAGAGGGGCTTGACAGTCAGAGCGTGGAGGGGCGGAGGCAGGGTTGGGGGATTCCTCAAATCGTGGATAATGGGAAATGCAGATTACTATATAGAGGGGTCGGAGAGGGAGGGAGAGGAAGAGAGAGTGAAGGGTTACAGGTCAGGTTCTGGAGTAGTAGATCAGATATCTGGGTCAGTGGAGGAGGGTGAGGAAGAGAGAGTGAAGGGTTACAGGTCAGGTTCTGGAGTAGTAGATCAGATATCTGGGTCAGTGGAGGAGGGTGAGGAAGAGAGAGTGAAGGGTTACAGGTCAGGTTCTGGAGTAGTAGATCAGATATCTGGGTCAGTGGAGGAGGGTGAGGAAGAGAGAGTGAAGGGTTACAGGTCAGGTTCTGGAGTAGTAGATCAGATATCTGGGTCAGTGGAGGAGGGAGAGGAAGAGAGAGTGAAGGGTTACAGGTCAGGTTCTGGAGTAGTAGATCAGATATCTGGGTCAGTGGAGGAGGGAGAGGAGGGGAAGAGGTGGTGAGTCTATTTTTAAACCGCTAACTGTATTAGCTTGAACATGCAGCAGGTGGTGTCACAGGAGATCTGAGGCAGGACTCTGCTATGAGGTTCATAACATGTGTAAACTGAGACACTCCATACAGGGTTACTGTTAGACGCTGAGCTTATACAGTAGAACTACAGGAGTGGTCACTGTAGCTCACGGCCCGTTGTGTCACCCTAACCCTAACCCTAACCCTAACCCTAAACCCTAACCCTAACCCTAACCCTAGGGAGGGAGGGTTACCAAAGTAAAGAACAGAGCACAGTAGGGTGAATGATAGGATAGAAGTGATGAGGTTACAGGGGAAGGTAGGAAGGAGAGGTGGTTGGAGGAACAAGGAGGACAGAGATACAGTAGGTCCTTTTCATGGGATTCTGCATCACTGCCCGTTTTAACTGGAGATTGTTTTGACTTCATCATCATCTGTGGACAGTGCTTGACAGCAGCTGATGATGATGTAAGACACAGTGTATAAAAGGAAGGAGGCTGAGGTGACAAGCATGTATCCCCAAGGCAACAACAGTGATCTGAGGAGAGGACATGACTTTATTATCTCTTGTCCTGTTTGGAGGTTTGATGGATGATCAAAGACTTGTGGAAGAACACCTGTCCTCAGGTGTGTCTGTGTTCTCCCGTCTGCTCCCCTAACAGACACACACACACACACACACACACACACACACACACACACACACACACACACACACACACACACACACACACACACACACAACTTACATAACGGCACACACAACATGCGTGGACACACACAGACACACACACATATTGTATATAGTGGTGTACAGTACTTAAGTAAAAAGTAGAGTATCTGTAATCTACTTTACTAATTATATTTTTGACAACTTTTACATTTACTTCACTACATTCCTAAAGAAAATTATGTACTTTTACAGAACAGGAAAATTATGAAGAGAACACGTGGTCATCACTACTGGCCTGGCAGACTCACTAAACACAAATACATCTGCCTCTGGCCTGGCAGACTCACTAAACACAAATACATCTG
>CM042411.1:75000-140000 GCA_023634145.1 Thymallus thymallus | reverse complement strand
CAACAAGCGTACTACTCAATAAAGTATCTATCTATCTATCTATCTATCTATCTATCTATCTATCTATCTATCTATCTATCTATCTATCTATCTATCTATCTATCTATCTATCTATCTATCTATCTATCTATCTATCTATCTATCTATCTATCTATCTATCTATCTATCTATCTATCTATCTATCTATCTATCTATCTATCTATCTATCTATCTATCTACACCACAGCTGCTTATTGCAGCTAAGGACTAGACCTACATCTGTACTTAAATAACCTAAACTGTGATCCTCCTGTGGAATTGTCAAACTTCCAGCAGTTTCTTCTTTGCTAATTCTATTGAATGGAAGGCAGTGAGCATTAAGTGATAACAACAGTGTACACTGAGTATACAAACATGAATAATGCCTGCTCTTTCCATGACAATCCAGCTGAAAACTCTCCTTTATCAATGTCACTTGTTAAATCCACTTCAATCAGTTGAGACATGCATTGTGTATGTGTACCATTCAGAGGGTGAATGGGAAAGACAAAAGATTTAAGTGCCTTTGAACAGAGTATGGTCAAGAATGGTCCACCACCCAAAGGACATCCAGCCAACTTGACACAACTGTAGGAAGCATTGGAGTCAACATGGGCCAGCATCCCTGTGGAAGGCTTTCACCACCTTGGCAAAGTTGTTCCTTATGTTTTGTATACTCAGTGTATGTATCAGTCTCTTCTTAGTTCTATTGACATGTTCTTAAGTTTGGGCTTGTTGACAACCTGCACTAGTTGCATTATGAGAGATTATGAAGTCAGTTTACAGCAAAGCCTTCTGGTCCATCTATCCTATAAAGTACTACCTTTGAATGGACAGTTGGAACACACTGTATGGGTTAGAAAGAAACACTCAACAGCTAACTAATGCACTGACATTCACAGGGTAACAGAAACATTGGTAAATGCAGGAAGTGTTTTATCTCCAATCCAGGAAGTCATCACTGAGTCCCACATTCTGACTCATCTGAGATAAAGGCCCATTTGTGCAGAGCATAATTAACCTCCATTACTCAATACAAAACTAGCTAGATGACCGTGTCTGTAGCCATACACTCTATGATGTGTTTTCATCAGAATGTCCTCCATAGTGAAGCCATTGCTTAATTAGTTTAGATCTATCCATGAGACTGGAATACAATATGGGGTTATATTCCACTGTGGAATACTCATATTTAAATGGTTTATGTTAACAGACTAGCAGCTGACTGTTTGACAATTAGATTAATATATTAGATAATATCTGCTGACTTTCTACCTTGCAGATGTCACTGCTAGCTAGCTGTCTGATCGCTAAAGGTTGGAGTTTAGGTCTGTGTGACTGGTACCCTATTAGCTTAGCTCAAACAGTTTTCAACAAAAGGACGTTCAGCTTTCTAAGGTAACTGAGCAGATGTCTAATTGCTAGCCTGCTTGTAGATTAGCAGTTATCTGGGGTTAGCCCTCTTCTTGGGAGGCTACATCCTGTCGAATGGGAGGACACACAGGACAACAACAAGCTTAGCCTGCTACCTGAGTAGGGCATCTATCTAACTGCTACACCCTCACAGAAACTTCTGGTAGTTGCCATGGATCTACCCGTCTCCAGTTGGATATGAGGAAAGATGATATGGCGTTGAAAAGGTTGTAAGGCTGGGCTCTGAGGTCCTAGTTCTGAGGTTCCTCCTGGCTGTAGGCAGAGGACACAGGTACCAGACCGTAAATCATGTGATGAAGGGGAAGTGCTTTCCTCTCCTCTTTTTCTTGTCATCTTTGTCCGTGAAGAATGAACCAGAAGGGTCAAGGATTTTCTCAGCGCTACAAATATTCCACCTCAGAGAGCATTTGATCCTTCTGATGGGACTCCCTGTTTGTTAAAGACCTAGTGCTGTCAACTACGTGATTTTCCTGTGTTTTATATACATTTCCACATGAGGTTAGAATAATATTGTGAAAATAAGAGCTGTTTGAAAAGACTGAAACTTCAGCCTGTTTTGGTGGGGTGGAGTTTCGGCCTTCCTTGGTGACATCACCACAGTTTTACCTTTTAGATAGCAATGAATAAGATTACATGGACAGGGCTCCTCTGTTCCTAAATTAGCACTTCAACTCTGAGATGCTTTGAGATTCAACACTGTGACCTAGTTTCCCACAGCTAGACCAGTGATGACAGACATGTTCTTCCCCTCATACCGACACTGTGTTATCATACCCTCTAGTCTACAAATCAGAACACTTGAGTTCAGGAAGTAGGTAGTGATCTTTGATTGGCTCACTGTTCTCCTTTAAAACAAGTTTGATGTTTTCTCTGTTGGCAGTAAAACGATGGATGAGTTTGATTTAATACAACATTTTACAAAAAAGGACAATCAGTAAATAAGATGAAAAGGTTAGAATAAAACAGTTTCTGTTAAAAATTAAGATCAACCTAGCTGTGTATCTGGGCTGCATGGTTATATTAAGATCAACCTAGCTGTGTATCTGGGCTGCATGGTTATATTAAGATCAACCTAGCTGTGTATCTGGGCTGCATGGTTATATTAAGATCAACCTAGCTGTGTATCTGGGCTGCATGGTTATATTAAGATCAACCTAGCTGTGTATCTGGGCTGCATGGTTATATTAAGATCAACCTAGCTGTGTATCTGGGCTGCATGGTTATATTAAGATCAACCTAGCTGTGTATCTGGGCTGCATGGTTATATTAAGATCAACCTAGCTGTGTATCTGGGCTGCATGGTTATATTAAGATCAACCTAGCTGTGTATCTGGGCTGCATGGTTATATTAAGATCAACCTAGCTGTGTATCTGGGCTGCATGGTTATATTAAGATCAACCTAGCTGTGTATCTGGGCTGCATGGTTATATTAAGATCAACCTAGCTGTGTATCTGGGCTGCATGGTTATATTAAGATCAACCTAGCTGTGTATCTGGGCTGCATGGTTAATCAAATTCTCAGATTAGATTTTCGATTATCAGATTTTGTGGACAACATTGCTGTCATCCATATTCATATTGGTACACTTGATGACCTAGTTATTGTTTGGCCAGACCAAGGAACAATGGAATTCAAGCATGATAGAAAAGCATGATAAAATTGCTTATATGACACGTTCCAATATTTTGCTTTTATGTGTTTACTTTTTCTTATTTTATCTTTGGAAATGATTGAAAAATACCATAGACATTTGTTCATCCTCTTGACAAAGCATCACAAGCACTAATAAAACACAAGTCCATACAGTTTACCTAACCTGTCCATTTAAAACAAGTGTGTAGGCCTGTACAGCCGACTTACATTGCTCACAGAATGAAGAGTAGCAGCAAAGTGATGGCAAAGTGTTGTCAAAGTGATGGCAAAGTGATGGCTCAGTAGTGTGAACTCAATACAGGACGTCCGTCTACAGGATTACATAGGACCATTGAGAATCTCATTGATGTAATTGATGTGTCCGTCTCTACCCGTGCCGAGTGCCAGTTAGAATTACTGAAACTTCAACACACCCTCAGGCTCAACATGGATGGTCCTACACAGTGTTTCCCAAAGCAATCCTCCAGTACCCCCAGCCAGTTCCACTTATTTAATGTAAGACCACCTTGATGTAATCTAGTACACACCCTTAGGCACTAAATGGATGGATGGCCCTAATAGACTGACCATGAACTGAGGCTAACCAGTTAGTTGGGGGCGTTGTGGTGGAGTATTAAATACTTTTCTGTCTGTATACTAAAGTCCAAAACTAGTCATCTAACTTTTGAACTGATAATAATGCAAATGCAGTATTGTAATGACCTCAAATTGTCAGGCTCTGGCCATAGAGAAGCTTTGCTTCTCTATATTTCTATGGTCAGAGTCTGGCAGATCTATCATTTCTATTTCTGTCTGGTGTGTGTGTGTAGGATCCCTAATTAGAGGCAGCTGCTATGCATTACCTCTAATTAGGGATCTTACTTATATGTCTGTGTTCCACTCCGTTGGCGTGGTTCATTGTTATGTTATGTCCCGTGTCGTGCTACGTGTGTCGTTATATATATATATCATTTGTTATTTTGTATGGTTCGTCAGTTCGTATAAATAAAGATGTCGAACTATCGTTACGCTGCGCCTTGGTCTCTCTACACACCCGAACGTGACAGAATGAACCACCACCCGACCAAGCAGCGTTATACGGGAGCAACGGAGAGGAAGAAAGGTAAACAGCGGCGTAATCGTGGAAAAGGAGCCGGTAGTCAACCCCAGGAAAATTTCGGGGGGGGGCTATGGGGGTGGTCTGGTAACGAGGAGGACGCGCCAGTACCACTCTCCATGTGGGATGCACTGTGCCCGACATATAAATGGGGGGCGCAAAGTGAAGAGGAGGAGGATTATTTGGAGAGAAATTTTGGAGACGTTTTGGAGGAGATGTGGGAGATAGCGGAGGAAGTTGAACGGGAAATGTCGGAGCTGAATAATCCGTGCCCAGTCGCCTACTCCACTCCCGTGAAAGAGCAGTCCGCTTTACCGGTACCCAGTCGGGGTCCGGCCGTCTGCTCTACTCCAGTACCAGAGCAGTCCGCTCCACCGGTGCCCAGTCTGGGTCCGGCAGTCTGCTACACTCCAGTGAGCCTCTCCAGTCCGGTACGTCATGTGCCTACTCCTCGCACTCGCCCTGAGGTGCGTGTCACCAGTCCGGCGCCATCAGTGCCGACTCCACGCACCAGGCCTCCAGTGCGCCTCTCCAGTTCGGTACGTCATGTGCCTGCTCCCCGCACTAGCCCTGAGGTGCGTGTTATTAGTCCTGTGCCACATGTGCCGACTTCACGCACCAGGCTTCCAGTGCGCCTTCCCAGTCAGGTACGTCATGTGCCTGCTCCCCGCACTAGCCCTGAGGTGCGTGTTATTAGTCCTGTGCCACATGTGCCGACTTCACGCACCAGGCTTCCAGTGCGCCTTCCCAGTCAGGTACGTCATGTGCCTGCTCCCCGCACTAGCCCTGAGGTGCGTGTTATTAGTCCTGTGCCACATGTGCCGACTTCACGCACCAGGCTTCCAGTGCGCCTTCCCAGTCAGGTACGTCCTGTGCCTGCTCCCCGCACTCGCCCTGAAGTGCGTGTTATTAGTCAGGTTCCTCCAGTGCCAGATCCACGCACCAGGCCTCCAGTGCGCCTCCCCAGTCCGGTACGTCCCGTGCCGACTCCCCGCACTCTACCTCCAGTGCGTGTGCAAAGTCCGGTACGTCCCGTGCCGACTCCCCGCACTCGACCTCCAGTGCGTGTGCCCAGCCAGGTTCCTCCAGTGCCAGCTCCACGCACCAGGCCTCCAGTGCGCCTCCCCAGTCCGGTACGTCCCGTGCCGACTCCCCGCACTCTACCTCCAGTGCGTGTGCAAAGTCCGGTACGTCCCGTGCCGACTCCCCGCACTCAACCTCCAGTGCGTGTGCCCAGCCAGGTTCCTCCAGTACCAGCTCCACACACCAGGCCTCCAGTGCGCCTCTACAGTCCGGTACGTCCCGTGCCGACTCCCCGCACTCGACTTCCAGTGCGTGAGCCCAGCCAGGTGCCTCCAGTGCCGACTCCACGCACCAGGCCTTCAGTGCGCCTCCCCAGTCCGGTACGTCCCGTGCCGACTCCCCGCACTCGACTTCCAGTGCGTGAGCCCAGCCAGGTGCCTCCAATGCCAGCTCTACGCATCAGACCGTCGGTGCGCCTCGACATCCCGGAGCCTCTCGTGATGATCGACAGCCCAGAGCCTCTCGTGATGATCGACAGCCCGGAGCCTCTCGTGATGGTCGACAGCCCGGAGCCTCCCGTGATGGTCGACAGCCCGGAGCCTCCCGTGATGGTCGACAGCCCGGAGCCTCCCGTGATGGTCGACAGCCCGGAGCCTTCCGTGACGATCGACAGCCCGGAGCCTCCCGTGACGGTCGACAGCCCGGAGCCTCCCGTGACGCTCGACAGCCCGGAGCCTCCCGTGACGCTCGACAGCCCGGAGCCTCCCGTGACGCTCGACAGCCCGGAGCCTCCCGTGACGCTCGACAGCCCGGAGCCTCCCGTGACGCTCGACAGCCCGGAGCCTCCCGTGACGCTCGACAGCCCGGAGCCTCCCGTGACGCTCGACAGCCCGGAGCCTCCCGTGACGCTCGACAGCCCGGAGCCTCCCGTGACGCTCGACAGCCCGGAGCCTCCCGTGACGCTCGACAGCCCGGAGCCTCCCGTGACGCTCGACAGCCCGGAGCCTCCCGTGACGCTCGACAGCCCGGAGCCTCCCGTGACGCTCGACAGCCCGGAACCTTCCGTGACGCTCGACAGCCCGGAACCTCCCGTGACGCTCGACAGCCCGGAACCTTCCGTGAAGATCGACAGCCCGGAACCTTCCGTGAAGATCGACAGCCCGGAACCTTCCGTGACGATCGACAGCCCGGAACCTTCCGTGACGATTATATGGCCGGAGTCGCCTGCCACACCGGTGCTCAGTCCTGGCCCGGTTATTTGCCCCGCTCCATGGCCTGAACTTATTTCCCCACCATTGTTGTATCCAGGACCGGTGGGTTGCCCCTTTACATGGCCGGAGTCGCCTGCCACACCGGTGCCCAGTCCTGGCCCGGTTATTTGCCCCGCTCCATGGCCTGAGCCTTTTTCCCCACCATGGTCATTTCTAGGACTGGTGGGTTGCCCCTTTATATGGCCGGAGTCGCCTGTTACACCGATGCCCAGTCCTGGCCCGGTTATTTGCCCCGCTCCTTGGCCTGAGCCTTTTGCCCCACCATGGTCATTTCCAGGACCAGTGGGTTGCCCCTTTAAATGGCCTGAGTCGCCAGCCACACCGGGCCCAGTAGAAATGGGGAGGAAGCTAGCCACTTCGCCGGGGCCGGAACCGCCACCTGCGATCGTGTGATGTTTTTTTTTCCTCCCTTACCCTTCCCTCATGTTTGTGTTTATTTTCTTGCGGCCGGGAGTCCGCGCCTTTGGGGGGGGGTACTGTCAGGCTCTGGCCATAGAGAAGCTTTGCTTCTCTATATTTCTATGGTCAGAGTCTGGCAGATCTATCATTTCTATTTCTGTCTGGTGTGTGTGTGTAGGATCCCTAATTAGAGGCAGCTGCTATGCATTACCTCTAATTAGGGATCTTACTTATATGTCTGTGTTCCACTCCGTTGGCGTGGTTCATTGTTATGTTATGTCCCGTGTCGTGCTACGTGTGTCGTTATATATATATATCATTTGTTATTTTGTATGGTTCGTCAGTTCGTATAAATAAAGATGTCGAACTATCGTTACGCTGCGCCTTGGTCTCTCTACACACCCGAACGTGACACAAATGTCATATCCATATTGCTGATAAAATAATACACCATATTCAGCATCATTTAATAATAATTGAGCGACTGGTGAAGCGAAACACACCAACTAAAGAAAAAGATAATGCCAATTCCATGTGAACAGAATTGAGACTCAGATTTTTCACTTGAACATTTATGGCAAACAAAATCCATTGATTTTATAGTAACAAACCATATAACTCTATGCACAATGACTACTTTTAACAATTTACACAGAACATTTGTCAGGCTCTGGCCATAGAGAAGCCTTTTGCTCCTCTATATAGTCTGACAGATCTATTATTTCTGTATCTGGTGGTGGTTTGTGGTGGATCCCTAATTAGAGGCAGCTGCAGTGCATTGTCTCTAATTAGGGATCCTACATATGTTTGTATGTTCCACATCGGGGTTGTGGGTCATTGTGCATATTCTCCAGTCACGGTCACAGTAAGTGTGTTTCAGTTTTGTAGTGTTATACGGTGTTTTGTTTGATCGTTCGTCATTTTTGAATTTGTAATTTAAAAAATGTCGAACTATTACTGCGCTGCGTCTTGGTCTCTCACCGTCCCGACTCGTGACAGAATGACCCACCACTTTGAGACCAAGCAGCACAACTGGGCTCGAGACAGAGAGGAGCCCGAAGGTAACCCCAAGATTTTTTTGGGGGGGGGGGCTATGGGGGTGGTCTGGTGGCGAGGAGGAAGCACCAGCACCACTCTCCATGAGCGAGGCGCCCGAGGACGGAGGATAAAGGGGGAGCGAAGTGCCGTGAGGAGGTGAGGTTGGGGGAAGGCAAGGGAAATGAATGGAGCGAGTTAAGGGAGTGGTTCAGGCAAGGTTGGAGGAGTGTAAGAGTCAGAGGAGGGAGCTGGAGTTAGGGGGCCCAAAGTGAGCATCCCCAATCCGGGTCCGGTCGTCGGCTCTACTCCCATGCCAGAGCAGTCCGCTCCACCGGGGCCCAGTCTGGGTCCGGGCGTCCGCTCCAGTCCCGTACCGGCTCCACACACCTGACCTCCGGTGCGCCTCCCCAGTCCGGTATGTCCCATGCCGGCTCCATGCACCCGACTTCCGGTGTGCCTCCCCAGTCAGGGTCCGGCCGTCTGCTCCGCTCCAGTGCCAGAGCAGTCCGCTCCACCGGTGCCCATTCCGGGTCCGGCCGTCTGCTCCGCTCCAGTGCCAGAGCAGTCCGCTCCACCGGTGCCCATTCCGGGTCCGGCCGTCTGCTCCGCTCCAGTGCCAGAGCAGTCCGCTCCACCGGTGCCCATTCCGGGTCCGGCCGTCTGCTCCCCTCCAGTGCCAGAGCAGTCCGCTCCACCGGTGCCCATTCCGGGTCCAGCCGTCTGCTCCGGTCCAGTGCCAGAGCAGTCCGCTCCACCGGTGCCAAGTCCAGGTCCGGCCGTCTGCTCCGCTCCAGTGCCAGAGCAGTCCGCTCCACCGGTGCCTAGTCCGGGTCCGGTTGTCTGCTCCACCCCCAGGCCAGAGCAGTCCGCTCCACCGGTGCCCAGTCCAGGTCCGGTAGTCTGCTCCACTCCATGGCCGGAGCTGCTTGTCCCACCGGTGCCCAGTCCGGGCCCGGTTATTTTCCCCGCTCCTTGGCCGGAGCCGTTAACCACACCGGAGCCCGGTCCGGCCCCGGTCATAAGGAGAGGGCATGGTAGGAAGTTGCCTACTTCGCCGGGGCCGGAACCGCCACAGAGGAACTAATCTTCCCTCCCTAACCCCCCCACCCCCTATGTATTTGTGTGTTTTGGGCGTCCGGGAGTCCGCACCTTTGGGGGCGGGGTACTGTCAGGCTCTGGCCACAGAGAAGCCTTTTGCTTCTCTATATAGCCATGGTCAGAGACTGACAGATCTATTATTTCTGTATCTGGTGGTGGTTTGTGGTGGATCCCTAATTAGAGGCAGCTGCAGTGCATTGTCTCTAATTAGGGATCCTACATATGTTTGTATGTTCCACATCGGGGTTGTGGGTCATTGTGTATATTCTCCAGTCACGGTCACAGTAAGTGTGTTTCAGTTTTGTAGTGTTATACGGTGTTTTGTTTGATCGTTCGTCATTTTTGAATTTGTAATTTAAAAAATGTCGAACTATTACTGCGCTGCGTCTTGGTCTCTCACCGTCCCGACTCGTGACAGAATGACCCACCACTTTGAGACCAAGCAGCACAACTGGGCTCGAGACAGAGAGGAGCCCGAAGGTAACCCCAAGATTTTTTTTTTTTGGGGGGGGGGGCACCGTCCCGACTCGTGACAACATTTGACAAAAACACATTCACTGGAAGAACTGTGCAGTTTGTTAACAGAGGTTCAAATTTTAATCACTTAATATTTGATAAACCAAATAGATATCAGTAAAAACACTATAACTCATTGGTAGGAGGGTTGGGGAGGTTACTTTATAAATGTAATCAGTTACAGTTACTAGTTACCTGTCCAGTAACATAACTCTTGTATTACACAAACTCAGTAACGTAATCTGATTACATTCAGTTACTTTTAGATGACTTTCCCCTTAAGAGACATTAGAAGAAGACTAACATGTATGTTACTGATTGAACGACATCTATTGAAGGATAAATCAATGTTAAAGTTTACATAGCTGGTCATATATGGATGTTACATGTTACTTTATGGGTTGGTTATGGAGGTGTCAGGCTCTGGCCATAGAGAAGCCTATTTGCTTCTCTATGTAGCCATGGTCAGAGTCTGACAAGTCCTTTCTTTCTGTTTCTGGTGGTGGTTTGTGTTGGATCCCTAATTAGAGGCAGCTGCAGTGCATTGTCTCTAATTAGGGATCCTACATAGGTTTATATGTTTCACACTGGGGTGTGGGTCATTATTGTATATTTCGCTGTATCTTTCGCAGTGACAGGAAGTGTGCGTTGTTACGTTTGTATATCGTGTGTCAATTTTGAACGTGACGTTTGTACAACGTGTTTGTTTTTTGTGTAGTAGTTCGTCATTGTGTTTATTTTATACATAGTATTAATAAATATGTCGAACTACGATCCCTGCGCTGCGCCTTGGTCTGTGTATGTACCCTCTCGTGACAGTAGGCTTCTTCTAACCCATTGCTTTCTACATATAATAATATGATTAAATGATATCTTTACATTAATATATATAATGTATAAGTCCAACAATTGATTACCCCTTTAAGTCTATCAAAAGAATGAGTTTGAGTCTCCAATAGATATTTTTTTTATCAGCATGAATTTATTCCATAGGCTGGGATCCTCACTATGCAGCTGTTGTAAGAGAGCATTTTCCCCTGGCTGTCTACTGGTTTCAAACACAATGATTGACAGGCAGATTAAACTTCTTGAATTCAACCATTATTGGGTTCAAATACACATTTAGATTTGTGAACAGCAATCCACAACAACCACAATCCGTAAGGAGCAAATAGCTAAATGAGAGAGCAGCAGTGTGTTTCACATCAATGCTCTATGTAGATATCAATAATAAGTGATATCCGTATCGCTGTAGACTACACGACTGATGTCATCCTTACCTCCAAGCGTTTGTTCAAGATAATCTTTAGATGCCGACAGCAGTCGTACCATTGGAAGACATAGCTTGGACTGTAGCCTACAAAAGCCTATTCCTGCTCTTTCCCGTGATCCATCAAACACATTTGGTGTGTCATCATAGTGGTCTCTGATTGGTGGTCATCATTTGGTGTGTCATCATAGTGGTCTCTGATTGGTGGTCATCATTTGGTGTGTCATCATAGTGGTCTCTGATTGAGGGTCAGACTCGCTCAGGTGGAACAAACTTCAACTTGCACCTGATTTCAACGCTGATTTGAATGTCATTGAGAAAACAGAAGTGTCAAATATTTTTTATCCGCAAACATCCTTTCTGAATTTAAAAGTAATTCTCTAAGTAATCTTCTAGTTTTTCAAAAGTATCTGTAATCTAATTACAATACTTTTGCTGGTAACGTAACAGATTACAGTTTGAGTTTTTGTAATCCCTTACATGTAACAGATTACATGTAATACGTTACTTCCCAACCCTGTTGGTTGGTCTACCTTTACTTGTTATTTCTGTCAAATCAAAGCCTTTGCTTAATCCTATTATTTAGTACAGAAAATGGTTTACATTTATATAATTTCTTAAAAATAAAGACTCAGCTTTCATTTGACACCAGATTTGACATGCTCCTATGAACTCCACATGATACTGCTCATGGGTCCCTTTATATGAAAATGCCTAGAACTGATGAGCCCTTGTCATAGAAGACTCTGGAGATCAGAGGAATCAAATGTTGCCATGAGGTCATTTTGAGAACGTCAGGATTTATTTCTTACCATCTTATCTCTTGTCCACATCTGCTAAATTGAGATAAATGCATTCCAGAGGCTCAAGTGACGTCATGGAAGCAGGGATTTCATAATAAGTATTTTTTCCACCCATACCAACAAGCAGTAATGCCATTTCATTATGTGTCCTTATCTCTTGTTTAGTTGAACTCCAGATTGTACTTTCCCTTTGTATTTGTGCCTTTGGATATTATTTAATGTCATGACTAAATCATAAAATATCAAGTTTAACATTATTGGAATACTACAAGAATGTATACTTTTTTTGCATGAAGGTTTTGTTGTAGGCTACATGTATGATTGAATCAGGTTACATTGAAAGGGAGAGGCTATACGGACATGACTGGTGCCAAAAGCTATGACGCACAGAACAGTATGTCGCGCAGCTGAGAGTTGAGTGGAGACAAACAGATTTGGTTCAGTCAATTCTGTCAGTTGTGTGGATGAGCACTTCCCAGCTAGCTCATTTTTGCTTATGGCTAGAAACTTCAGCGAAAATGTAAAACTTATCTGCTGAAGTTGGGACTTGGGAGAGTGGGTTAGAATCCTTCAGTTTTTATCCGAGTAATTGTTATTTTTCTTTTTTCTTTTTTTACAGGAATGTAGACATTAACAGTGGTGAGTATTCATGGATGCCAAGGGAAGCCAGGCTTCCCCAAAAAGTTGACCAAGAAGAGTTTTTTAAATAATTGTATCTTTCGTCTCTCTGTGTTACATAATTTTCCTTCAATTTGCAAGAGGCTGAATGTATGTCACAGGAGAAAGCATCTGAGCGAGAGAAACGTCGCCCCTCTGTCTCAGTATGTGTAGCCTATCTATCTGAGGCTGTCTGGTCAAAAGGAGTACGACATTGTTGCCGAACGTAGCATTGAATTTAAGGGAAGCCAGCGAGCATTTGGCCTCCCTTGATAAAAAAAATATTAAATTATAATCAGCGTTAAGTGAAACTGAGTGAGCTCAACTGTGAATGGTCCTAGCGTACCAGAAAAAAGTGTAGAGGGAAGCCCGTTTGGATTTGGCTTCAAACCAATCACATCACATCAAAAGGCAAACGTCACTGACAGAAAAAACTTGAATTGTTGTATCTTGTTGTGTTGTTGTCCTCTGGTGGTTAACTAGCTACAAGTTGACCTTTCCTAAATGAACCATGAATAGCCAATGACTATAACAGTGGTTCTGATCAACCATTAATTCATACATTGTGCCTATGGCCTGAGAGGATGGAAGTTCAATATGTAGCTGGATGTAGCTGGATGTAGCTAGATGTAGCTAGATGTAGCTGGATGTAGCTGGATGTAGCTGGATGTAGCTAGATGTAGCTGGATGTAGCTAGATGTAGCTGGATGTAGCTAGATGTAGCTAGATGTAGGAATCTAACTGGCTCATTGTTGCCCATGAAAGGAAGTTAGGCTAGTGAGCAAGCTTTTAACCAGGTAGCCTAGTACAACAAAAACTAAAAGTGTGTGACAGTCAAAGACCGTTTCAGCAACATGGAAAAGAAGAGGATGGCATTGGTGTTTCACTACAAGTAGGCTGGGTCAACATGTTCTTCTACTTATGCACTCTCACACACACACACAGAAATCACTACCATGGTCAGCCTCATGATATTTAGTTTACGTTGATTGGATGAATTGTTTCTGGTATCTTTTAGTTATCACTGCATTTGACTAAGCGTAGTTGTTTTGATGATGTTGAAATGCTGCTGGAATAGTGGAGGAGCTCCTGTTTTCTTTGCGACTTGCAGTAACTCTCTGTGGTTCTAAATCAATAGTTGTTTAGTGGTCTGAAAATGTCTGAAACATGAACTTGATTGACCATCCCCTTACAGCTGTTTCAGCTCTACTTTACCACCTCTGTACAGGGAACACTAATTAGTAATACCAACAAGTATGGGAACAAGAAGCAGCAGGGAGAAGGAAGATGTCCTGGAAACCTGTCACCATGGGTGACCTGCTCAACTACACTTCCTTAGTGATTTACATGGGACTGGTAAAGGTATCAACACTAGTTGACAACTGGAGCAAGCCCCCACTCTATCGGTTTGAGTTCTCCATCTCCATCATGAGTGAAAACTTTCTTTGGAAATGGCTGATTTGGGGGCCCAAAGCAACCTCACAACCATCACAAGACCCCCCTACTCAAGGTGAGGGCCACTATCCAAGGAGATACAACCTAGCCTACCAATTAAAGGTTACAACGTAGGTGCACAGGTCAAGAGAAACATTTGTGTAATTAAGGTGACAGACACTGACACATTCAATCCCGCCTTGCACACTCTTGCCTGCATCTAGCTGATCTAGAGTGTAATCATTAGTTGAACAGTTGCAAACAAGAGATTCTATTGGACATATTCAGGTATGTTTATCTCCGTTTTGTTCCGTTTGCTTCCGTTTAAGAAAAGTTTTTCAACAGAATTGGATAAATGAATACACCCCTGATCACGGCAAACACAGTTCACTTTCATAGCAGCCACATACAAACAGCATGATCATTTGCTCGTTGTATAATTCCTTCTTGCATCTATGCACGCTCCTCCTCCCTTCACTTGTGACCTTCAGTGCACATTACAACAGCTGTCTGTGACCAAGCGGAAAAACCTTCATACCATAACCGCTACAGCCTACATCGTTGTCACCTAACGTCATAGTCAACATAGCTAGATACTAGAACTAACGCATTAATACATCTGCTATAATCATGCAGTGAAGTGTACAGTAAGCAGTTTAGCAGTTACACTAAATATAAATGAATACAACCAAAAGTTCACCTTGACTTGGAAGTTCCAGTGTTGGATAGCCATAGCCAGCTAGCTAACATAGCATCCCTCTCTGTTTGAGCCGGGTGTTTGAGTAGGCTAAGCTAACTAGCTAACATAGCATCCCTCTCTGTTTGAACCGGGTGTTTGAGTAGGCTAAACTAGCTAGCTAACATAGCATCCCTCTCTGTTTGAGCCGGGTGTTTGAGTAGGCTAAACTAGCTAGCTAACATAGCATCCCTCTCTGTTTGAACCGGGTGTTTGAGTAGGCTAAACTAGCTAGCTAACATAGCATCCCTCTCTGTTTGAACCGGGTGTTTGAGTAGGCTAAACTAGCTAGCTAACATAGCATCCCTCTCTGTTTGAGCCGGGTGTTTGAGTAGGCTAAACTAGCTAGCTGCATTTGCTAGCTAGGTCAGTGAAAATGAAAAAACAAATAGAATGAAATAAAGCTTTCTCTCTCGCGTTCTCTCTCTCACTCGCTTGGTTCGCCTTCCTTTTTGAAGAAATTAATTTGTTCAAAACATTAACGATTGTATTTCTCTTTCTTTGAGTCAACTACTCACCACATTTGATCACTGCAGTGCTAGCTAGCTGTAACTTATTCTTTCAGTACTAGATTAATTATCTGATTCTTTGATTGGGTTGAAAACATGTCAGTTCATACTGCAAGAGCTTTGATAGGTTGGATTTATGCATACTCTCAAGCAAACGTTCATGTTGATATATCTCACACTTTGCGTGGACACTATCCCACACATGGTTTACGCACAGATTTGTGCCTATGCAGGATAAATGAGGCCCCTGATCTAGAATAAGCCCTAATATCACCACTCTCAGCACTCCCTGTTCTTTCACTTAGTGGTCACTGTCTGTGTATAGTACAACTTGTGAAAGTTGGGAGGAATATGCTGAGCTGCAGCCTGCAGGGCAGTTGTTAGAGAGCACAGACATTCTTCAATGTGTTCTGTTCTGTTCTATTCTGCAGCTGATGTTTTTACTTTACAGGGATGGTCCATCTGTCTGTAAACAATGGTTCGTTGCAAGCTGATGCAACTTTTGGTCCTGTTCTGTGTGTGTTGTATAACATTTCATATTTCTCTCTCTCTCTTTGAAGGTTATCTTCAATCAATAATCAACCAGTCCTGTATGTACTGCACTTCAGATAGAAAACCTGGTTGAAGCAGAAACTTTAGCGTGTTTGTGCGTACAGTGTGTTTCTGTGTGTGTGTGTTGTGTATGTGTGTCTGTGAGATAACACACGGCACCCTGATGTTCACTGAAACCCTACACTTTTATCTCCGCTCCACTCTAAGCAGTTCCAGATTGTGCTTCAAGTTCAAACACACTGTAGACGGAAGAGACCCAAATGTGCTCTCCGCCTCATCAGACATGAAATGCATATCTCATATACAGTATTCTCCACCACAGGGGTAATATAGAGACATTACTGTATGTAGAGATACTGCAGAGTGATTGGGGGTGGAGGTGTTGGGGTTGGGATAAAGGGGAAATGGTTTGTAGTGAATTCATGGGGAGGTAGCCTTTGGGAGATATAACCGTAGCCGTGGGAAGTAGGGCTGCTGACGGTGTTGCAGCACCCCCTGAAAAATCGGAATATAAAATATATTTTAATAAAAAAACATATACATTTTTTTAAAATGTTTCTCACAAAAGTAGTGCACTGGGCCTTTACTAGTCCTGTATTAGCGTATCGATATAGACGTCTGTAACACTGGGCCTTTACTAGTCTTGTATTAGCGTATCGATATAGACGTCTGTAACACTGGGCCTTTACTAGTCTTGTATTAGCGTATCGATATAGACGTCTGTAACACTGGGCCTTTACTAGTCTTGTATTAGCGTATCGATATAGACGTCTGTAACACTGGGCCTTTACTAGTCCTGTATTAGCGTATCGATATAGACGTCTGAGGCCAAACATTCTTTCAGCATCTCAGCTTTGTATAATTATCTTACAGTATCTTGGAGGATTCAATGGTTGGAATTGTAAGAGTTGTTGCCCTCTCACTTTCTCTGAGATTGTCTTTCTAATGGAATCCAGAAAGAACAAAACCCTGTCCTCAAACATTTACATCAAAACCCTGTCCTCAAACATTTACATCAAAACCCTGTCCTGAAACATTTACATCAAAACCCTGTCCTGAAACATTTACATCAAAACCCTGTCCTGAAACATTTACATCAAAACCCTGTCCTCAAACATTTACATCAAAACCCTGTCCTGAAACATTTACATCAAAACCCTGTCCTCAAACATTTACATCAAAACCCTGTCCTGAAACATTTACATCAAAACCCTGTCCTGAAACATTTACATCAAAACCCTGTCCTCAAACATTTACATCAAAACCCTGTCCTCAAACATTTACATCAAAACCCTGTCCTGAAACATTTACATCAAAACCCTGTCCTCAAACATTTACATCAAAACCCTGTCCTCAAACATTTACATCAAAACCCTGTCCTCAAACATTTACATCAAAACCCTGTCCTCAAACATTTACATCAAAACCCTGTCCTCAAACATTTACATCAAAACCCTGTCCTCAAACATTTACATCAAAACCCTGTCCTCAAACATTTACATCAAAACCCTGTCCTGAAACATTTACATCAAAACCCTGTCCTCAAACATTTACATCAAAACCCTGTCCTCAAACATTTACATCAAAACCCTGTCCTCAAACATTTACATCAAAACCCTGTCCTCAAACATTTACATCAAAACCCTGTCCTCAAACATTTACATCAAAACCCTGTCCTGAAACATTTACATCAAAACCCTGTCCTCAAACATTTACATCAAAACCCTGTCCTCAAACATTTACATCATAACCCTGTCCTGAAACATTTACATCAAAACCCTGTCCTGAAACATTTACATCAAAACCCTGTCCTCAAACATTTACATCACAACCCTGTCCTGAAACATTTACATCAAAACCCTGTCCTGAAACATTTACATCAAAACCCTGTCCTCAAACATTTACATCAAAACCCTGTCCTGAAACATTTACATCAAAACCCTGTCCTCAAACATTTACATCAAAACCCTGTCCTCAAACATTTACATCAAAACCCTGTCCTGAAACATTTACATCAAAACCCTGTCCTGAAACATTTACATCAAAACCCTGTCCTGAAACATTTACATCAAAACCCTGTCCTCAAACATTTACATCAAATGAAATATTTTTCTTAATGAAATAACACGGGCAGTATTAATTTACCATCCTTACAAACCATGTAATGTAATTGTACATTACTGTATTGTACATACATATTACCCCAAATGATATCATACACACTTTTAGCTATTAAAGTATCTCTTCCTGTCATTTACCTGTACAGTTTGTGTAAACATGCAAGTATTCACTTATCTGTAAATATAACTGTATACCTAACTGTACAGCTAATTTAACCATGCAAGATTTTCACTTACCTGTTCATTTAGCCAGTCTGTCTATTAAGTAAACTATATTACCCTCGCTCATATCATACGCATTTTTAGCTACTGAAGTATTTCTCTGCCATCGACCTGTATAGTATAGTTAACCATCCAACATCCACCAATGTATAGTGTACATATTCAGCCAACCACCCATACTATGCTATGTCTTTTTATAGCTTTTTTTGCACTCCAGATATCTTGTATTTCTATACTTTTTCATACTGCCGCTCTATGTATCATGTACCGTGTATCTGTCTTTTGTGTACTTTCGTTGTGGCATTTTGCACCTGCCCTGTGTTTTGTTGTAGCTGCTTGACAATGAAATTTCCCCCTCGGGGATCAATAAAGTACCTATCTATCTATCTAAGCTGGTCATCTAGGTTTGTACTTGTAGACTTTCCATCACCATGAAGAAAAACAATGCACAATACAGTAATTGAGTACATTGAGACATCAAGTGTTTTAAATGTATGCTCCTGGTCCGTGTTTTAAATGTATGCTCCTGGTCCGTGTTTTAAATGTATGCTCCTGGTCCGTGTTTTAAATGTATGCTCCTGGTCCGTGTTTTAAATGTATGCTCCTGGTCCGTGTTTTAAATGTATGCTCCTGGTCCGTGTTTTAAATGTATGCTCCTGGTCCGTGTTTTAAATGTATACTCCTGGTCCGTGTTTTAAATGTATGCTCCTGGTCCGTGTTTTAAATGTATGCTCCTGGTCCGTATCCAGCAAAAGCGGTTTGAAATGGAGAAGTACTATCAAAATTGTCCCATAGGAAACACTTGTTTTCTGTTGTAAAGCGTTTTAAATGGTCTTACTATGATGTGGCCTACTGAACACAACCCTAATGTTAACTACTGTAGATAGTGTTTGTTCCAGTGTTGTTTATGGAAAAAGGGACTCATGAGTTCCACTTGTCAGTGCCTAAATTAGAACCATTACAGTGGATCGGATCAACAGATAAGACTGTTTCACGTTATCCCTAAATACAGTATATATCAAACCCAATGTTTTCCCGATATATCCCTGGATGTATCACATCACTTTTCAGGCTCAAGTTCAAGACAGACATTTCCTGATTTTTTTTCCTGATCTTAAAATAACGGACTAAAAAACCCGAAATGTCACCCTTTTCCCTACAAAGTGCACCTAAGGGTCAAAAGTCAGTACTATGTATGGAATATGATACCATTTCAGATGCACCCAGCATTTATTTGTGGCGTTGACAAACGAGCATATCCTGTACGGGGAGGCGGAAAATGTATGGGGCAGAAACAGCAGATTAACCAGCATCAGCCATTCCTGCAGTGGCAGCCGAGCAAAGTAAAGAGCCACCATGAAACTAATGTTCTATGTTTTATTGTCACACACACCGGATAGTTGCAGTGAAATGTGTTGTTTTACTCTGTACTGTCTACCCAGCAAGCACTGGTGTCTGTGGTGCTAGGGAGACAGGAAGGGCCCCAGGGTGTGTGTGTGTGTGTGTGTGTGTGTGTGTACAGTATGCCCTCAACAGCTGGCTTGTGAGGGAGCTGATTTACTTGTTTTGCTTATACCGGTTGAGGATGGTTCACGATGGATAGCTGATTCTGACTCTGAAGTAAAGAATTTTGATGCTGAAGTTGGCAGAGCTGATCCTAAATCAGTTGTTAAGAGCCCTAGAGGGTATCATTGTGCCTATGACTCCACTCATTTACTGAGGTGGGTGTGTGGTTGGTGGGGGGTTCAGATATCAAAAAGAGCACCCCTCCTGTAATCAGACCCTGTCCCAACCATGGGGGTGGAGTGTGGGGGTGGTAATGACCCTGGTGTATACCCCCCAGGGGACATTTGGCAACTGCCCTCTCACAGGAATTGACACAGAGTGGGGGGTGCACTGGGACGAACGCCATGTTGGTGCTAATGGCTGGTGTATTTACTGTTCTTTACATCTGTGTGTGCATGTATGTGGCTGGCTGTACACGTATGCATGAGCATGTGTGGCTGTGTACCCTGTAGTAAATGTGTGTGAACCCTAGATGAAAGCTAACCTGTGGGAGGCTTTTTAAAGGCATAAACTGACATCCTGTAATATTCAGACTGGCATGAAACAGACTGAGGGGATAAACAACTGTCATCTGTGGCACTTAGGTAGGTATCCTACTGTGTGTGCATGTGCGTGTGCGTCAAAGAGAGAGAGACAAGAGAGAGAGACAGAGCGAGAGACAGAGAGAGAGACAGAGAGAGAGACAGAGCGAGAGACAGAGAGAGAGACAGAGAGAGAGACAGAGACAGAGACAGAGAGAGAGACAGAGCGAGAGACAGAGAGAGAGACAGAGCGAGAGACAGAGCGAGAGACAGAGAGAGAGACAGAGACAGAGACAGAGACAGAGACAGAGCGAGAGAAGGGGAAAGAGTGGATGGTCAGTGTCAGAATGTGAGTGTAACAGGTGGCATCAGTTTGTCAATAGCCAAGTATATTTGTGAATGCTGGCTTGTATCCGGCTGTGTGTGTCAGGGAGAAAGAGAGCTAGTAAGGGAGACGGTAAGACAGGAATGAATGAGAACTTTGCTCCTAGTGTGTGTGTGTGTGTGTGTGCGTGCGTGTGTGTGTGTGTGTGTGTGTGTGTGTGTGTGTGTGTGTGTGTGTGTGTGTGTGCGTGCGTGCGTGCGTGCGTGCGTGTGTGTGTGTGGGCCCTCAGCAGATGTGGCCTGAACAATGACCTGGCCAAATAAAAGGAAATAGCATATAAATACCCTATTACATCTGCATACTCCCTGTGTGATATGAATGAATGTGTTAGGGATGTTCCATGGCAGTGAGTGTTTTCAAGTTGCAGCATTCTAAACTAGAGTCAAAGGTTAAGGTAGAAATTTGAACACAGCTCATGCACAAATACAGTATGTCTTATTTTTATAATGCCCTGCAAGTCTCTCCTTCCTGTTCTTCCTCTCCCTGTTTGGATCCAAAGGTGAACAGACTGAGGAGGTGGTGCGTCACTTGTACTTTCTGAGCAAAGGTCAGATTTCTATCCCCTTATGAGCATGACACCTGGTTTCACAGAAACACACCAACTAAATACATTTCAGAAAGTGTTTGTGTTTGATGTATTAACCGTGGATGCCTGTTCACTACAGTCTGAATCCAAACTGCAGACTTAAGTACTATATATGACATATATTGTGACTAGTGACGGCGTGTAAAGTCCTAGTATAATATAGTAGCTAAGTGTTGATAGTAAGAGATAGTCTTTATGAACAGGGATTAAAGCCCTGTAAGGAGCCTGGTCTTAAATCCTATCCTGGTGATACGTCCTCCTGTATCCAGGCCACATATAGGGAACACAGCTATAAATACACCACACACCCCTCCAGTCCTCTACCTTGTCCTCCTGTATCCAGGCCACATATAGGGAACACAGCTATAAATACACCACACACCCCTCCAGTCCTCTACCTTGTCCTCCTGTATCCAGGCCACATATAGGGAACGCAGCTATAAATACACCACACACCCCTCCAGTCCTCTACCTGGTCCTCCTGTATCCAGGCCACATATAGTGAACACACTCTTCCACACCAACATCCTTTCTCTTTTTTATGTTGTATTGTTATTGAAGTTTTTAACATCCATTTTTACAAATGTGAAGCCGCTCCGTATCCCAAACCACCCATCCCTCCCACATACCGACCCACATCCCCTTATACTCAATAACTGGTTGTGCCACCTTAAGCTGTAATGACTCCAACCAAATGCTTCCTGTAGTTGTTGATCAGTGTCTCACGTCGCTGTGGAGGAACTTTTGGCCCACTCTTCAATGTAGAACTGCTTATCTCAGTGACATTCGTGGGTTTTCAAGCATGAACTGCTCATTTCAAGTCCTGCCACAACATTTCAGTTGGCATTAGGTATTGACTTTGACTAGGCCATTCCAAAAATTAAAATGTGTTGCTTTTTAGCCATTTTCATGAAGACTTGATTATGTCTTTTGGATCATTGTCTTGCTGCATGAGCCAGCTGACCCTAAGCTTCGGCTCACAGAGGGATGTTCTGGTTCGAGCCCTGTCTGTGTCGCAGCCGGCCACGACCGGGAGACCCATGAGGCGACGCACAATTGGCCCAGCGTCGTCCGGGTTAGGGAGGGTTTGGCCGGCCGGGTTGTCCTTGTCCCATCGCACTCTAGCATCTCCTGTGGCGGGCCGGGCGCATGCACGTTGACTCAATTGCCAGGTGGACGGTGGTTCCTCCGACACATTGGTGCGGCTTGCTTCCGGGTTAAGCGTTCATTGTGTCAAGAAGCAGTGCGGCTTGGTGGGTTGTGTTTCGGAGGATGCACGGCTCTCAACCTTCGCCTCTCCCGAGTCCGTACCAAAAAATAAATACAAATAAAAACAGAGGGATGTTCTGACATTCTCCTGTAGAGTTATCTGATACAGAGCAGAATTCATGGTTCCTTCTATTAAGGCAAGTCGTCCAGATCCTGAGGCAGCAAAGCATCCCATACCATCACACCACCATCACCATGCTTGACAGTTGGTATGAGGTTCTTACTTACAGCGGAATGCAGTATTTGGTTTTCGCCAGTTAGCTAGTTAGTTAAATAAAAGTTGTACTTTTGACTCATCGGTCCGTAGAACATTCTTCCAATAGTCTTGATAATCATCCAAGTGCTTCCAGGTGCTTTTTTGGCTAACTTGAGTCAACTTTTTGGATGAGATGGGTCGCATTATGTCCGGCGAAAACCTCATACCAACGGTCAAGCATGGTGGTGGTGGTGTGATGGTATGGGATGCTTTGCTGCCTCAGGACCTGGACGACTTGCCTTATTCTGGCGTGAGAGAGGTCTGTCTAGTAGAGGGGTATTCAACCATGGGTCCATGGAGATACTGCAGGGGTCCATGAAAATATTTCAAAAACAAGGGGAACATTTTATTTTATTTGTTATTTAAATTTTTATGAATATCGCTATCAACAACAGAATAAACCAATTTTGAATTAAATACCTAAAGAAGAAAAGATGACTATCTTCTTTCCAATGATGTCAACTCCTAATACTCCTCATTATTTCCCAGTTATGAGAGGTGTGTTTTCTGGTTTTCTTTGAAGAAGCTTAAATTGTTTGCTCTGTGCGTTTGTCTCCTGAATGAGTTTTCTAGACTTAGTGTTTGTTGTTTTCCCAGTGTTACTGTGATCCTTCAGTTACCGTTTCTCAGTAAAGTAATATGTTGATCCTGAACCACTAATTCCTTGTCTGGTCTCTTCTCTGCTCCTGGTCCAACCTCACCATGTCACAGCAAGCCTCTAACTACAACAAGGACCCAACAGTGATCACCCAGATCAAGAATATTCAATATTTATGGACGCGACTGACTGAGATGGCATTGCATATCAAATACTAGGCTAGAAGCTAGCTAAATAGCTAGTTGCTAGCAAACCTACTAATATGACAACCAAATTCAAAAGTATCAGTTGCTGAAAACAGCTGGTCATACTAGAAACATGTTGGAGGATTTGAACGCTTTAGCGGCTGAGGGGACCAGAGATATTCATGTTCATCACTCAACACGTTAAAATATGTCTCAATCAATGATAGGTAGCTAGCTACGTTTTTTCTTCGTTAGACCTGTGTTTACAATGTATCTAATTTCAGTTTGTTTAGTTGTTGGTTTAGCTTTCTGTAACTTTGTAGCAAGTACGGTCTGCATGTGTAGGCACATATTGTGTCATGATTGCAAGGTGTCCTGATATATTTTCCAACTGTCCATTCTAGAATGCCCTTCTAGCCAATCAGAAACAAGTATTTAACAATGCTGTGGTATAAAGATAAAATAAGATGTCCACATAGGTCTATCTCAGTATATCTACTGAGTCAATATCCGGCTATACCATGTATGATATCCGGAGGGAATCCAACAATTATTTGTGAATGAAAGAAAAATATGGATTTCATATTTGTCAAGTTATTGAGCATGTGCTGAAAACTTGGAAATGGATCAGAAGTCCCCCTTATTTTCAGCATACAGTGGGGAGAACAAGTATTTGATACACTGCCGATTTTGCAGGTTTTCCTACTTACAAAGCATGTAGAGGTCTGTAATTTTTATCATAGGTACACTTCAACTGTGAGAGACGGAATCTAAAACAAAAATCCAGAAAATCACATTGTATGATTTTTAAATAATTAATTTGCATTTTATTGCATGACATAAGTATTTGTAACATTTTATTTTATTTATTTAACTAAGGAGTGGCAACTAAAGAGTGGCTCCGTAAGAAGCATCTCAAGGTCCTGGAGTGGCCTAGCCAGTCTCCAGACCTGAACCCAATAGAAAATCTTTGGAGGGAGCTGAAAGTCTGTATTGCCCAGCGACAGCCCCGAAACCTGAAGGATCTGGAGAAGGTCTGTATGGAGGTGTGGGCCAAAATCCCTAATGCAATGTGTGCAAACGTGGTCAAGAACTACAGGAAACATATGATCTCTGTAATTGCAAACAAAGGTTTCTGTACCAAATATTAAGTTATGCTTTTCTAAAGTGTATCAAATACTTATGTCATGCAATAAAATGCAAATTAATTACTTAAAAATCATACAATGTGATTTTCTGGATTTTTGTTTTAGATTCCGTCACTCACAGTTGAAGAGTACCTATGACAAAAATTACAGACTTCTACATGCTTTGTAAGTGGGAAAACCTGCAAAATCGGTAGTGTATCAAATACTTGTTCTCCTCACTGTATATTGGAGTGAACAATAAAGTTATATTTCTATAAACTAGGGTCAGTCCTTGTAATTAATAAAGTTATATTTCTATAAACCAGGGTCAGTCCTTGTAATTAATAAAGTTATTTTCTATAATCCAGGGTCAGTCCTTGTAATTAATAAAGTTATATTTCTATAAACTAGGGTCAGTCCTTGTAATTAGTTCTCCTGTTCTCGTATAATGATACGTTTTTCAGATATGTGGCCACTTTCGTTTGTTTCCCGATACTTCAATTGACTGGTATTGTATCGCTAATCTGTTGCGGTAAAACCACGTACGGTTATTATGAGGACGACAACGTCTAATGCTGGCTTCAACTTGGCTTTCCATGCAAATCATTCCATTACAAAAGGAACCTGGTTTTTGTATGCTTTCTCATTATAAAAACAAGGATTTATTATGTTTTCCTGCGTCGGCCACATAGGCTGCAGAAATGTATTTAGTCAGGAAAGTCCACATTATCATCACATTTTAGAATAGAATGATTTGAAAATCAACGCATTTCCCATTGTATTATTATTAAAGTGGTAATGGTTCTATATTAAGCCTTATATGTACATACATCTAAGTTATTATATTGTAGTCATTTAGCAGATGCCTTGCTCAAGGGCACATCGACAGCAACCTTTTGGTTACTGCTACCTGCTGCACAACTGTATAACGTTGAGGTCCTTGATAATTGTAGTTATGTGCATGAAAAAGTCCCTGAATGGCCTTGAATTTGACTTGCCGATATCTGTATCAACCGTGCTTAAAGTATTTATAGTCCTAACCCTATGTTGTTGTAAGTGGAGTTAGAGGCCAATTTGCATATGTTCCTCTAAGTACACATACGGAACTGCATAAACATCATTACAATGTCACACAATGGCCCCATTATTTATAGAAAGCCTTGTACTCTCAATCATGGCAAACAAAGTCCACAGACAAAATGCTAACTTTCAGACAAGCTCTATAAATTCCTGCCTTCTAGTCTGTGTATGATTTGATCAGCATGAGCCATGTCTCTGTGTTGTGAATAACTCTGGGTCAGGCTCCCCATCCCCTCTGTGGCCTGTAATGGTCAGAAATCTACTGTTTACCCCTAGTTTGGGAAAGGGGGAGGATGAAGTAGAAAAAGGGAGGGAGGGAGGGAGGGAGAGAGAGAGAGAGAGAGAGAGAGAGAGGGGGAGGGAGGGAGGGAGAGAGAGAGAGAGAGAGAGAGAGAGAGAGAGAGAGAGAGAGAGAGAGAGGGAGAGGGAGAGGGAGAGGGAGAGGGAGGGAAATCTAAAGAAAGTTGGAGAGCGAGAATTTTTTGTACTGAAAATAATAGCCTCTGTTTGAGATGCCAACAGTGACATCTTAGGTTCCCTGAAGGGCTACAGAGAGCTGTTGAGGGCTAGGCTGCTGGGATTTGTTGTTCACTGGCAGCATGGGAAACTAGGGGGTTTAACCAAGTATGAATATCAGAGAAACGCCCCACAGGTCAAAGCAAGACAACCTGCCTCTTGATCAGACACACCTGCAGGTTCACACTGTCAAACATTAGCATACACACATTATTTTGACTGGCCTGTGATTTTCTACCAATCCCAGTGCTAGGGTGCTGCAGAATCGGTCCGTGCTATCCGGGACATGCTATCCGGGACATCCCTACCCCAAAGGAGTTTAAATAAAAAATGGTTAAGGTTAGGGTTAGGGTTAGGGTTTAGGATAGCATTGCCCCTGCAGTATCCCACTTCTCTCTGTGACAAAGACACAACCAATGACGGTGGGTCCCTTTGCCTCCTACACTCCTAACCTACTGTAGATGATACATGTCTCTCCCAAATGCATCTATATTTCCAGATAGATCGTATGATGTAAGTAGTCAAAACAACGTGTTAAATCTGCCTGTAGTCCAGACTAGTATTCCCTCATAATAGGACCCTTGGGGATCTCCATTACATTCCCCAGGAGCAGTCTATATTGTATGGTTAAGGCTATATATTCTTTACTCTCCATCTTTGGCTTCTTGTGTTGTGCTAATACATTATACTGTAGCCCAACCAAGAACATTGTCCAAGGATACCTATTATTTCCTAATCTCTAGTAGGTTTGGGGTGTTGTGTGTCATATACTCTCGACGGGTCCGAATTAGAATACGTGGACACCTACAAATACCTAGGCATCTGGTTAGACTGTAAACTCAACTTCCAGACTCACATCAACCATCTCCAATCCATAATTAAATCCAGAATTGCCTTCCTATTTCGCAACAAAGCCTCCTTCACTCATGCTGCCAAACATGCCCTTGTAAAACTGACTATCCTACCGATCCTTGATTTCGGCGATGTCATTTACAAACTAGCCTCCAACACTCTACTTAGCAAATTGGATGTAGTCTATCACAGTGCCATCCGTTTTGTCACCAAAGCCCCATACACTACCCACCACTGCGACCTGTATGCTCTCGTTGGCTGGCCTTCATTATATATTCGTCGCCAAACCCACTGGCTCCAGGTCATCTATAAGTCTTTATTAGGTAAATCCCCGGCCTATCTCAGCTCACTGGTCACCATAGCAACACCCACCCGTAGCATGCGCTCCAGCAGGTATATCTCACTGGTCACCCCCAAAGCCAACACCTCCTTTGGCCGCCATTCCTTCCAGTTCGCTGCTGCCAATGACTGGAACGAATTGCAAAAATCATTGAAGCTAGAGGTTCCTATCTCCCTCACTAACTTTAAGCATCAGCTGTCAAAGCTGCTTATCGATCACTGCACCTGTATATAGCCCTTCTGTAAATAGCCCACACTACTACCTCATCCCCTTATTTATATTTATTTTTGTTATTTTCACAAATCTTGCACTCCAGTATCTCTATTTGCACATCATAATTTGCACATCCTTCATTCCTGTGTTAATGATGATAATCTGTCATTTATTTCACCACTATGGTCTATTTATTGTCCTACCTCCTAACCTTACTGCATTTTGCACTACATTTGCACTCTGTATATAGATTTTCTATTGTGTTTTTGACTATGTTTGTTTACTGTGTAACTCTGTGTTGTTTTTGTCGAACTGCTTTGCTTTGTCTTGGCCAGGTCACAGTTGCAAATGAGAACTTGTTCTCAACTGACCTACCTGGTTAAATAAAGGTGAAATAAAATAAATAAAAAAATACAGTACATATACTGTAGATCTGTGTATTAAAGGCAGTGTAATTCCCGGCACTCTGGTATGGCAGCCTGGTGGTTATCCTGGTTAAGATAAGAACAGCTGGTTACCCAATCCTGGCCTGTGCACAGTGTGGATAGTCGTGCTGGACACCACAGACTATTTCATAGGATAACATTACTTACTGTAGTGTTTGTGTGTGTATGTGTGTGTGATTCACATACATGTGTGTACATACAGTACATGAGTGATTTCTCCAAGGATAACATACAGTGATTCCGCGCCAGCAGGAGCTGTGAGGTATCTGAATTCCAGGAAGCATTGTTGCTGTCAGGAGTGAGGAACGCCATTGGCTCTCAGTGAGGGGACTTTCCTCTGGCCTGGCTGTGCACACTGCACCGTTAGGATGCAGAACAATGAGTCCCTAATGACTCACACTTGCAATGACCACTCACTCACTCAGTCAGATACGCATGCATGCATGCTTACACACACTTATTCACATTCACTCAGTCATCAAGTTGTAATGAATCTGAACAGTTAGCTCCTAACTATTTAAGTTGGAATTCTAACAGTTCAAGTTAATCAGTCTAATCTAATGTCATCTTTATCTTCTAACCCTGAACTCCAGAACTGAGTTAGAAAGTGGGAGCAAGTGGTAGAGATAGTGTCTGGCAGTGGTAGAGTGGTAGAGATAGTGTCTGGCAGTGGTAGAGTGGTAGAGATGATAGTGTATGGCAGTGGTAGAGTGGTAGAGATAGTGTCTGGCAGTGGTAGAGTGGTAGAGATAGTGTCTGGCAGTGGTAGAGTGGTAGAGATAGTGTTTGGCAGTGGTAGAGTGGTAGAGATAGTGTCTGGCAGTGGTAGAGTGGTAGAGATAGTGTCTGGCAGTGGTAGAGTGGTAGAGATAGTGTCTGGCAGTGGTAGAGTGGTAGAGATAGTGTCTGGCAGTGGTAGAGTGGTAGAGATGATAGTGTCTGGCAGTGGTAGAGTGGTAGAGATGATAGTGTCTGGCAGTGGTAGAGTGGTAGAGATAGTGTCTGGCAGTGGTAGAGTGGTAGAGATAGTGTCTGGCAGTGGTAGAGTGGTAGAGGGAGGTAAAGAGAGAGTGTGAGAGATAGGGGGGAGGTGGAGAGAGAGGGATCAGGCTGTGTCTCTGGGCTGTGGGTAATGTAACCCAGTTGGGAAGACAAGACTGCTGCTGCTCGTCCATGGGCTCTCCTGCCTCTCTATGTCTTCTCTCGCTCTCTCTCTCTCCCTCACTACTGATCTCCATTCTTCTCTCTATTTTGCTGTTCAATCTCTCATCCCTGACTTTTTAACTCTAAACTAATTTGACCCCTCTCTCCAGCCTTCTCTGCTTTTGTTAACCCCCCCCCCCAGACCCCCCAAACCCCCCTCTGTAATTTCTATCATTTGTTCTGCCTGCAGTGTTATCTGTTCTCCAGTTCTCCCAAAGAGAAGGAGTCCCTCTGCGTAAGTCTGTATGTGGCTTGGCTGCCTGTATTGAGATATAATGAGTTTACCTTGAGAGACAGTGAGGTGGTTAATGAACAGTATCAGTATCATGCTGGATCCTCTTCAGGTTGAAATGCTGTTGTGCAGCATGTGTAGCTTATGCAGAGCCAAAGCATTAGTGTGGAATGTTTTTCTCCTTTTTTAAACACTTCGCAAGCACACGCACACATGTACTCTCTTTTTCTTTCTCTCTCTCTCTCTCTCTCTCTCTCTCTCTCTCTCTCTCTCTCTCTCTCTCTCTCCCTCTCTCTCCCTCTCTCTCCCTCTCTCTCCCTCTCTCTCTCTCTCTCAGAGAGTGTGATAGAGAGAGTGTGATAGAGAGAGTGTGATAGAGAGAGAGTGTGATAGAGATAGTGTGATAGAGAGAGTGTGATAGAGAGAGAGTTTGATAGAGGGAGTGTGATAGAGAGAGAGTGATAGAGAGAGTGTGATAGAGGGAGTGTGATAGAGAGAGAGTGATAGAGAGAGTGTGATAGAGGGAGTGTGATAGAGAGAGAGTGTGATAGAGAGAGAGTGTGATAGAGAGAGTGTGACAGAGAGAGAGTGATAGAGAGAGAGTGATAGAGAGAGTGTGATAGAGGGAGTGTGATAGAGGGAGTGTGATAGAGAGAGTGTGATAGAGAGAGTGTGAGTAGAGAGAGAGTGTGATAGAGAGAGTGTGATAGAGAGAGAGTGTGATAGAGAGAGTGTGATAGAGAGAGAGTGTGATAGAGAGAGAGTGTGATAGAGAGAGAGTGTGGGTAGAGAGAGAGTGTGATAGAGAGAGAGTGTGATAGAGAGAGAGTGTGGGTAGAGAGAGAGTGTGATAGAGAGAGAGTGTGATAGAGAGAGAGTGTGATAGAGAGAGAGTGTGGGTAGAGAGAAAGTGTGATAGAGAGAGAGTGTGGGTAGAGAGAGAGTGTGATAGAGAGAGTGTGATAGAGAGAGAGTGTGATAGAGAGAGAGTGTGATAGAGAGAGAGTGTGGGTAGAGAGAAAGTGTGATAGAGAGAGAGTGTGGGTAGAGAGAGAGTATGATAGAGAGAGAGTGTGATAGAGAGAGAGTGTGGGTAGAGAGAGAGTATGATAGAGAGAGAGTGTGGGTAGAGAGAGAGTGTGATAGAGAGAGAGTGTGGGTAGAGAGAGAGTATGATAGAGAGAGAGTGTGGGTAGAGAGAGAGTGTGATAGAGAGAGTGTGATAGAGAGAGTGTGATAGAGAGAGTGTGATAGAGAGAGAGTGTGGTAGAGAGAGAGTGTGATAGAGAGAGAGTGTGATAGAGAGAGAGTGTGGGTAGAGAGAAAGTGTGATAGAGAGAGAGTGTGGGTAGAGAGAGAGTGTGATAGAGAGAGTGTGATAGAGAGAGAGTGTGATAGAGAGAGAGTGTGATAGAGAGAGAGTGTGATAGAGAGAGAGTGTGATAGAGAGAGAGTGTGGGTAGAGAGAAAGTGTGATAGAGAGAGAGTGTGGGTAGAGAGAGAGTATGATAGAGAGAGAGTGTGGGTAGAGAGAGAGTGTGATAGAGAGAGTGTGATAGAGAGAGTGTGATAGAGAGAGTGTGATAGAGAGAGAGTGTGATAGAGAGAGTGTGATAGAGAGAGAGTGTGATAGAGAGAGTGTGATAGAGAGAGAGTGTGATAGAGAGAGAGTGTGATAGAGAGAGAGTGTGATAGAGAGAGTGTGATAGAGAGAGAGTGTGATAGAGAGAGTGTGATAGAGAGAGAGTGTGATAGAGAGAGAGTGTGATAGACAGAGTGTGATAGAGAGAGAGTGTGATAGAGAGAGAGTGTGATAGAGAGAGAGTGTGATAGAGAGAGAGTGTGATAGAGAGAGTGTGATAGAGAGAGAGTGTGATAGAGAGAGAGTGTGATAGAGAGAGTGTGATAGAGTGTGATAGAGAGAGTTATAGAGAGAGAGTGTGATAGAGAGAGAGTGTGATAGAGAGAGAGTGTGGGTAGAGAGAGAGTGTGATAGAGAGAGAGTGTGGGTAGAGAGAGAGTGTGATAGAGAGAGTGTGATAGAGAGAGTGTGATAGAGAGAGAGTGTGATAGAGAGAGAGTGTGATAGAGAGAGTGTGATAGAGAGAGAGTGTGATAGAGAGAGAGTGTGATAGAGAGAGTGTGATAGAGAGAGTGTGATAGAGAGAGAGTTTGATAGAGGGAGTGTGATAGAGAGAGAGTGATAGAGAGAGTGTGATAGAGGGAGTGTGATAGAGAGAGAGTGATAGAGAGAGTGTGATAGAGAGAGAGTGTGATAGAGAGAGAGTGTGATAGAGAGAGTGTGACAGAGAGAGAGTGATAGAGAGAGAGTGATAGAGAGAGTGTGATAGAGGGAGTGTGATAGAGGGAGTGTGATAGAGAGAGTGTGATAGAGAGAGTGTGAGTAGAGAGAGAGTGTGATAGAGAGAGTGTGATAGAGAGAGAGTGTGATAGAGAGAGTGTGATAGAGAGAGAGTGTGATAGAGAGAGAGTGTGATAGAGAGAGAGTGTGGGTAGAGAGAGAGTGTGATAGAGAGAGAGTGTGATAGAGAGAGAGTGTGGGTAGAGAGAGAGTGTGATAGAGAGAGAGTGTGATAGAGAGAGAGTGTGATAGAGAGAGAGTGTGGGTAGAGAGAAAGTGTGATAGAGAGAGAGTGTGGGTAGAGAGAGAGTGTGATAGAGAGAGTGTGATAGAGAGAGAGTGTGATAGAGAGAGAGTGTGATAGAGAGAGAGTGTGGGTAGAGAGAAAGTGTGATAGAGAGAGAGTGTGGGTAGAGAGAGAGTATGATAGAGAGAGAGTGTGATAGAGAGAGAGTGTGGGTAGAGAGAGAGTATGATAGAGAGAGAGTGTGGGTAGAGAGAGAGTGTGATAGAGAGAGAGTGTGGGTAGAGAGAGAGTATGATAGAGAGAGAGTGTGGGTAGAGAGAGAGTGTGATAGAGAGAGTGTGATAGAGAGAGTGTGATAGAGAGAGTGTGATAGAGAGAGAGTGTGGTAGAGAGAGAGTGTGATAGAGAGAGAGTGTGATAGAGAGAGAGTGTGGGTAGAGAGAAAGTGTGATAGAGAGAGAGTGTGGGTAGAGAGAGAGTGTGATAGAGAGAGTGTGATAGAGAGAGAGTGTGATAGAGAGAGAGTGTGATAGAGAGAGAGTGTGATAGAGAGAGAGTGTGATAGAGAGAGAGTGTGGGTAGAGAGAAAGTGTGATAGAGAGAGAGTGTGGGTAGAGAGAGAGTATGATAGAGAGAGAGTGTGGGTAGAGAGAGAGTGTGATAGAGAGAGTGTGATAGAGAGAGTGTGATAGAGAGAGTGTGATAGAGAGAGAGTGTGATAGAGAGAGTGTGATAGAGAGAGAGTGTGATAGAGAGAGTGTGATAGAGAGAGAGTGTGATAGAGAGAGAGTGTGATAGAGAGAGAGTGTGATAGAGAGAGTGTGATAGAGAGAGAGTGTGATAGAGAGAGTGTGATAGAGAGAGAGTGTGATAGAGAGAGAGTGTGATAGACAGAGTGTGATAGAGAGAGAGTGTGATAGAGAGAGAGTGTGATAGAGAGAGAGTGTGATAGAGAGAGAGTGTGATAGAGAGAGTGTGATAGAGAGAGAGTGTGATAGAGAGAGAGTGTGATAGAGAGAGTGTGATAGAGTGTGATAGAGAGAGTTATAGAGAGAGAGTGTGATAGAGAGAGAGTGTGATAGAGAGAGAGTGTGGGTAGAGAGAGAGTGTGATAGAGAGAGAGTGTGGGTAGAGAGAGAGTGTGATAGAGAGAGTGTGATAGAGAGAGTGTGATAGAGAGAGAGTGTGATAGAGAGAGAGTGTGATAGAGAGAGTGTGATAGAGAGAGAGTGTGATAGAGAGAGAGTGTGATAGAGAAAGTGTGATAGAGAGAGTGTGATAGAGAGTGTGATAGAGAGAGAGTGTGATAGAGAGAGAGTGTGATAGAGAGAGAGTGTGATAGAGAGAGAGTGGGATAGAGAGAGAGTGTGATAGAGAGAGAGTGTGATAGAGAGTGTGATAGAGAGAGTGATAGAGAGAGAGTGTGATATAGAGAGAGTGTACACTGGCTAGGCCACTCCAGGACCTTGAGATGCTTCTTACGGAGCCACTCCTTAGTTGCCCTGGCTGTGTGTTTCGGGTCGTTGTCATGCTGGAAGACCCAGCCACGACCCACCTTCAATGCTCTTACTGAGGGAAGGAGGTTGTTGGCCAAGATCTCGCGATACATGGCCCCATCCATCCTCCCCTCAATATGGTGCAGTCGTCCTGTCCCCTTTGCAGAAAAGCATCCCCAAAGAATTATGTTTCCACCTCCATGCTTCACGGTTGGGATGGTGTTCTTGGGGTTGTACTCATCCTTCTTCTTCCTCCGAACACGGCAAGTGGAGTTTAGACCAAAAAGCTCTATTTTTGTCTCATCAGACCACATGACCTTCTCCCATTCCTCCTCTGGATCATCCAGATGGTCATTTGCAAACTTCAGACGGGCCTGGACATGCCCTGGCTTGAGCAGGGGGACCTTGCGTGCGTTGCAGGATTTTAATCCATGACGGCGTAGTGTGTTACTAATGGTTTTCTTTGAGACTGTGGTCCCAGCTCTCTTCAGGTCATTGACCAGGTCCTGCCGTGTAGTTCTGGGCTGATCCCTCACCTTCCTCATGATCATTGATGCCCCACGAGGTGAGATCTTGCATGACCGAGGGAGATTGACCGTCATCTTGAACTTCTTCCATTTTCTAATAATTCTGCCAACAGTTGTTGCCTTCTCACCAAGCTGCTTGCCTATTGTCCTGTAGCCCATCCCAGCCTTGTGCAGGTCTACAATTTTATCCCTGATGTCCTTACACAGCTCTCTGGTCTTGGCCATTGTGGAGAGTTTGGAGTCTGTTTGATTGAGTGTGTGGACAGGTGTCTTTTATACAGGTAACAAGTTCAAACAGGTGCAGTTAATACAGGTGATGAGTGGAGAACAGGAGGGCTTCTTAAAGAAAAACTAACAGGTCTGTGAGAGACGGAATTCTTACTGGTTGGTAGGTGATCAAATACTTATGTCATGCAATAAAATGCAAATTAATTATTTAAAAATCATACAATGTGATTTTCTGGGTTTTTGTTTTAGATTCCGTCTCTCACAGTTGAAGTGTACCTATGATAAAAATTACAGACCTCTACATGCTTTGTAAGTAGGAAAACCTGCAAAATCGGCAGTGTATCAAATACTTGTTCTCCCCACTGTATATATAGTACCACTATTTAAGGTTTTCCCTGCCAGAGTCCCGGTCTTCATATAATCATAATTGTAGTGGTCGATGTGCCTGGGCTGCACTTACCAAAATTACTCTGTCCAAGGTTTCAATTTAGCCTGGAGCTAATGGTAGCCTTGGACCCCACTTTAATTAGATGGCAGTCCACTGGTCTTATCGCTACACTAGATGCTGTCCTGTCAAGGTAAAGGTGTGTGTGTACTGTGTATCAATCTACTAGTGTCCAACAGTGTATCCTTCGGGTTCTCTAAAGCTTCATGTTTGTGTTTTGATCACGCAGGGATACAGATTGGCAGATACAGTATCCTATGTTTAGAGTGCCAGGATGTTTGTGTGTGAGGGAGGCTTGTTGTAGTGTAATGTAATAAGATGTCAGTGGTTGGTTTTGTTTGGTTTTATTGACATTAAAGAAGATGTGGGTCCGAGTGTTCTAAGACTTCTACGAATGAAATGCATTGTTTCCCCTATATTCATTTAGCAGCAGTGGAGAGAAAAAAAAAGACAAAATATACTGTATAAAATATACAGTAGGGTGCGAAGTGATTGACAACCTTCATAAAGATGATTGATAGACTGTATATGATTGTTTGCTCAAATAAATAATGATGAGTGAGAAAGTTAGAGGGTCAACTTGTGTGTGTGTCTGTGTCTGTGTCTGTGTGTGTCTGTGTGTGTGTGTGTGTGTGTGTGCGTGCGTGCGTGCGTGCGTGCGTGCCGTGCCGTGCCGCGTGCCGTGCCGCGTGCGCCGCGTGTGCCGTGTGCCGTGCGTGCCGTGCCGTGCGTGCCGTGTGTGCGTGCCGTGTGCCGTGTGTGCCGTGTGCCGTGTGTGCCGTGTGCCGTGTGTGCCGTGTGTGTGTGTGCGTGCCGTGCGTGTGTGCCGTGTGTGCCGTGTGTGCGTGTGTGTGTGTGTGCGTGCCGTGCCGCGTGCCGTGTGTGTGTGTGTGTGTGTGTGTGTGTCTGACATATACTACCGGTCAAAAGTTTTAGAACACCTACTCATTCAAGGGTTTTTCTTTATTATTTTATTTTTTTTCTTTCTCTCCCACCCTCCTTCCTTTCCACTCTTCTTTCCTCTGGAGTGATTTGTTAAATCCATTAAACTGTGTGA
This sequence comes from Thymallus thymallus, assembly GCA_023634145.1. Taxonomy (NCBI): domain Eukaryota; kingdom Metazoa; phylum Chordata; class Actinopteri; order Salmoniformes; family Salmonidae; genus Thymallus; species Thymallus thymallus. The sequence continues at coordinate 104,412 of CM042411.1, read as the reverse complement.
AATGAACACTAAACACTACTAACTACCCTGATAGTAGTGGATGTCGTTGTTTGTTGTTGTTTCAGTGGCAATGCTGTTTTGTTGTTGTTTAGTCTGCTACAAGGGAGAAGCTGTAAGGGAGAAGCTGTAAGGGAGAAGCTGTAAGGGAGAAGCTGTAAGGGAGAAGCTGTAAGGGAGAAGCTGCTCCTTGTTTTCTGCCTCCTCCTGACCATTCCGAGAGATCCCTACTCTTATATAAGTTTTAATTGCAGCTTTGGAATTCTGGCCGCCCAAACTCAGACATTCCTAGACTTGTCTCGGCATCATGGCCAGACTGCTCCACGCTGCTCAGGGAATATGTGAATACAGGGAATCTGGGAAGCTCATAAAGCAGGAATCCTAGGGAAATGTATCAGAACTGTATAGTCCTGTGTAGCTCAAATGGTAGAGCATGGTGCTTGCAATGCCATGGTTGTGGGTTTGATTCCCATGGGGGACCAGTATGAAAAAATAACTAATTGTAAGTTGCTCTTGATAAGAATGTCTGCTAAATGATTAAAATGGAAATGTTAGGGAGGACCAAGTAGCTCTTTCATCTGTTAAGTGATTTAATTTTCATGTTTAATGATATTCATATGGACTTTAATCTCCTTAAAACCATTGGAAAATATTGTTGCACTGTTAACTGTTGAAGTAAAAGTTTATACACTGTATCAGTACAGTAATATAACAAAGACAATGCGTGAGGTGAGGTATGCAGCATGAACGTGTTGAACGGAAACCTTCCTACAGTGACATTCAGGGAATGTGGAAACGTGCCTCATTGTGACTGGCACAGCTGGGAAACCGAAAGAGCGGTCAATTTGTCTGAGGAAACACACACACACTCTGTGCCCACTGCAATAGCAGTCACCCAATCAAGCCCGGGTCATTCCATGTCAGTTCAGGAAGCCATTACACCCACCATCTCAAATTGTTCTGAAATCATTTCTGTAGATAGAAACTGATACGATTAGCATTCCTGAAAAATTATTTTGTTGAAATGTCATTTGATCTCTGAGAAATTAAGCTAATTAATTGCACCCAAATGGTCCTTTTAATTGATATAATTCACATAATATTCAACAAATGTAGAACCCAATATCAAATCTGGACCAACTTCTTCCTACCATTTACTGTTTCACACAAGCATATGGAGTAGCCAGCCATGCACACAAGCATATGGAGTAGCCAGCCATGCTCACAAGCATATGGAGTAGCCAGCCATGCACACAAGCATATGGAGTAGCCAGCCATGCTCCAATGGGCTGTTAAGATTTTTTTTGCCAAACAAGTTTTATTTAACTAGGCAAGTCAGTTAAGAACATATTCCTATTTACAATGACAGCCTACACCAACCAAACACAGACGACGATGGGCCAATTGTGCACCACCCAATCACGGCTGGTTGTGATACAGCCTGGAATTGATCCAGGGTGTCTGTAGTGACACCACCAGCACTGAGATGCAGTGCCTAAGACCGCTGCGCCTCTTGTGAGCCCATATAACACTGATTAATAACACTTTTACAGTGTTAGATTCATCATCTGTTGCACAATATGATATAAAACACAGGACTTAATTGTGACTTCAAGCTTCCTTTAAGAGGCATTTTCTCAGCTGTTTGCAATACAGGTATGATTGAACAATGAAGCAGGTGTTAAATATGTCCTTTGCTTCACAGAACGCAGCAGTTGACTACTCCATTGTCAACACTTTGATTTAAATCAGTAGACCTTTATCAATATCTTTGAAAATACCATATAATTATCATTAGCTTTTAAAACAATTCAATCTGTTTTCTTTTATCATATTTTCGACCAGGCTCTCTCTCCCGTATCCTGCCTATTGTTCCTCCAGTGAGGAGGATTCACCATATTCATCAAATGTTTTCATAAATTATCTGCAGATAATTGCCAAATGAAGGAGCCAAATGAACAGCTCTCTTACCGATGTAATTTGGTAAACTACTGATGAATAACTCACTTTGACTTGACTGTCTAGCAAATCCTGATGGATCTGCAACTAAGTCAGTTTAGGCATTAACTTTAAGGTTAGGGTTAAGTTTAGGAATTAACTCTGAAATCTTAAGGTTAGGCATTAACTCTGAATGGTTAAGGTAAGGGTTAAGGTTTGGTGTAGGCTTAAAACAAACATCTCAAAAGTAACTTTCTATCGCTGGATTCGAACTTCCAACCTTTGGAATCAGATGTGTATACACATCGCATCCCCATCCATAATGCTACTAGTGGACGGTTTCCATGGCGTCTCCTGACATTCTCAGACATGGATGGATGTTGAATACTGACCCGTATCACGGGTGACCTGGTTGGTGTATGAACCCTTACTCAACTCCAAGTGTTTGTTCTGTCTGAGTGCTGTGAGAGAGAGAGAGAGAGAGAGAGAGAGAGAGAGAGAGAGAGAGAGAGAGAGAGAGAGAGCGAGAGAGAGAGAGAGAGCGCTTCATTGACTCAACCCTCTCTGTGCCTCTTTTCTCTCTCTCTCTGTTTCCCCTTTCTCTGTCACTCAGGCTCGAGGGTGAGCCGAGCGCCTGGAAGTTGCCACAGTGACCACAGCGCTATGGCCTCGATCATTCTGGCAACCAGACAAACCCTCAAACCCGCAATCCAATCAACCAGACAAACCCTGTGTATAGTGTGTGTATAGTGTGTATAGTGTGTATAGTGTGTGTATAGTGTGTATAGTGTGTGTATAGTGTGTATAGTGTGTGTATAGTGTGTGTGTGTGTGTGTGTGTGTGTGTGTGTGTATAGTGTGTGTGTGTGTGTGTGTGTGTGTGTGTGTGTGTGTGTGTGTGTGTGTGTGTGTGTGTGTGTGTGTGTGTATAGTGTGTGTGTGTGTGTATAGTGTGTATAGTATGTGTATAGTGTGTATAGTGTGTATAGTGTGTATAGTGTGTGTATAGTGTGTATAGTGTGTATAGTGTGTATAGTGTGTGTGTGTATAGTGTGTATAGTGTGTATAGTGTGTATAGTGTGTATAGTGTGTATAGTGTGTGTATAGTGTGTATAGTGTGTATAGTGTGTATAGTGTGTGTATAGTGTGTATAGTGTGTGTATAGTGTGTATAGTGTGTATAGTGTGTATAGTGTGTATAGTGTGTGTATAGTGTGTATAGTGTGTATAGTGTGTATAGTGTGTGTATAGTGTGTATAGTGTGTGTATAGTGTGTGTATAGTGTGTATAGTGTGTGTATAGTGTGTATAGTGTGTGTATAAGTCAAGTCAAGTCAAGTCAACTTTATTTATAAAGCGCTTTCAAAACCATTAAAATGGACCAAAGTGCTGTCCATGAGTAATAAATAACTCCAAAGTTACACAAAAATTACAATAACTCTAGAATACACATTAAAAAAACATCAACACATGACACCATTAAATCAAACATATAATCACTCACAGTTCTCAGACCCATTCAAACGTCATAAGCTTGATGGAATAAGTAAGTCTTCAAGTCCTTTTTAGATAGATAGATAGATAGATAGATAGATAGATAGATAGATAGATAGATAGATAGATAGATAGATAGATAGATAGATAGATAGATAGATAGATAGATAGATAGATAGATAGATAGATAGATAGATAGATAGATAGATAGATAGATAGATAGATAGATAGATAGATAGATAGATAGATAGATAGGTACTTTATTGATCCCCCGGGGGGGAAATTTCATTGTCAAGCAGCTACAACAAAACACAGGGCAGGTGCAAAATGCCACAACGAAAGTACACAAAAGACAGATACACGGTACATGATACATAGAGCGGCAGTATGAAAAAGTATAGAAATACAAGATATCTGGAGTGCAAAAAAAAGCTATAAAAGGACATTGCATAGTATGAGTGGTTGGCTGAATATGTACACTATACGTTGGTGGATGTTGGATGGTTAACTATACTATACAGGTCGATGGCAGAGAAATACTTCAGTAGCTAAAAATGCGTATGATATGAGCGAGGGTAATAATAGTTTACTTAATAGACAGACTGGGTAAATGAACAGGTAAGTGAAAATCTTGCATGGTTAAATTAGCTGTACAGTTAGGTATACAGTTATATTTACAGATAAGTGAATACTTGCATGTTTACACAAACTGTACAGGTAAATGACAGGAAGAGATACTTTAATAGCTAAATGTGTGTATGATATCATTTGGGGTAATAATAGTAATTCCCTTAAAATACAGTCCTTAGTGCGCAGGGTTTAATTACAGACAACTGCACTTATTGCACATTCGATATACTAAAAGCAATGAGAAAAGGTGCAACTGGCAGGATACTAATATGCATTCCTGAGTCAATGCCTACGTCCAATAATTACTTACAATATTGCATGTGATATAATATAACAACTGTACATGAGTATGTATATACAGACCTGTATGAATAAATAGGTCCTGAGTGGATGAGTGCTGACGGACCAGAGTTACTCACGGATGGATGCATAATTGTTAAACTAGGTCCTAGCACCCCAACAGTTCCAGATCTATGTTGCCGACGGCACGGCACCCCGGTGAGGCATTATACAGTCTCATAGCCGCCGGCAGGAAGGACCTCCTGTAGCGCTCTCTGGCACACCGTGGTGGGATCAGTCTGTGACTGAAAGTGCTCCTCTGCGTCATAACCATAGCGTGCAGAGGGTGGGTGACGTTGTCCATGATGGCCAGCAGTTTGGCCAGGATCCGTCTCTCCGCCACCTCCTCTAGAGTGTCAAGGCTCATCCCCAGGACAGAGCTAGCCTTCCTGATCAGCTTATTTACCCGAGAAGCATCACCGGCTTTGATGTTTGCACCCCAGCACACCACTGCAAAAAAGATGGCACTGGCCACCACAGACTGGTAGAAGGTATGCAGTAGTTTACTGCACACGTTGAAGGACCTGAGCCTCCTCAGAAAGTAGAGTCGGCTCTGGCCCTTTTGGTACAGGGCCCCGGTGTTACCAGCCCATTCCAGTCTGTTGTCCATATGGACACCCAGGAACTTGTATGACTCAACCATTTCCACATCCATCCCCTTTATAGGGACTGCAGTCAGTTGTGCCTTGGTTCTCCTGAGGTCCACCACCATCTCCTTAGTTTTGCTGATGTTGAGCTGAAGGTGGTTCTGCTCACACCACAACACAAAGTCATGGATTGTGCTTCTGTACTCCTCCTCCTGCCCACCCCTGATGCACCCTACAATAGCAGAGTCATCCGAGAACTTCTGTAGGTGGCATGTTTCAGAGTTATATCTGAAGTCTGAGGTGTAGAGGGTGAACAGGAAGGGGGACAGGACCGTACCCTGGGGGGGCCCTGTGTTGCTAACTGCCCGTTCTGACACACAGCTCTGTAGTCGCACAAATTGTGGCCTACCGTTCAGGTAGTCCGTGACCCAGGAGACTAAGGGTGCTTCCACTTTCATCCTCCTTTTTAAAAGTATCTATGCTTGGCAAGGATTTCAAAGATAGCGGCAACTCATTCCAAAGTGCAGGGGCCGCAACAGAAAAGGCGCGATCTCCACTACGCCTCAAGCGAGATCGTGGGACGGTTAAAAGCATGTTCTGAGAAGAACGTAGATGACGTTGAGACTGATATGGGATTAACATGTCCTTTATATATTCAGGAGCTCGATCATGTAATGCTTTAAAAACAAACGTTAATACCTTGTATTGTATTCTAAATTTGACAGGTAGCCAGTGAAGGGTTATCAATACAGGTGTTATGTGATCTCGTTTTCTGGTATTTGTTAAAAATCTTGCTGCAGCATTTTGAACGTACTGAAGACGAGTAACCAGTGATTCACTTATGCCTAGATAAAGAGCATTACAATAGTCCAACCGGGTTGAAACAAAGGCATGCAGAACAATCTCCAAATCCTTGTATAAAAGGATGGGTTTTAATTTTGCCAATTTTCTCAACTGAAAAAAAGATGATTTCACGACGCTATTAACTTGACGATCAAAGCGCATTTCAGAATCGAAGAATACTCCGAGGTTCTTCACATAACTCATATTATTGGACAATAGTCCACAATTTCCAGCCAGGCTATTCCCAAGCTGTTTGTTCCCAAACATAATAAACTCAGTCTTATCTTCATTTAATTGTAAAAAATTATTTGTTAGCCATCCCTTTACCTCAGTCAAGCACTTACAAAAATTAGTGAGAGATACACAGCCATCACACTCCAAAGGAAAGTACAGCTGTAAATCATCAGCATACAAGTGATATTTAATATTATGTTGCTTAAAGATGGAACCAAGGGGTAACATATATAACGAAAACAAAGTTGGACCAAGGATTGAACCCTGAGGAACCCCCCAAGAAATATTCGCGGATGTAGAGACATGATTTCCAATTTTGACAGAACATGTCCTGTCATGCAAATAAGAGGAGAACCACTTAAGGGCTACGCCATTGATCCCTACATAATCTCTGAGGCGTTCTATTAAAATTGTGTATAGTGTGTATAGTGTGTATAGTGTGTATAGTGTGTATAGTGTGTGTATAGTGTGTGTATAGTGTGTATAGTGTGTATAGTGTGTATAGTGTGTGTATAGTGTGTGTATAGCGTGTGTATAGTGTGTATAGTGTGTGTATAGTGTGTATAGTGTGTGTATAGTGTGTGTATAGTGTGTATAGTGTGTGTATAGTGTGTATAGTGTGTGTATAGTGTGTATAGTGTGTATAGTGTGTATAGTGTGTGTATAGTGTGTATAGTGTGTGTATAGTGTGTATAGTGTGTATAGTGTGTATAGTGTGTATAGTGTGTATAGTGTGTGTATAGTGTGTATAGTGTGTATAGTGTGTATAGTGTATAGTGTGTGTATAGTGTGTATAGTGTGTATAGTGTGTATAGTGTGTATAGTGTATATAGTGTGTATAGTGTGTATAGTGTGTATAGTGTGTATAGTGTGTGTAGTGTGTATAGTGTGTATAGTGTGTATAGTGTGTATAGTGTGTGTATAGTGTGTATAGTGTGTGTATAGTGTGTATAGTGTGTATAGTGTATAGTGTGTGTATAGTGTGTATAGTGTGTATAGTGTGTATAGTGTGTGTATAGTGTGTATAGTGTGTATAGTGTGTATAGTGTATAGTGTGTGTATAGTGTGTATAGTGTGTATAGTGTGTATAGTGTGTATAGTGTGTATAGTGTGTATAGTGTGTATAGTGTGTGTATAGTGTGTATAGTGTATAGTGTGTGTATAGTGTGTATAGTGTGTATAGTGTGTATAGTGTGTATAGTGTGTGTATAGTGTGTATAGTGTGTATAGTGTATAGTGTGTGTATAGTGTGTATAGTGTGTATAGTGTGTATAGTGTGTATAGTGTGTATAGTGTGTATAGTGTGGGTTTCTTAGCCCTGAAGTAGAGTGCGACTTGTTTAAGGGTGTTTTCTTATAACAGGCCTTCAGGAGAATCATTTAGCTTCTGAGAAGGATGAGTTCTAGGAAGTTCTATAGGCTAAGTTAGGAGGAAAAGAGAGTAAGAGGTGCTAGGCAAGTTTAACTGTGTTGTAAGGGAATGATTACGTTATTTATAACAAGGAGAAGGGAGAGGTCCAAATGTATGCAATAGTTACCTGGATGACGGTTTACTATTTTTTACATTTAGTCCAGGGGAAGTTCATGCAATTTGTAATGGATTAAATGTCATATTGCTCAGGGTTTGGGAGTTAGTTGCTATATTGATCAGGGTTTGGGAGTTAGTTGCTATATTGCTCAGGGTTTGGGAGTTAGTTGCTATATTGCTCAGGGTTTGGGAGTTAGTTGCTATATTGCTCAGGGTTTGGGAGTTAGTTGCTATATTGCTCAGGGTTTGAGAGGTAGTTGCTATATTGCTCAGGGTTTGAGAGGTAGTTGCTTATTGTAGAATCTCATGTGTGTCCGATGATGCCCCCTTCCCTACTTCTCTGCTGGGTGTGCCTAGTGTTGTCTCATAAAGTTATCCAAAGCCTATTCCAGACTTTATCAATTCTCGGTCTGTGTTGTCTGCAGCATATTTGTTTTTAATATATATTTTTTTTATTGTGGTCTGCAACATATATGACTCGAATAACTAGTTGCCATAGGCCTACTGTTTACTGTGCCCTGAACTATGCATGCCTGTCAGGCTCTGGCCATAGAGAAGCCTAATTGCTTCTCTATGTAGCTATGGTCAGAGTCTGACAGTGTCGTTCTTTTCTGGTTCTGTGTGGGGTTTAGGTTGGATCCCTAATTAGAGGCAGCTGCACAGCATTGTCTCTAATTAGGGATCCAATATATGTCGAGTCTGTCTTTCACCTTGGTGTGGGTTGTTATCGTTACATGTTGATGTATTTCGCAGTCACGGGTGAAGTAAGTGTTTTTTTGGTTACGTCCGTTCAGTCGTGTTTGCTTTCGTGAACGTGACGTTATTGTCTTTCGTGTTTGTTTGAGTGTAGTAGTTTGTTTGTTGTGTGAATTTATTACATAGTACAATTCTAAAATAAATCATGTCGAACTACTATCCCTGCGCTGCGTCTTGGTCTCTCCAAACCCCATTCCGTGACAATGCCACAGTAAACATATTGTGTTGCTATGACAAAGTAGCCTATAGCTACACCAAACACACACAATCTAGCCCTACGTTGCAGCCTGCTCTCTCTCTCTCTCTCTCTCTCTCTCTCTCTCTCTCTCTCTCTCTCTCTCTCTCTCTCTCTCTCTCTCTCTCTCTCTCTCTCTCTCTCTCTCTCTCTCTCTGCTCTCTCTCTCTCTCTCTCTCTCTCTCTCTCTCTCTCTCTCTCTCTCTCTCTCTCTCTCTCTCTCTCTCTCTGGATTAGATAACAGCTGCCAGCCAAAACCGGTCTGTGATATGTCAGACTTACCTCAGCAACGATGCTATGAAGCCATCGAAAATACACAAACATTTTGAAACAAAGCATCCAAATCTTTTTTTTGTACAAAAAAGAGATGACCAACCAAACAAAAATGCTGCACAATAATTTCACAGACAAGGAGAGTTTACTGAAGGCTTCATACTTACACTCTCATAACACTTCCAAGTGCCAGGATCCTTTCACTAAGCTGGTCATGACCTTCAGAACGAATCAGTTGGACGGGCCTTTGATTTCCATAGGCGGGTACATTTAGGCGGTCAAGGGACCGCCTATGTGTGCACGCACTAGCACGAAGGCATTCGACGAGCTTAGGTCTGCATATTATTCCCATAGAAACGCATTGAGCTTACTCTGGACAGATTTTGGAGAGAATGAGCTCCCTCTGTTTGCTTCTTCCTCTGCTGAAACTACAGTACATTCGGAAAGTATTCAGACCTCTTTACTTTTTCCACATTTTGTTCTATCATCTATCTATCTATCTATCTATCTATCTATCTATCTATCTATCTATCTATCTATCTATCTATCTATCTATCTATCTATCTGTATTCAAGAACGTTTGGCAGCGATTACAGCCTTAAGTCTCCTTGGGTATGACGCTACAAGCTTGGCATTCCATTCTTCTCTGCAGATCCTCTCAGGTTGGATGGGGAGCACAGCTATTTTCAGGTCTCTCCAGAGATGTTTGATCGGGTTCAAGTCTGGGCTCTGGCTGGGCCACTCAAGGGCATTCAGAGACTTGTCCCTAAGCCAGTCCTGAATTGTCTTGGCTGTGTGATTAAGGTGAACTTTTGCCCCAGTCTGAGGTCCTGAACACTCTGGAGGAGATTTTCATCAAGGATCTCTCTGTACTTTGCTCCGTTCATCTTTCCCTCGATTCTGAATATTCTCCCAGTCCCTGACGCTGAAAAACATCCCCACAGCATGATGGTGCCAGGTTTCCTCCAGACGTGACGCTTGGCATTCAAGCCAAAGAGTTCAATCTTTGATTCATCTGACCAGAGAATCTTGTTTCTCATTGTCTGAGAGTCCTTTAGGTGCCTTTTGGCAAACTCCAAGTGGGCTGTCATGTGCCTTTTACTGAGGAGTGGCTTCCGTCTGGCCACTCTACCATAAAGGCCTGATTGTTGGAGTGCTGCAGAGATGGTTGTCCTTCTGGAAGGTCCTCCCATCTCTACAGAGGAACCCTGGAGCTCTGTCAGAGTGACCATTTGGTTCTTATTAGGCTATACAGTCATTCTACAGTGCCTTTGAATTCCCTTTTAGAAATAGGAGTTTGGCTTGGTTTGAAGATCATGTGGTACGCTAGTTTCTTAATTTAGTCTAGCAGATAGATAGATAGATAGATAGATAGATAGATAGATAGATAGATAGATACTTTATTGATCCCCCGGGGGGGAAATTTCATTATCAAGCAGCTACAACAAAAACACAGGGCAGGTGCAAAATGCCACAACGAAAGTACACAAAAGACAGATACACGGTACATGATACATAGAGCGGCAGTATGAAAAAGTATAGAAATACAGGATATCTGGAGTGCAAAAAAAAGCTATAAAAGGACATTGCATAGTATGAGTGGTTGGCTGAATATGTACACTATACATTGGTGGATGTTGGATGGTTAACTATACTATACAGGTTGATGGCAGAGAAATACTTCAGTAGCTAATGCGTATGATATGAGCGAGGGTAATAATAGTTTACTTAATAGACAGACTGGGTAAATGAACAGGTAGGTGAAAATTTTGCATGGTTAAATTAGCTGTACAGTTAGGTATACAGTTATATACAGTTATAGTTATATTTATACAGTTATATTTATTTATTTATTTATTTAGTTATATTTATTTATATCCACATGCTCTAATCACAGTCAACTCAAATCTGTTTTGGAACAACAATATCATGGAATAAAATATATATTATATATTATAAAATATATAATATATAAAATATATTAAATTAGAAAATTATTGTTTCCCAAATGAGAAAAAGTTACAATTGCATACCTGATGACATGTGGCTGCTGTGTTAAACAATGAATGGTTAACTGGTTCTGTTACATTTTTACAGTTGACAGACAACTTTAGTAGTGTTCCAAACTTAGACTATCATCTTTTTTAACAGTAGCCTGTATAGAAATCAAAACGTCTTCGGTGCCGCAGCATGCACTGATTCGTTGTCAGACAAGATTATACTTGTCTCCAGTCATGTAAAATGACATAGAATAGCATGAAATGTGTATACAAGTTTCCAGCCCCAGAACCAGATCTTCAGTGCGCTCCAGGCCTATCCGTCCAGCACGCCTCCCCAGCTCGGTACGTCCAACGACAGCTTACCACACCTGACATCTAGTGCGTGTGCCCAGCCCGGAACCTCCTGTGCCGGCTCCGCGCACCAGACCTCTGGTATGCCACTCCAGTCTGGTAGATCAGCGCCCACCACTTCCGCCTCCGACGGCAGATAACCAGAAGACGCTGGAGGGGGTTTTTGATCGGCCAAAGGAGGAACAGGCGAAGTGGTGGAGAGCCTGGGTGGCCCTTCCTCCCGCTACCGAGCCCAATCCCCACATTCGGAGGATGGAGGAGGAGGATAGCTTCGACACCAGACTGGCTATATGGAAGGAGTGGCTGGCTCTCCTCCACAAACAGGAGAGGGAGGTCACTGAGCCGGAGCTCCTCGCCACGCCGGTGTCCAGTCCGAGACCGGCAGCCAGCCCAGCTAAACGGCTGGAGACCTCATCTCCAGTCCGGCTTCAGCACTCAAGCCATCCTCTGTTCTGGTGCACAGCCCGGTGCCTCCAGTGCCGGCTCCCCGCACCAGACCAACTGCCCCCCCTTCTCCCCCTTGTGTTTTGGTATTTTGTTGGGAGGGGAGTATCGCTGTCGGGAACCCGTGCCTTAGGGGGGGGGGGGGGTGCTGTCAGGCCCTGAGTTGTAGGGCCACAGTCAGGACCTGACAATAGACCTGGGACTTTCTGTTCAGTTCATTCAATCCCCAGTTAGAGGCAGCTGTCTCGAGTTGTCTCTAATTGGGGATCCTATTTATGTTCATTGTGTCCACCGTAGGTTGTGGATTCTCCTAGACACCAGTTTCATGGTACGGTCTTGTTCGTTTCCTTTGTTATTTTCTGGTTGAAAATAAACATGTTTCCACGCACTTCTCGCTCTGGGCCTCATTCCCTCACCACTCACCGTGACAAGGCCTGTGGCATACCCTCTCACACCCGCTCACTTACGTAACAGCCCTTAACTGACACAGAGGTAGACTATTTGAGTGCATTGCAGTGTGTAATGCAGCCTAGTTTAATTTACACCATCTTAGACATGTTTCTTTGCTCTGTACTTCTCAGAGCATGCACTTCATAGCCTATAGCCTACTGGCTATGGATAATTTGATTGAGACCACACTAAATAGTCTATAGGCGCAATTGATATTGAGCACGAAGCAGAGAATCAGAGATGAGGGGCGACATCGGAAACACATGAATACACAGTAGAGCCTAATAAGCAACTAAAACATTGAGAAATATTGAAATGTCATCATTTACAGATTACTTTTCCCTCCCCTGGACTAGATTTGAATACTAAACCCTCCCCTGGACTAGATTAAAAAAATACTAAACCCTCCCCTGGACTAGATTAAAAAAATACTAAACCCTCCCCTGGACTAGATTTAAAAATACTAAACCCTCCCCTGGACTAGATTAAAAAAATACTAAACCCTCCCCTGGACTAGATTAAAAAAATACTAAACCCTCCCCTGGACTAGATTTAAAAATACTAAACCCTCCCCTGGACTAGATTTAAAAAATACTAAACCCTCCCCTGGACTAGATTTAAAAAATACTAAACCCTCCCCTGGACTAGATTTAAAAAATACTAAACCCTCCCCTGGACTAGATTTAAAAAATACTAAACCCTCCCCTGGACTAGATTTGAATACTAAACCCTCCCCTGGACTAGATTTAAAAAATACTAAACCCTCCCCTGGACTAGATTTAAAAAATACTAAACCCTCCCCTGGACTAGATTTAAAAAATACTAAACCCTCCCCTGGACTAGATTTGAATACTAAACCCTCCCCTGGACTAGATTTAAAAAATACTAAACCCTCCCCTGGACTAGATTTAAAAAATACTAAACCCTCCCCTGGACTAGATTTAAAAAATACTAAACCCTCCCCTGGACTAGATTTAAAAAATACTAAACCCTCCCCTGGACTAGATTTGAATACTAAACCCTCCCCTGGACTAGATTTAAATACTAAACCCTCCCCTGGACTAGATTTGAATACTAAACCCTCCCCTGGACTAGATTTGAATACTAAACCCTCCCCTGGACTAGATTTGAATACTAAACCCTCCCCTGGACTAGATTTGAATACTAAACCCTCCCCTGGACTAGATTTGAATACTAAACCCTCCCCTGGACTAGATTTGAATACTAAACCCTCCCCTGGACTAGATTTGAATACTAAACCCTCCCCTGGACTAGATTTAAATACTAAACCCTCCCCTGGACTAGATTTGAATACTAAACCCTCCCCTGGACTAGATTTAAATACTAAACCCTCCCCTGGACTAGATTTGAATACTAAACCCTCCCCTGGACTAGATTTAAATACTAAACCCTCCCCTGGACTAGATTTGAATACTAAACCCTCCCCTGGACTAGATTTGAATACTAAACCCTCCCCTGGACTAGATTTAAATACTAAACCCTCCCCTGGACTAGATTTGAATACTAAACCCTCCCCTGGACTAGATTTAAAAAATACTAAACCCTCCCCTGGACTAGATTTAAAAAATACTAAACCCTCCCCTGGACTAGATTTGAATACTAAACCCTCCCCTGGACTAGATTTAAATACTAAACCCTCCCCTGGACTAGATTTAAAAAATACTAAACCCTCCCCTGGACTAGATTTAAAAAATACTAAACCCTCCCCTGGACTAGATTTAAAAAATACTAAACCCTCCCCTGGACTAGATTTAAAAAATACTAAACCCTCCCCTGGACTAGATTTAAAAAATACTAAACCCTCCCCTGGACTAGATTTAAAAAATACTAAACCCTCCCCTGGACTAGATTTGAATACTAAACCCTCCCCTGGACTAGATTTAAATACTAAACCCTCCCCTGGACTAGATTTGAATACTAAACCCTCCCCTGGACTAGATTTAAATACTAAACCCTCCCCTGGACTAGATTTAAAAAATACTAAACCCTCCCCTGGACTAGATTTAAAAAATACTAAACCCTCCCCTGGACTAGATTTAAAAAATACTAAACCCTCCCCTGGACTAGATTTAAAAAATACTAAACCCTCCCCTGGACTAGATTTAAAAAATACTAAACCCTCCCCTGGACTAGATTTAAAAAATACTAAACCCTCCCCTGGACTAGATTTGAATACTAAACCCTCCCCTGGACTAGATTTAAATACTAAACCCTCCCCTGGACTAGATTTGAATACTAAACCCTCCCCTGGACTAGATTTAAATACTAAACCCTCCCCTGGACTAGATTTAAATACTAAACCCTCCCCTGGACTAGATTTGAATACTAAACCCTCCCCTGGACTAGATTTAAATACTAAACCCTCCCCTGGACTAGATTTAAATACTAAACCCTCCCCTGGACTAGATTTGAATACTAAACCCTCCCCTGGACTAGATTTAAATACTAAACCCTCCCCTGGACTAGATTTAAATACTAAACCCTCCCCTGGACTAGATTTGAATACTAAACCCTCCCCTGGACTAGATTTAAATACTAAACCCTCCCCTGGACTAGATTTGAATACTAAACCCTCCCCTGGACTAGATTTAAATACTAAACCCTCCCCTGGACTAGATTTAAAAAATACTAAACCCTCCCCTGGACTAGATTTAAAAAATACTAAACCCTCCCCTGGACTAGATTTAAAAAATACTAAACCCTCCCCTGGACTAGATTTAAAAAATACTAATCCCTCCCCTGGACTAGATTTAAAAAATACTAAACCCTCCCCTGGACTAGATTTAAAAAATACTAAACCCTCCCCTGGACTAGATTTGAATACTAAACCCTCCCCTGGACTAGATTTAAATACTAAACCCTCCCCTGGACTAGATTTGAATACTAAACCCTCCCCTGGACTAGATTTGAATACTAAACCCTCCCCTGGACTAGATTTGAATACTAAACCCTCCCCTGGACTAGATTTGAATACTAAACCCTCCCCTGGACTAGATTTGAATACTAAACCCTCCCCTGGACTAGATTTGAATACTAAACCCTCCCCTGGACTAGATTTGAATACTAAACCCTCCCCTGGACTAGATTTAAATACTAAACCCTCCCCTGGACTAGATTTGAATACTAAACCCTCCCCTGGACTAGATTTAAATACTAAACCCTCCCCTGGACTAGATTTGAATACTAAACCCTCCCCTGGACTAGATTTAAATACTAAACCCTCCCCTGGACTAGATTTGAATACTAAACCCTCCCCTGGACTAGATTTGAATACTAAACCCTCCCCTGGACTAGATTTAAATACTAAACCCTCCCCATGACTAGATTTGAATACTAAACCCTCCCCTGGACTAGATTTAAAAAATACTAAACCCTCCCCTGGACTAGATTTAAAAAATACTAAACCCTCCCCTGGACTAGATTTGAATACTAAACCCTCCCCTGGACTAGATTTAAATACTAAACCCTCCCCTGGACTAGATTTAAAAAATACTAAACCCTCCCCTGGACTAGATTTAAAAAATACTAAACCCTCCCCTGGACTAGATTTAAAAAATACTAAACCCTCCCCTGGACTAGATTTAAAAAATACTAAACCCTCCCCTGGACTAGATTTAAAAAATACTAAACCCTCCCCTGGACTAGATTTAAAAAATACTAAACCCTCCCCTGGACTAGATTTGAATACTAAACCCTCCCCTGGACTAGATTTAAATACTAAACCCTCCCCTGGACTAGATTTGAATACTAAACCCTCCCCTGGACTAGATTTAAATACTAAACCCTCCCCTGGACTAGATTTAAAAAATACTAAACCCTCCCCTGGACTAGATTTAAAAAATACTAAACCCTCCCCTGGACTAGATTTAAAAAATACTAAACCCTCCCCTGGACTAGATTTAAAAAATACTAAACCCTCCCCTGGACTAGATTTAAAAAATACTAAACCCTCCCCTGGACTAGATTTAAAAAATACTAAACCCTCCCCTGGACTAGATTTGAATACTAAACCCTCCCCTGGACTAGATTTAAATACTAAACCCTCCCCTGGACTAGATTTGAATACTAAACCCTCCCCTGGACTAGATTTAAATACTAAACCCTCCCCTGGACTAGATTTAAATACTAAACCCTCCCCTGGACTAGATTTGAATACTAAACCCTCCCCTGGACTAGATTTAAATACTAAACCCTCCCCTGGACTAGATTTAAATACTAAACCCTCCCCTGGACTAGATTTGAATACTAAACCCTCCCCTGGACTAGATTTAAATACTAAACCCTCCCCTGGACTAGATTTAAATACTAAACCCTCCCCTGGACTAGATTTGAATACTAAACCCTCCCCTGGACTAGATTTAAATACTAAACCCTCCCCTGGACTAGATTTGAATACTAAACCCTCCCCTGGACTAGATTTAAATACTAAACCCTCCCCTGGACTAGATTTAAAAAATACTAAACCCTCCCCTGGACTAGATTTAAAAAATACTAAACCCTCCCCTGGACTAGATTTAAAAAATACTAAACCCTCCCCTGGACTAGATTTGAATACTAAACCCTCCCCTGGACTAGATTTGAATACTAAACCCTCCCCTGGACTAGATTTAAATACTAAACCCTCCCCTGGACTAGATTTAAATACTAAACCCTCCCCTGGACTAGATTTGAATACTAAACCCTCCCCTGGACTAGATTTAAATACTAAACCCTCCCCTGGACTAGATTTAAATACTAAACCCTCCCCTGGACTAGATTTAAATACTAAACCCTCCCCTGGACTAGATTTGAATACTAAACCCTCCCCTGGACTAGATTTAAATACTAAACCCTCCCCTGGACTAGATTTAAATACTAAACCCTCCCCTGGACTAGATTTGAATACTAAACCCTCCCCTGGACTAGATTTAAATACTAAACCCTCCCCTGGACTAGATTTGAATACTAAACCCTCCCCTGGACTAGATTTAAATACTAAACCCTCCCCTGGACTAGATTTAAATACTAAACCCTCCCCTGGACTAGATTTGAATACTAAACCCTCCCCTGGACTAGATTTAAATACTAAACCCTCCCCTGGACTAGATTTAAATACTAAACCCTCCCCTGGACTAGATTTGAATACTAAACCCTCCCCTGGACTAGATTTAAATACTAAACCCTCCCCTGGACTAGATTTGAATACTAAACCCTCCCCTGGACTAGATTTAAATACTAAACCCTCCCCTGGACTAGATTTAAATACTAAACCCTCCCCTGGACTAGATTTGAATACTAAACCCTCCCCTGGACTAGATTTAAATACTAAACCCTCCCCTGGACTAGATTTAAATACTAAACCCTCCCCTGGACTAGATTTGAATACTAAACCCTCCCCTGGACTAGATTTAAATACTAAACCCTCCCCTGGACTAGATTTGAATACTAAACCCTCCCCTGGACTAGATTTAAATACTAAACCCTCCCCTGGACTAGATTTGAATACTAAACCCTCCCCTGGACTAGATTTGAATACTAAACCCTCCCCTGGACTAGATTTGAATACTAAACCCTCCCCTGGACTAGATTTGAATACTAAACCCTCCTCCATTTTCCTCCAGGTAACCCACTGTGTAAATTTCAACCAATCCTAAGGCTGTTAGATAGGACAGGGTGTGACTGACAGTAGGGGTTTGTCCTCCAATGAACTGGCCGGAGTTGGGAGCAGGAGAGCTGTTCAGTGGGTGTTGTGTATTTGTTTAGCCAGGGGTTCTCCTTATGTAGCATGGGGGGAGGTCCGTCAGTGTTTGTGGTTAGGGGGAGAGGGCAGAGGCCTTCATGGGTCAATGCGTTACCTCGGTGCTAGAGAAGGGTACTGCTGGCTGCGTAGGACCTGTTGGGGTGGGGTGTGGTGGGGAGGAGAGTTCTCTAGCGTTGTATGGTAACCTACTGACCAGTAAGCTGCACTGACTAGTAGGGGGTATTGTATGGTCAGTTAAAGGGGAGGGTTTAGGGGATCCCCTGCTGCTGGGACCAGTACTTCTCCTCTGTCCTTTGCAGACGGTGGATAAATAGCCAACAGCCGTGCGTGTGCAGCAGCCGTGGCTATTGTCTAAAACATGTGGTCATCAATGTTGTCATCAGCTGGTGTCTGTCCAGACTAGGAGATCAACCATGAGAAGATATTAACAAATAAACAAATGGTGTATATGGCGATTACCTTTCTTATGATAGAAATACACACACTGGAGGCCAAACGTTGGGAATATTACTCATTCAAGGGTTTTATTACATTGTAGAATAAAAGTGAAGACATCAAAACTATGACACAACACATATGGAATCATGTAGTAACCAAAAAAGTGTTAAACAAATCAAAATATATTATATATTTGAGATTCTTCAAAGTAGCCACCCTTAGCCTTGATGACAGCTTTGCACACTATTGGCATTCTCTCAACCAGCTCCATGAGGACCGCCACGGGAATGGAAGACCCAGAGTTACCTCTGCTGCAGAGGATAAGTTCATTAGAGTTACCAGCCTCAGATTGCAGCCCAAATAAATGCTTCACAGAGTTCAAGTAACAGACACATCTCAACATCAACTGTTCAGAGGAGACTGTGTGAATCAGGCCTTCATGGTCGAATTGCTGTAAAGAAACCCCTACTAAAGATCACCAATAAGAAGAAGAGACTTGTTTGGGCCAAGAAACACGAGCAATGGATATTAGACCGGTGAAAATTTGTCCTTTGGTCTGAGTCGGACCGCAGTGAAGGAAAAGCAGCCAACAAGTGCTCAGCATATGTGGAAACTCCTTCAAGACTGATGGAAAAGCATTTCAGGTGAAGCTGGTTGAGAGAATGCCAAGATTGTGCAAAGCTGTCATCAAGGCAAAGGTGGAAATAAAAAATAAAATAAATATACTTTGATTTGATTAACACTTTTTTGGTTACTACATGATTCTATATGTGTTATGTCATAGTTTTGATGCCTTCACTTTTATTCTACAATGTAAAACATTTTGCAAATAAAGAAAAACCCTTGAATGAGTAATATTCCAAACGTTTGGCCCCAAGTGTACCTGTTGCATTCCATTCCTGTTTGATGCACTGTATGTATGCATACTTACACTCTCTCACACTTGTCCCATGACAAACCCCATTCTGCCTGTGTGAGAATGTGTGTAGGGTGGAAAACTGAAGACAATAGGAGGAGGGGAGTCCTGGGGAGGGCTTGGGGAGTGAGGGGCTGGGGGCTGTTGTTTGTGATGGCTCCCAGCTATTGATCAGGGCTAACCCCCCTTGTAAAGTGTGTGTGTTCTGTGAACCTATTGACTAACCGCAGTGATTCAGTGCTTGCTGTTCAGTCACAGAGTGCATGCACATACACAGACAAACGTACACTCATACATATAGTGTCTTTTTTCTTCATGCAGACTACAGAGACTTCCCAAGAGTTTGAAAAGAACGACGGGAGGAGGAAGATAAAAGGAGAGAAAACGACAGACTTGGGGAGAGAAGGCACTTAATGTGGAACTCAGATCCTTGTAATTTGCTGTGGGAGAGAGGGGGAGGAGTCGGGGGAGGGGAAAGCCCAGGGGAGAGCAGAGGCCATTCAGTCTGACAAACACACAGACATACACACACATACACTGAGTGGACATGCTACCACCAGAGAGAGAGAGAGAGACAGAGAGTAAGCCTGTCTGAAAGAGGGAGACAGAGAGCCCAGTGAGAGACAGCTTCAGCAAGCCAGCAAAGAAGGCAAAGAGAGTTGAAGCTATAGAGAGACAATCAGAGAGAAATAAAGAAAGAGGATGAACAGCTTCTGCACCAGTGAGAAGTCTTAGTGTGTGTATTAGCTGCCAGAGGGACTGAGTGTTGGGAGCAGCAGACGGCATGCTTGCTCAATGAAGAAGGAAATGTATCCAACTGACTGAGAGAATGTGAGGAAGTGTGGGGGAATACCACGATCGGAATATTCTGCTCCTGGTGGATATGCGAACTTTCCTGGACTGTTGTTTTCTTTTCAAACCATTCACTCCTCTTCAGGGGTTTAAACTAATCTGTTATTTTTGCTGAAGGAAAGTCAAGTCATTATGCCAACTGGTAAGCAGGATTTATCTGTTATTTCTACTGTAGACTGTTTTAGGTGCAATGCTATTTGGGGGCTCCTTCACCTGTCAAAGGATTTACATTGTACAGTAAAGAATGCCTACATCAAGTTTGTTTTTATTCTCAAGTGTCTGATCCGCAGACAAAGGTGCATCAGAGTTTAGATTTCTTTATCTTCATATCATGTTGTGTCTTTGTGGTAAACTGGGGGCCTTTTAATCACTGTCCTAGTCCTAAAGTCTTTGAAGGTGAACGCCTTGATGGTGTGTCTGGTAGGAATTAATACTCCTGTTCATGTTTTTATTCATATACACATAAGAGCTGGCTCTGTTTTATTAAAATATGTCATTCTTGCATCTGGAAAAGGTCATTTGAATGAAATTTGTTGTGTACTTGTATTGTCCTTATTGGTTTGTTAGTTATGTTGTATCTAGCCCCATTGTTGTCCATTGTGTGTGTGTTTGCTCCTTTATGTGTTGCTGTGATATCTTCTCCCTGCCTCTTTGTCCTTGTTCTCTCTCCTCTGCTGCTGTATGAACATTGTTTTCCCGCTGACTAAGTTGAATGGAACATGTTTGCGTTCTTGCTGATTATGAGTGATTTTAGATCATCTTCTCCTGTAACTTTTCCCCCGCAGACGTTGTTCAGACATAGAGCGTATTCTCAGTGTCTGAGAGGTAGAGATATACACTGAGTATTCAGACATAGAGCGTATTCTCAGTGACTGAGAGGTAGAGATATACACTGAGTATTCAGACATAGAGCGTATTCTCAGTGACTGAGAGGTAGAGATATACACTGAGTATTCAAAAAACATTAAGAACATGACTGACCAGGTGAAAGCTATGATCCCTTATTGATGGCACCTGTTAAATCCACCAATCAGTGTAGATGAAGGGGAGGAGACCACTTAAAAAATCATTTTCAAGCCTTGAGACAATTGAGACATGGATTGACAATATTTAAGTGCCTTTGAACGAGGTATGTTATTAGGTGCCAGGCTCACCGGTTTGTGTTAAGAACTGCAACGCTGCTGGGTTTGGCCCACCACCCAATGGATTTCCAGCCAACTTGACACGACTTTGGGAAGCATTGGAGTCAACATGGGCCAGCATCCCTGTGGAACGCTTTCCACACCTTGTAGAGTTCTGAGGCTGTTCTGAAGTTTGAAGTAGTTTGGATTTGTTCTCTGTAAAAGTGTCTGTGTGCTAAATTGACATGGAATTATTTCCATGCAACGCTGTAGAGTTTATTTTTCACTTGGGCCATGAACGAGCTATGTTTACTTCTTTTAAATTATGTGGTATATAATGTCTCCCTCTGCACTCCTAATATCTCAGAGATCCATTTGTTATTTGGTGTGTCAGTAGATACTTAGTGGGTTGGTTGTTTGGTTTCCTCTCCCTGCATGTCTGTCTGTCTGACTGAGTAGCTGTTTGGGGAGAGATGGCATTCTACAGCCCGTGACCCAAATTAGAGCCTTCGGGAGGGGAAGAGGGGAGTGAGGGGTGAGGCATGGGAGTGAGTGGGGGGCATAATTACTATGTAGAGGCTCAGTGGACAATGTACCCCCCTCCTACCACCACCCTACCCCAGCTTACTAAGATATCTGCCCCCATACTCAGCTAGCCCTGCTGGGGTGGGACGGGGATGGGGGAGGGAGCATGGGGAGAGTGGAGGGTAGGAGGGGAGCAGGTCAATTTGGGTGAAATCTCTTACACGAAACCAATCAATACCTTCCCCTTTCACCCTCAAACGTTTTCACGTCTGTTGGTGTGTGTGTTGTGAGAGGAGGCTGTGGAAGGCAAGCACAGGTTAGTGGGAGAGATCCAGACCTTCAAAATGGAAGAACATTTGTAAGGGATAGTAGTGACAGAGTGGAAGTCTATATGTCGTCAGGCTTTGTGAGAAGGAGGGTTAGGATAGGAACACAGCTATTTCAGTTACTATGGTATGGATTTCTGTGGGATGCTGATGTCCAATCAACTAGGCCAGTATGTCACACACTCATAGAAAGGGAGAGTGTTTGGCAGGGGCCACGTGTATAGACTCTGTGTGTGTGTGTGTCCCAGAAAAAAGTGTGTGTGAGTATGAGTGGACTTCTTCCCACAGCGACTACCCCTTCCCCTCAATACTGAGGCTATATACAGGGGGTACCGGTACCGGTACCAAGTCAATGTGCAGGGTTACAGGTTAGTTGAGGTAATTTGTACATATAGGTAGGGGTAAAGTGACTATGCATAGACAATAAACAGCGAGTAGCAGTAGTGTCAAATCAAAGGTGTGGGGGGGGTCAATGTAAATAGTCCGGGTGGCCATTTGATTAATTGTTCATCAGTCTTATGGCTTGGGCTTAGAAGCTGTAAAGGAGCATTTTGGACCTATACTTGGCGCTCCGGTACCGCTTGCCGTGAGAGAACAGTCTATGACTAGCCTTCCTCTGACACCGCCTAGTGTAGAGGTCCTGGATGGCAGGAAGCTTAGCCCTAGTGATGTACTGGGCCGTACGCACTACCCTCTGAAGCGCTTTAACATCAGATGCAGAGTAGAAGCCATACCAGGTGGTGATGCAGCCAGTCAGGATACTCTTGATGGTGCAGCTGGAGAACTTTTTGAGGATCTGGGGACCAATGCTAAATCTTTTCAATCTCCTGAAGGGAAACAGGTGTGTCTCTTGCGCTTGCTCTCTCGCTCTCACTACCGATCTCCATCCTTCTCTCTATTTTGCTAACCACTCTCTTATTCCCAAATGAGACTACCGGGAAGCTAGCCTATTGTGCTTTACAGAAACATGGCTGGATGATAACATCCCCATAAAGAACGTAACTATCGGCGGTTTCCAGACCATCAGAGCGGACAGGGATGGCGCTTCTTCCGGTAAGAGTAAGGGAGGGGGGCTGACTTTATTAGTTAACAACCGATGGTGTAATCCGGGAAATATCAATATCAATGTATCAATCAACATTGAGCTGTTAGCCGTTAGCCTGAGACCCTACTATTTGCCGAGGGAATTCACGGTGGCCATTGCTGTTATTGCTTACATCCCACCTTCCACTGGCGCAAACACAGCGTGTGACTTCATCCACTCTGTTATCGCAAGGTTACAGACAGCGCGTCCCAGTGCCTTCTTTGCCATTTCGGGGGATTTTAACCATGCATCTCTCTCTTCAACGCTGCCCACGTTCAAACAGTTTGTGAAGTGCCCAACCAGGAATAATAAAGACTTAATAATAATAAAGACTTGTTATATCAATCCAAGATGGCGTAACAGTGCGGATATATTTATTTGTTTGTCCCGTCTCATGTCCCGTGTAAATAGTTTGTAATTAGTCTGTCTTTCCAAATACTTTATTATTCCACATATACTTCTCCTGCAACCCGCCTCACCCAACGTGAAATGGACCTAATATCTTTATTTCTTTACTTTTTCATAAATTAACTGGACCTTTGTCAGAAGCTAGCCTACTAGCTAGCTTGCTAACTAGCTACTAGCCATTTTTAACCACTGCTGCTCTGCCTGCATCAGCCAGCTTTTCGTTCGGACAATATCGGCCAGTCCGCTCAGCGCGCTACCAACCCAGCACATATCGGATTGCGTTCCCTTCCACCTCACCGGATTTCTACCGAAATCACAGGACCATCACACCGGATCATCACAGCTAGCTAGCTGCAATCGAGTGGCTGCTGTTTTGGCTAACACCATTGTCCATATGCTACCTTGAGCTAGCCCCATCTCCCGGCCAGCTGACGTGTACTAGCTAATCTCCCGGGCTACATTACCTTTTCAACCTGCCTGGACCTTATGCTGTCGACACGGAGCCCCGCCGAGCCACCACGACTGGTCTGCCGATGTAATTGTCCGACGTGGTCTCAACAGGCTTTTCCTCTGCAACGTCGCAGAAGATCCATCTGCTAGCCCCGGCCTGCTAGCACTCTGAACGCTGTGCCTCCTGCTCGCCTAGTCCAGCGCCCCCTGAACTGCTCCCTAGCTCACCTCTTTGCTGCTCATCGGATCTTATGATTACTCGGCTACACAGCTGATGCCTGTTGGACTGTTTCGTTATATGGTACTAAATTCTGTTTATCTGCTACGCAGGTCCTGTGTGTAGCACAACAATGTGTGTAGCACAACAATGTGTGTAGCACAACAATTTCTCTATCTGACCCTCTTTGTCCATTCATCGCCATTACCCGTCGTTGTCTTAGGTCCCTTGATTAACTGTGATTGTTTTATGCATCTTTCCCATTTCAATATGCCTTTCCTGCTGCTGTTGAGGTTAGTTTTTATTTATATTATTATTGTTTTATTTCACTGTAGAGCCCCAAGTCCCGCTCAACATGCCTCAGATAACTCCTTTGTCTCACCCCCCCACACATGCGGAGACCTCACCTGGCTTAACTGGTGTCTCCAGAGATGCAACCTCTCTCTTCATTACCCAACGCCTAGGTTTACCTCCACTGAACTCACATCCTACTATACCCTTGTCTATACATTATGCCCTCAACCTATTCCACCACGCCCAGAAATCTGCTCCTTTTATTCTCTGTACCCAACGTACTAGACGTCCAGTTCTTAAAGCCTTTAGCCATACTCTTATCCTACTCCTCCTCTGTTCCTCTGGTGATGTAGAGGTAAACCCAGGTCCTGTAGCCCCCAGTACTACACCTATTCCCCAGGCGCTCTCATTTTCTGACTTCTGTAACCGTAAGAGCCTTGGCTTCTTGCATGTTAACATCAGAAGCCTCCTCCCTAAGTTTGATTTATTCACTGCTTTAGCACACTCCGCCAACCCGAATGTCCTAGCTGTGTCTGAATCCTGGCTCAGGAAGGCCACCAAAAATTGAAATTTCCATCCCCAACTACAATATTTCCCGTCAAGATAGAACTGCCAAAGGTGGCGGAGTTGCAATCTACTGCAGAGATAACCTGCAGAGTTCTGTCATACTGTCCAGGTCTGTGCCCAAACAGTTTGAGCTTCTACTCTTAAAAATCCACCTTTCCAGAAATAAGTCTCTCATTGTTGCCGCCTGTTAGAGACCCCCCTCAGCCCCAGTTGTGCCCTGGACTCCATATGTGAATTGATGTGGACCCTTTCTTTCAAAAATTATCCGCCAAAATTGTTGCAGCCCCTATTACTAGCCTGTTCAATCTCTCTTTCATATCGTCTGAGATCCCTAGAGATTGGAAAGCTGCCGCGGTCATCCCCCTCTTCAAAGGGGGAGGCACTCTAGACCCAAACTGTTATAGACCTATATCCATCCTGCCCTGCCTTTCTAAAGTCTTTGAAAGCCAAGTTAATAAACAGCTCACTGATCACTTCGAATCCCACCGTACCTTCTCCGCCATGCAATCTGGTTTCCGAACTGGTCATGGGTGCACCTCAGCTACGCTCAAGGTACTAAACGATATCATAACTGCCATCGACAGAAGACAGTACTGTGCAGCCGTCTTCATCGACCTGACCAAGGCTTTCGACTCTGTCAATCACCGCATTCTTATTGGCAGACTCAACAGCCTTGGTTTCTCAAGTGACAGCCTTGCCTGGTTCTCCAACTACAAATCGGAGGGCCTATTGTCCGGTCCTCTGGCAGTCTCTATGGGGGTGCCACAGGGTTCAATTCTTGGTCCAACCCTTTTCTCTATATACATCAACGATGTCGCTCTTGCTGCTAATGTGAAGGATGCATACAACTCCACTGCACTCCCTCCCCTCAGAAAATCGTATCGCAACCTTGTCCACCTCACCCCACTCTACAGGCCTATGGTCCAACAGCAGCCAGCGACCACTAGGACCATTAGGAGATGTTCCCAGGAGACAAATGAGGCCCTACAGGACTACTTTGAAACAACAGACTGGGATGCGCTCTGTGAGGCTCATGGGGGGGACATTGATGGACTTACTGACTGAGAGAGGTGTGGAAGGGTATGAGAAATATCACTGGCTTAAAAAAGTCAAACAGTGGGCAGACGGAGGGGACCCAGGACCAATTTTTTAACAGGTTCGATACTGGCCCTGTCCACCTCCCTTCCAGCTCCCCAGACCACACACCCTCACGGCTATCCCACCCCCACTTTGCTCACAACACCTCTGTTGAGACAATCAGCAACCCATGGCATTTTGCACCTGCCCTGTGTTCTTTCGTAGCTGCTTGTCTGTCTGTCTGTCTGTCTGTCTGTCTGTCTGTCTGTCTGTCTGTCTGTCTGTCTGTCTGTCTGTCTGTCTGTCTGTCTGTCTGTCTGTCTGTCTGTCTGTCTTTCTGTTTTGCTATTGACCTAACCCAGAAAGTGCGAGAGATAGGGGGGAGGTGGAGAGAGAGGGATCAGGCTGTGTCTCTGGGCTGTGGGTAATGTAACCCAGTTGGGAAGACAAGACTGCTGCTGCTCGTCCATGGGCTCTCCTGCCTCTCTATGTCTTCTCTCGCTCTCTCTCTCTCCCTCACTACTGATCTCCATTCTTCTCTCTATTTTGCTGTTCACTCTCTCATCCCTGACTTTTTAACTCTAAACTAATTTGACCCCTCTCTCCAGCCTTCTCTGCTTTTGTTAACCCCCCCCCCCCCCAGACCCCCCAAACCCCCCTCTGTAATTTCTATCATTTGTTCTGCCTGCAGTGTTATCTGTTCTCCAGTTCTCCCAAAGAGAGTGAGTCCCTCTGCGTAAGTCTGTATGTGGCTTGGCTGCCTGTATTGAGATATAATGAGTTTACCTTGAGAGACAGTGAGGTGGTTAATGAACAGTATCAGTATCATGCTGGATCCTCTTCAGGTTGAAATGCTGTTGTGCAGCATGTGTAGCTTATGCAGAGCCAAAGCATTAGTGTGGAATGTTTTTCTCCTTTTTTAAACACTTCGCAAGCACACGCACACATGTATTCTCTTTTTCTTTCTCTCTCTCTCTCTCTCTCTCTCTCTCTCTCTCTCTCTCTGTTCTCTCTCTCTCTCTGTTCTCTCTCTCTCTCTCTCTCTCTGTTCTCTCTCTCTCTCTCTCTGTTCTCTCTCTCTGTTCTCTCTCTCTCTCCCTCCCTCCCTCCCTCCCTCCCTCCCTCCCTCCCTCCCTCTCTCTATCTCTCTCTCTCTCTCTGTTCTCTCTCTCTCTCCCTCCCTCCCTCCCTCCCTCCCTCCCTCCCTCCCTCCCTCCCTCCCTCTCTCTATCTCTCTCTCTCTCTCTCTCTCTCTCTCTCTCTCTCCCTCCCTCCCTCCCTCCCTCCCTCCCTCCCTCCCTCTCTCTATTGAGCTGCAGTGTGAAATCCTGAGTGACACTTTTAGGTGTTAAACCTTGGTAGAGATCAGCCCTGCATCTCTATCAGAGAGAGAGAAAGAGACCGGGAGGGAGGGGGAGCCAGAGAGGAGAGCCAATATGTCAGAGCCAGAGAGGAGAGTTGATTGAGATCCACTGCTAGAGTTTTATAATAGAGAGACAGAAACATAAAGAACGACACTGTCAGACTCTGACCATAGCTACATAGAGAAGCAAATAGGCTTCTCTATGGCCAGAGCCTGACAGTCATACCCAAGGAGACTTAAGGCTGTAATCGCTGCCAAACGTTCTTGAATACAGATAGATAGATAGATAGATAGATAGATAGATAGATAGATAGATAGATAGATAGATAGATAGATAGATAGATAGATAGATAGATAGATAGATAGATAGATAGATAGATAGATAGATAGATAGATAGATAGATAGATAGATAGATAGATAGATAGATAGATAGATAGACACCTTTGGCCTATTACTGCTACTCATGTCCCCTGAGTGTCCTACACCCCTCCACCCTCTGCCCTTCGCCCCTCCACCCTCCACCCTTCGCCCTTCCGCCCTTCGCCCCTCCGCCCTTTGCTCCTCCACCCTCCACCCTTCGCCCCTCCACCCTTTGCCCCTCCACCCTTCGCCCCTCCGCCTTTCTCCCCTCCGCCCTTCGCCCCTCCGCCTTTCACCCCTCCACCCTCTGCCCTTCGCCCCTCCACCCTCCACCCTTCGCCCCTCCGCCCTTCGCCCCTCCGCCTTTCTCCCCTCCGCCCTTCGCCCCTCCGCCTTTCACCCCTCCACCCTCTGCCCTTCGCCCCTCCACCCTCCACCCTTCGCCCCTCCGCCCTTCGCCCCTCCGCCTTTCTCCCCTCCGCCCTTCGCCCCTCCACCCTACACCCCTCCGCCCTTTGCCCCTCCACCCTTTGCCCCTCCACCCTTCGCCCCTCCGCCTTTCTCCACTCCGCCCTTCGCCCCTCCGCCTTTCTCCCCTCCGCCCTTCGCCCCTCCGCCCTTCGCCCCTCCGCCTTTCGCCCCTCCACCCTCCACCCTTCGCCACTCCACCCTTCGCCCCTCCACCATTTGCTCCTCCACCCTCCGCCCTTCGCCCCTCCGCCCTTCGCCCCTCCGCCCTTCGCCCCTCCACCCTCCACCCTTCGCCCCTCCACCCTTTGCTCCTCCACCCTCCACCCTTCGCCCCTCCGCCTTTCTCCCCTCCACCCTTGGCCCCTTGGCCCCTCTGCCCCTCCGCCCTTCGCCTGTCCGCCCTTCGCCCCTTCGCCCCTCCGCCCTTCGCCTGTCCGCCCTTCGCCCCTCCGCCCTTCGCCTGTCCGCCCTTCGCCCCTCCGCCCTTCGCCTGTCCGCCCTTCGCCCCTCCGCCCTTCGCCTGTCCGCCCTTCGCCCCTCCGCCCTTCGCCCCTCAGCCCTTCGCCCCTCTGCCCTTCGCCCCTCCGCCCTTCGCCCCTCCACCCCTGGCACAATTTGTACATGTTTGTTGTTGTTACTTGTTTTTGTCTGTGTTCAACTCTCTTATTGTCAGACACCATCCATAATCATTGACTGTCACCACAGATTTAGTGCAATGAATAGAGGGCAATAAACAATTGTGTGGCATAGACACTGCTACCAGTTGGCATTGTTGTTCTTCTCTATTCTCCATACGGTAAACAAGAACACACAAGGTTGGTGGTGGGTTGATGGGAGGGGTATGTGTGGTCAGACCCTGCCCAGTCAGAGGTGTTCCTCTCTGGGGTGGAGAAACCACATTTGGCCCCTTGGTGAGAGGAGGGCGAGTATGGCTGGAATTCATATTGGATGACTGTCATATTCCATTCACCCAGCTCAATGTTTCATCGATAGGTTGAGGCTACTACATGATACTCGAATTTGCCATATACCCATAATGAGGTTGCTACAACCTGAATGAAAGTGTATAACGTAGCAGCACAGGTC
>CM042411.1:60000-70000 GCA_023634145.1 Thymallus thymallus | reverse complement strand
TGGACCTTCTATTGTCGACACGGAGCTCTGCCGATCCATCACGACTGGTCTGCCGACGTAACCGTCCGATGTGGTCCTTCAACAGGCTTTTCCAATGCGATGTCGCCGAAGATCCATCTGCTAGCCCCGGCCCGCTAGCATTCTGAACGCTGTGCATCCCGCTTGCCTAGCGCAGTAGAGGCTACCGAGATGCTGCCTGGCTCACCTCTTGCTGCTCATTGGACCTCACGATCATTCGGCTACACAGCTGAGGCCTGCTGGACTGATCATCACGTTATCTCATCCTGTTTACCTGCTAGGCCTCAGCCTCTATCTCAGCCTCTATCTGTGTGTAGCGCAGCATCCTCTCTAACTGACCCTCTCTGCTGACCCTTCTCTCTAACTGACCCTCTCTGCTGACCCTTCTCTCTAACTGACCCTCTCTGCTGACCCTTCTCTCTAACTGACATTCTCTGTCCATTCATCGCCAATACCTGTTGTTGTCTTAGCTTTCTCCATTAATTTATCGCTTTCTCTCATGTCAATATGCCTCGTCTATTGCTGTTTCTGTTAGTTCTTATTGTTTTATTTCACTGTAGAGCCCCCAGTCCCGCTCAACATGCCTCAGATAGCTCCTTTGTCCCCCCACACACATTCGGAGACCTCACCTGGCTTAACTGGTGCCTCCAGAGATGCAACCTCTTTCATTGTTACTCAACTCCTAGGTTTACCTCCACTGAACTCACATCTTACAATATCTTTGTCTGTACATAATACCCTGAATCTATTCCACCAAGCCCAGAAATCTGCTCATTTTATTCTCTGTGCCCAACGCACTAGACGACCAGTTCTTAATGCCTTTAGCCGTACCCTTATTCTACTCCTCCTTCTGTTCCTCTGGTGATGTTGAGGTAAACCCAGGTCCTGTAGCCTCCAGTACTACACCTATTCCCCAGGCGCTCTCATTTGTTGACTTCTGTAACCGTAAAAGCCTTGGTTCCATGCATGTTAACATCAGAAGCCTCCTCCCTAAGTTTGATTTATTCACTGCTTTAGCACACTCCGCCAACCCTGATGTCCTAGCCGTGTCTGAATCCTGGCTCAGGAAGGCCACCAAAAATTTAAACTACAACATTTTCCGCCAAAGATAGAACTGCTAAAGTGGGCTGAGTTGCAATCTACTGCAGAGATAACCTGCAGAGTTCTGTCATGCTATGCCCAAACAGCTTGAGCTGCTACTTCCACCTCACTAGAAATACGTTTCTCACTGTTGCTGCTTATTACAGACCCCCCTCAGCCCCCAGCTGTGCCCTGGACACCCTATGTGAACTGATTGCCCCCCATCTATTCTCAGAGTTCGTACTGTTAGGTGACCTAAACTGGGATATGCTTAACACCCCGGCTGTCCTTCAATCTAAGCTAGATGCCCTCAAGCTCACACAAATTATCAAGGAACCTACCAGGTACACCCAGGTACAACCCTAAATCCGTAAACATGGGCACCCTCATAGATATCATCCTGACTAACTTGCCCTCCAAATACACCTCCTCTGTCTATAACCAGGATCTCAGCGATCACTGCCTCATTGCCTGCGTCCATAATGGGTCCGCGGTCAAACGACCACCCCTTATCACTGTCAAACGCTCCCTAAAACACTTTAGCAAGCAGGCCTTTCTAATCGACCTGGCCTGGGTATACTGGAAGGATATTGACCTCATCCCATCAGTAGAGGATGCCTGGTTGTTCTTTAAAAGTGCTTTCCTCACCTTAAATAATCATGCCACATTCAAAAAATGGTTCACTCCAGACTTGACTGCCCTTGACCAGCACAAAAACATCCTGTGGCGCACTGCATTAGCATCGAACAGCCCCCGCGATATGCAACTTTTCAGGGAAGTCAGGAACAAATACACACAGTCAGTTAGGAAAGCAAAACCTAGCTTTTTCAAACAGAAATTAGCATCCTGTAGCAC
This sequence comes from Thymallus thymallus, assembly GCA_023634145.1. Taxonomy (NCBI): domain Eukaryota; kingdom Metazoa; phylum Chordata; class Actinopteri; order Salmoniformes; family Salmonidae; genus Thymallus; species Thymallus thymallus. The sequence continues at coordinate 68,047 of CM042411.1, read as the reverse complement.
TAATTCCAAAAAGTTTTGGGACACTGTAAAGTCCATGGAGAATAAGAGCACCTCCTCCCAGTTATCCACTGCACTGAGGCTAGGAAACACTGTTACCACCGATAAATCTATGATAATCAAGAATTTCAATAAGCATTTTGCTACGGCTGGGCATGCTTTCCACCTGGCTACCCCTACCCCGGCCAACAACTCTGCACCCGCCACAGCAACCTGCCCAAGCAGCTCTGCACCCCTCCTTCACCCAAATCCAGATAGCTGATTTTCTGAAAGAGCTGCAGCTGGGCTAGATAATCTGGACCTTTTTTTCTAAAATTATCTGCAGCTATTGTTGCAACCCCTATTACTAGCCTGTTCAACCTCTCTTTTGTATCATCTGAGATCCCTAGAGATTTGAAAGCTGCCGCGGTCATCCCCCTCTTCAAAGGGGGAGACACTCTAGACCCAAACTGTTACAGACCTATATCCATCCTGCCCTGCCTTTCTAAAGTCTTCGAAAGCCAAGTTAACAAACAGATAACTGACCACTTCGAATCCCACCGTACCTTCTCCGCTATGCAATCTGGTTTCCGAGCTGGTCATGGGTGCACCTCAGCCACGCTCAAGGTACTAAACGATATCATAACCGCCATCGATAAAAGACAGTACTGTGCAGCCGTCTTCATCGACCTGGCCAAGGCTTTCGACTCTGTCAATCACCGCATTCTTATTGGCAGACTCAAAAGCCTTGGTTTCTCAAGTGACTGCCTCGCCTGGTTCACCAACAACTTCTCAGATAGAGTTCAGTGTGTCAAATCGGAGGGCCTCTTGTCCAGACCTCTGGCAGTGTCTATGGGGGGCCACAGGGTTCAATTCTTGGGACGACTCTATTCTAAAAATAAATAAAAAGAGAGACTGGACGCCACACTCTTACGCCTGTGGTCTGTTTTTCAGTTGGAATCCTGAACATATCACCACTGTACGGGACGTGAACAAGGTGTGTGTTTTCTGCTTTGGCTGGTAGAGTTGAAGACCTAGCTCCACAGTCACTAGCCTTTTACCACAGTCACTAGCCTTTTACCACAGTCACTAGCCTTTTACCACAGTCACTAGCCTTTTACCACAATCACTAGCCTTTTTACAGAGAGAGAGAAAGATGGAGAGGGAGGTTTCCAGTGGCCAGTTAGGCTGTGGCCTGGCAAGCTTGCCACTTGGAATCCAGATAGGGGTACTGAGGGAACATAAAGGAGGGTCACATTAAAAAAAGCCTTTAAGCATTGTTCTGTTCTGTGAGTACTGACATTAATTGCTCTGTACTTGATGAGAGGACAATGATAAAGGTCTCAGTTGTCACCCTGTTTCCTTTTCTCTCCCTTTCTCTCTTCCTCCCTTCAGATGATTACACTGATGCCCTCCCTCCTCTGCCGGAGATTCCGGACGCCGACTCGGTCCTGAGCTCTGTGGGCGTTCCAGGTCGATTCCGCCACTCCGACATCCGCCACACTCCCCTACGCTACTGCTCTGCCCACAGCATGGACTCCTCCCCCGACAACAGCGAGCGTCCAATTAGCTACAGCTCCACCTCTTCCTCCGCCTCCTCCCGGGACAGCCACTGCTCACTGGGCAGCCGCTCCACCTTAAGCCCGTCCCCTCACTGTCATCCCGCTTTGGACTGCAACCTGGACTCCGGGGCGATCCGGTTGGAGCTGGTTCCAGCCAGGCAGCTGGGATGTTGGGATGAAGAGGAGAGGAAGGATGGAGGGACAGAGACAGGGAAGGGGATGGTTAAACATGGGTCTGCCCAGACCCCACAGTCAGACACAGAGTCTGGGGAGAGGAGTTATGTGGACAGGGTGGTTCAGGAGATACTGGACACTGAAAGTACCTACGTACAGGACCTGCATAGCATTGTACAGGTGAGGAACGTCGTACCACACAACCACTGGAAAGATACACCAGCTATCTCAGTAGGATATCTCAGTAGGATAGCACATACAGACTAACTGGCATGGTACAAATGGTATAATAAATATGCATATTACATAACATCATTACGATCATACTAGTCAGAACCTGTGTAAGAAAGAACACAAGTCAAGATGAGTGAGTGTGAGGTCCAGAGACAACACCCATATCCCGGAACACAGGAGTAGTTGACTCAGATTAATAGTTCAGAGGGGACATAAAAATGGGAGGATTTCAATTACTAGTTTGGAGTTGACAGTCAGAGACCTCTCCTAGTGTTTCCCCTGCAGGGATTTCCTGCCACACGTGACACAAACACCTTGTTGCCAGCCTGGTGTTCCTCTTTCTCTTTCTCTCTCTCTCTCGCTCTCTGTAGCTCTTAACAGGGTCACTTGTGTGTACGGGTGGGGTAACCCGACACGTTGCCTGTGTCCAGCTGTTTTACACACACACACACACACACACACACACACACACACACACACACACACACACACACACACACACACACACACACACACACACACACACACACACACACACACACACACACACACACACACACACACACACACACACACTGCAGTCAACAACTAGCTTTGAACTGCAAATACACATTCATACACCCATCCGGTGCCTTTAAATGTGTGTCTGTCTCTGTGTTAAATGTATGGTTGGAGTAAAGAGGAGAGGAGCCTGTATTAAATTAAATTATGTCAAGGAAGGGTTCAATATCATTTAGTGTGTGACCGTCCCTGTTCATGTGTATGTGGTTGATATCAGTCCTGTGTAGCTCAGTTGGTAGAGCATGGTGCTTGCAATGCCAAGGTTGTGGGTTTGATGCCCATGTGGGACCAGTAAGATGCTCTGGATAAGAGTGTCTGCTAAACGACTAACATGTAAATATCAGGCCCAGTTTGTTGATCCAATATGATAGTGAACAGAAGAAATGTGTTACACAGTAATACCTGAGCTTTCCTTGTAAGTGACTCTTCCTCTCCTGGACTGAGTCTGGACTGGGGAAGTATGGGGTGGGGTGTCTATAAGAGGTCCCATCCAGCAGGAAACTCTGGTCTTTTCAGAAAGAGAAGGATGAGGGATTGAGGGGAGGGGGTGCAGGAAGAGGGTGAGTTTGAAGGAAAAGTCTGCTTCCTCCTCCCTCTATTCAGGGTGAGGGAAAGAGGAAAGGGAGAGAGAGTGGTGCTGTAGGAAGAGGGATTTAGATCAATGTCTAAAGTAGGTTAGCTAAACACTGAGCAGAGCTGAGGATGTATACTCCCCTTACTAAGACCTGGATTCCTTACTTAACTACTCAACAAGAGCCCTTTATCAGATCTATGAGGCAGGACACCCGCTCTTCCACTCCACTTTTAGACAGGATCATAATTTAGCCCTTAATTAAAATCTTTGTCAAGCCTCCCTACGCTTACTGCTATTAACCCTTTGACAAGTACAATCACATATTTGTGGTCTTTGTTGAGTGGTCCCTCCAGTCATTTACAGATTTGACTAATCACAAAGCAAATAAAATGTTATCACCTCACAGATCATCACCCCAAATTCAAGCCTACTGCCTACACTAACCATAGCGTGAAAGCTTGGGTTTGTGGGGTCATTTCATTTGTGGGGGTTTTTCAAATCCATGGTGGGTAGAAATGCGGGAAGGTATCGTGGGGGGATATGACGCAAGAAATATTACTATGATGGGGGATTTATCAATAAATGGGGGTCAAACACAGGAGAAGTTTATAAGCCAAATAAAAATAAAACCCCTGGAAAGGGGGATCTAAGCTGACAACCCTGAGGTACCATAGTTACAGTCACATTCAAAACAACTGGGAACTGGGAAATCTCAGACTTCAGTGCGTTCAGGACAACTGGGAACTCTGAAAAAAAACGAGCTCCGACTGGGAAAAATTGTTTTGAACAGTCATCCAACTAGGAATTCCAATTCGGGAACTCTGGCCTCTTTCTAGAGCTCAGAATTTCCTACCTGAAGATCACTGACATCATGATTTGACCTCATATTATTCTGATTTCCCAGTTGTCTTGAAAGCACCATAAGTCAGTCAAGTGAACCATCCCTTCACCTAATTTTGGTATAACATCTTTGGTCTGACAGATGCTTACGTGACAACCAGAATGCATTGTATGATGTCAACAAACATGGCTCTACACATAGCTAGCAAAGAGCTTAGCATTTCATGAGCTCATCATACTCAGTACAACCTTCAAAAAAAGTGTGTCCATTACAATCTATGCAAGAAATGGAATGCATCATTTGTCACCACTACTTGAAAACATGTGAATAAAACAGTAAATACATTAAGATCCATACATGCGCAAATACTGTATGCTACAGTAGAAAAGACAACACAATATATATAAAATAAGGCACTTACTTTGAAAGGAACACACAAGTCCAGAGTTATTATTTGTAAGGAAAACAACAATGAAGGCGATGCGTCACCAGCCAGAAAATGTTCCAGGGGGAAAAGGTTTATGCAAGGCCTGTTAGATAGATAGATAGATAGATAGATAGATAGATAGATAGATAGATAGATAGATAGATAGATAGATAGATAGATAGATAGATAGATAGATAGATAGATAGATAGATAGATAGATAGATAGATAGATAGATAGATAGATAGATAGATAGATAGATAGATAGATAGATAGATAGATAGATAGATAGATAGATAGATAGATAGATAGATAGATAGATAGATAGATAGATAGATAGATAGATAGATAGATAGAAAACTATACTATACAGGTCAATGGCAGAGAAATACTTGAATAGCTAAAAGTGCGTATGATATAAGTGAGGGTAATAATAGTTTACTTAATATACAGTCTGGTTAAATGAACAGGTAAGTCAATATTTGCATTGATACATTAACTGTACAGGTAAATGACAGGAAGAGATACTTAAATAGCTAAATATGATATAATTTAGGGTAATAATAGTAATTCCCTTAAAATACAGTCCTTAGTGCGCAGGGTTTAATTACAGATAAATGCACGTATTGCACATTCGATATACTAAAAGCAATGAAAAAAGATACAACTGGCAGGATACTAATATGCATTCCTGAGTGAATGCCTACGTAAGTTAGGTCCAAGAATTACTAGCAATATTGCATGTGATATGATATAACAACTGTTCATGAGTATGTGTATACAGACCTGCATGAATAAATAAGTCCTGAGTGGATGAGTGCTGACGGACCAGAGTTACTCACGGATGGATGCATAATTGTTAAACTAGGTCCTAGCACCCCAACAGTTCCAGGTCTATGTTGCCGACAGACCTCCTGTAGCGCTTTCTGGCACACCGTGGTGGGTTCAGTCTGTGACTGAAGGTGCTCCTCTGCATCATAACCATAGCGTGCAGAGGGTGGGTGACGTTGTCCATGATGGCCAGCAGTTTGGCCAGGATCCGTCTCTCCACCACCTCCTCTAGCTTCAAGGCTCATCCCCAGAACAGAGCTAGCCTTCCTGATCAGCTTATTTACCCGAGAAGCATCACCGGCTTCTGTTGGCGACCCAGCACACCACTGCAGAAAAGATGGCACTGGCCACCACAGACCCACTGAATAGCCTGTAGGCGGATTAAGACTGGAGAAGTCAGGGTGACGTGGGACTGTGTGCCCAGTTGTTTTACTAGACAGACAAGTGTGTTCCTTAGCAGTGTTAAAGCAGATTGAATGTGTGAGCTGAATAAGTGAAGTGTATGTGGTCTAAAAGAGTTTACAATGCTGTGGGTATTTATGAGTAGAGAGTGTGTTTGGGTTGGCAGGGTGATTCCAGGGTTCATGTCAGGCATACTGTCCTTCTCACATGACTGCTGATGGGATATCCTTCTAAACACTTTGATGTGGGTGTGATAACTGACCTCTCTCTCTCTCCCTTTCTTTCTTTCTTTCTTTCTTTCTTTCTTTTTTTCTCTCTCTCTCTCGCTTTTTCTCAATTCAATTCAACATGCCTTGTAGGCATGAACTACATTCTGTAATTGTATTCCAAAAACCATTCCTTTAGAAGTCAAAATACAATAAATTCACATACTGTAAAAAAACAGTTTTTCTCTCTCTTTAGGATTACCTCGATTGTATCAGTAACCAGTCTAGTCTGGTACTGAGCTCAGAGGAGCGAGGCTCTCTATTCGGGAACATCAGGGACATCTACCACTTCAACAGGTAAACACACAATCACCTACTGTACCACTTCAACAGGTAAACACACAATCACCTACTGTACCACTTCAACAGGTAAACACACAATCACCTACTGTACCACTTCAACAGGTAAACACACAATCACCTACTGTACCACTTCAACAGGTAAACACACAATCACCTACTGTACCACTTCAACAGGTAAACACACATACAGACACACCCCTAAAACAAGTATAGAGTGCGGTCTTCAAAGAATCTACAGAATGAAGATGGTTTGTGTCATCTGTTGATATGGGTGGTTGCTGTAAGCTGTTGATATGGGTGGTTGCTGTAAGCTGTTGATATGGGTGGTTGCTGTAAGCTGTTGATATGGGTGGTTGCTGTAAGCTGTTGATATGGGTGGTTGCTGTAAGCTGTTGATATGGGTGGTTGCTGTAAGCTGTTGCTGTAAGCTGTATCTATATACACTACATGGCTAAAGATATGTGGACCCTCCTTCAAATTAGTTGATTTGACTATTTCAGCCACACTCGTTGCTGATAGGTGTATAACATGGAGCACACAGACATGCAATCTCCATAGACAAACATTGGCAGTAGAGTGGCCGTACTGAAGAACTCAGTGACTTTTAACGTGGCACCGTCATAGTCAGTTCATCACATTTATGCCCTGCTAAAGCTGCTCCAGTCAACTATAAGTGCTTTTATTGTGAAGTGGAAGTCAATAGGAGCAGCAACGGCTCAGCTGCGAAGTGGTAGGCCACACAAGCTCACAGAACGGGACTGCAGATTTCTGACGCGCGAAGGTTGTAAAAATGTCTGTCCTCGGTTGCAACACTTACTATCGAGTTCCAAACTGCCTCTGGAAGCAACATTAGCACAATAACTGTTCTACAAAAGCTTAATGAAATGAGTTTCCATAGCCGAGCAGCCGCACACTAGCTTAAGATCACCATGCACAATGTCAATTATTGGCTGGAGTGGTGTAAAGCTCACCGCAATTGGACTGGAGCAGTGGAAACGCGTTCTCTGGAGTGTCCGACAGAACAATCTGGGTTTGGTGGATGCCAGGAGAACGCTACCTGTCCATTTGCATAGTACCAACTGTAAAGTTTGATGAAGGAGGAATAATGGTCTGGGGCTGTTTTTCATGGTTTGGGCTCCTTAGTTCCAGTGGAGGGAAATCTTAACACTACAGCATACAATGCCACTTTGTGGCAACAGTTTGGGGAAGGCCCTTTCCTGTTTCAGCATGACAATGCACCTATGCACAAAGCGAGGTCCATACAGAAATGGTTTGTTGAGATCGGTGTGGAAGAACTTAACTGGCCTGCACAGGGACCTAATCTCAACCCCATCGAGCACCTTTGGGATAAATTGGAGCGCCGAATGTGAGCCAGGCCTAATCTCCAGACATCAGTGCCCAAACTCACTAATGCTCTTGTTGCTGAATGGAAGCAAATCCCTGCAGCAATGTTCCAACATCTAGTGGAATGTCTTCCCAGAAGAGTGGAGGCTGTTATAGCAGCAAAGGGGGGACCAACTCCATATTAATGCCCATGATTTTGGGATGCGATGTTGGACGAGCAGGTTTTGATAATGTAGTGTATGTGTGTGCATGTTGTTTTTCTCTGTCTGCGTCTACACTCAATACCTCCACTCTAAACAGTGTGTGTGAGTCAGAATGAGAGGAGTCTGAGTGTGTGTTGTCAAGACCAGCCTACCCACTCAGACTGTCAGCTGTCACATAAAGACACACAGTAACACAGAGAGGGAGAGACAAACATGGAGAGAGAGAAGGCAATGAGGAGCAGTTTGTATTTGTATAATTTCATTAGGTGTGTGTGTGTGTGTGTGTGTGTGTGTGTGTGTGTGTGTGTGTGTGTGTGTGTGTGTGTGTGTGTGTGTGTGTGTGTGTGTGTG
>CM042411.1:12500-57500 GCA_023634145.1 Thymallus thymallus | reverse complement strand
GTCAAGACATAGCACCCCATCCCAAGACATAGTCAAGACATAGCACCCCATCCCAAGACATAGTCAAGACATAGCACCCCATCCCAAGACATAGTCAAGACATAGCACCCCTTGTCAAGACATAGCAAATCAAATTGTATTTTATTTGACATAGCACCCCATGCAATTAACTCAAATCCACAGTCATAACAAACCCTAGACATCATTTAGACCACTAAAATCCCAGGTTAAAGACTTTCCACAGAAGGTCAGAGAGGAACTCAGTGGCTGGAAACTCAGGTGAAAAGCAATAGCCTGTTCCCAGACTATCAGTGGCTGTGTTGACTGAATGACTGAGTGGCCACTTAGCTAATCTAGCCTGTTGTATGTGAGGTCCTGATAATGACCTGTGGTAAATTAGACTAGGCTGTGGTGGTGGATGGAATATTTGACCAGACGCTAGTACTGAATCATGGACCTCTATGGTTTGTAGATGGCCTTATCACACAGTCACTTAACGTGTGTTAAGTTGATATCTATTTCGTACAATATCAATCCTGCACTCTTTTGATTGCAGTTATCCAAAGTAGTGTGCCGTGCCCGTTACATGACTATAACATATAGGTAGCGTGTGATTTAGAATTGTTCCCTGATTATTGCTGTCCTGGGATTATCTGAATTTCACTAGTCTATATTTATGTTACATCAGGAGGGATTGATCTGTATAATTTAGAAAATGTCCTCACTGAACAGAGCTGAGCAGTAATTCACAGATCCAATCTCTGCCTTGCTGTACTGAGATGTTTCTACTGTGGGTCGAAACTAGCTATAGTTTAGTTTAGGACTCAAGTAGGACGACCCAATGAACTGGATATACTTTGGATGGTGCTGTATGTACTGTATAGTGGATGAGTTCATATATTTTGGATGGTGCTGTATGTACTGTATAGTGGATGAGTTTATATACTTTGGATGGTGCTGTATGTACTGTATAGTGGATGAGTTTATATACTTTGGATGGTGCTGTATGTACTGTATAGTGGATGAGTTTATATACTTTGGATGGTGCTGTATGTACTGTATAGTGGATGAGTTTATATACTTTGGATGGTGCTGTTTGTACTGTATCGTGGATGAGTTTATATACTTTGGATGGTGCTGTATGTACTGTATAGTGGATGAGTTTATATACTTTGGATGGTGCTGTATGTACTGTATAGTGGATGAGTTCATATACTTTGGATGGTGCTGTATGTACTGTATAGTGGATGAGTGTATATACTTTGGATGGTGCTGTATGTACTGTATAGTGGATGAGTTCATATATTTTGGATGGTGCTGTATGTACTGTATAGTGGATGAGTTTATATACTTTGGATGGTGCTGTATGTACTGTATAGTGGATGAGTTCATATATTTTGGATGGTGCTGTATGTACTGTATAGTGGATGAGTTTATATACTTTGGATGGTGCTGTATGTACTGTATAGTGGATGAGTTTATATACTTTGGATGGTGCTGTATGTACTGTATAGTGGATGAGTTTATATACTTTGGATGGTGCTGTATGTACTGTATAGTGGATGAGTTTATATACTTTGGATGGTGCTGTATGTACTGTATAGTGGATGAGTTCATATACTTTGGATGGTGCTGTATGTACTGTATAGTGGATGAGTTTATATACTTTGGATGGTGCTGTATGTACTGTATAGTGGATGAGTTTATATACTTTGGATGGTGCTGTATGTACTGTATAGTGGATGAGTTTATATACTTTGGATGGTGCTGTATGTACTGTATAGTGGATGAGTTTATATACTTTGGATGGTGCTGTATGTACTGTATAGTGGATGAGTTTATATACTTTGGATGGTGCTGTATGTACTGTATAGTGGATGAGTTTATATACTTTGGATGGTGCTGTATGTACTGTATAGTGGATGAGTTTATATACTTTGGATGGTGCTGTATGTACTGTATAGTGGATGAGTTTATATACTTTGGATGGTGCTGTATGTACTGTATAGTGGATGAGTTTATATACTTTGGATGGTGCTGTATGTACTGTATAGTGGATGAGTTTATATACTTTGGATGGTGCTGTATGTACTGTATAGTGGATGAGTTCATATACTTTGGATGGTGCTGTATGTACTGTATAGTGGATGAGTTTATATACTTTGGATGGTGCTGTATGTACTGTATAGTGGATGAGTTTATATACTTTGGATGGTGCTGTATGTACTGTATAGTGGATGAGTTCATATACTTTGGATGGTGCTGTATGTACTGTATAGTGGATGAGTTTATATACTTTGGATGGTGCTGTATGTACTGTATAGTGGATGAGTTCATATATTTTGGATGAGGGCAATATTTTATAGATCTGGGTTATTTCTGTGACTTTGGTTTGCTTGTTTGGGTCACAGAAGGTATGTTAGGATGGAGTGTGTGCGTGCATGTGTTATGGTTTGTGGATTGGTGTGTGTGTGTGTATTGGTGGTGAGTGTGTATTGTGTTTAGCTGACGTTGTGGTGTGAGACTGCTGGAAACAGTTTATATATGTTACTCCTTGGCTGCGTTATCAGAAAGCACAGCATTGATTTTCACTGCTACGCAGACGATACACAACTTTCCATTTCTGTGTCCCAGAGGATTTTTTGATTTTAGACTGTGAAGATATAACACCAAGTTAACACACCAAGGTGTTTTTTAGATTCTGAACTCAATTTCAAATCACACATTAGGAATGTGACCAAAATAGCTTTTCACCACCTGAGGAACGTTGCCAAGGTGCAGCCGTTTCTCTCTCAGGCTGATACAGAGAAACTCATCCATGCTTTATTACATGCAGGCTTGACTACTGTAATGTTCTCCTGTCTGGTCTACTGCAAAACATACTGATGCAGCATGGGTACTGGAAAAGACCAGAAGGAGAGTGTGATGTTGCGAGGGGTGAAAGTGAGAGAGGAGGCGAAATAGTCAAAGAGTATTAGCGAAATAATAGATGAGAAAGACAGCAATACACAATGAAGGACAATAACCTGCGAACCAAAACAGACAGAGCTAAATAGTGATAGGGTGTTGCTACCATCTTCCCATGACCGCCGGTTAGAACGAGGATGAGCGCTGGAGATGAGGGACCGCAGCTCTGCGCGGGGCATTCGTTACAGAGAGCACACATTACACCGGTTTTAAGGTCTCTGCACTGGCTGACTGGGAGTTTTACAATTCATTTTAAGATTCTTCTATTAGTTTTAAATCAATCCCCAATTCATGTCAGACATGCTTTTAGGTTTATGTACCGAGTAGGTCCCTCAGGTCCTCTGGCACTGGCCTTTTAACTATATAACTTTCAGTTTTTATTTTCATGTCTGAAATGTGCTGTATAAATAAAGCTTGATTTGATTTGAAACCCCTGTATTTCAATTTACAGCTTTTCCCACAGAGAACCTCCAGGTGTGTGTGTGTGTGTGTGCTATATTTCTATAATTTGTACTTTCTTTGTGCCTGTGTGTCACATGATCGTGTGTGTCGATGGCATCACATGTTTCTGTCCTAGAGTGTGTAACAGTACATGTGTGTGTTTGTACGGTATGAGCGTGCAGAGCTACAGAACAGGACAGCTCCTCATCATATTTCCTGTCTGTTTATGATGCTGTTTCCTGTTATAACTGTCCACTTCCTGACTCTGGCCTAACCCAGAGCATTTATAGACACATTATGTTACCCAACAAAATGTTTGTCTCGGCAGCAAGGAGAGGGGGGTGAGAAAGGAAGAAGGGTATGGAGAGATGGACAGGGGTGGGGAGAGAGGTAAGAAGGGTATGGAGAGATGGACAGGGGTGGGGAGAGAGGTAAGAAGGGTATGGAGAGATGGACAGGGGTGGGGAGAGAGGTAAGAAGGGTATGGAGAGATGGACAGGGGTGGGGAGAGAGGTAAGAAGGGTATGGAGAGATGGACAGGGGTGGGGAGAGAGGTAAGAAGGGTATGGAGAGATGGACAGGGGTGGGGAGAGAGGTAAGAAGGGTATGGAGAGATGGACAGGGGTGGGGAGAGAGGTAAATGTCTAAGAACTGAGAGACTGGAAAGACAGGAAACAGTGTGCGAAAGACAGGAAACAGAAGAGGCTGAGAGATAGTCAGCGAGATGGAGGTAGAGAAGGTGTGATAGAGTGAGATAGTCAGCTAGATGGAGGTAGAGAAGGTGTGATAGAGTGAGATAGTCAGCTAGATGGAGGTAGAGAAGGTGTGATAGAGTGAGATAGTCAGCTAGATGGAGGTAGAGAAGGTGTGATAGAGTGAGATAGTCAGCTAGATGGAGGTAGAGAAGGTGTGATAGAGTGAGATAGTCAGCTAGATGGAGGTAGAGAAGGTGTGATAGAGTGAGATAGTCAGCTAGATGGAGGTAGAGAAGGTGTGATAGAGTGAGATAGTCAGCTAGATGGAGGTAGAGAAGGTGTGATAGAGTGAGATAGTCAGCTAGATGGAGGTAGAGAAGGTGTGATAGAGTGAGATAGTCAGCTAATGCTAATGTAACATGAATGTCAGTATTTTGTCTTTATTTTCCAGAGTGAAGAGTTCCACATTTACACTCAGTACTGCACCAACTACCCAAGGTAAGCAGCACCAACTCTGGCTGCATTAAACACTAATAGTTTGACACACTTTCATTGTGTCTTTGTGGGTGTAAATTTGTGCCTATTTGGAAGTCTGTGTGTAGTATGAACGTATGTAAAAGCATCCTCATTGTTACCTTATGTGATCTGGGTTTGCATACAGGTGAATCTCACCTTCACGTTCTTGTTTCCCAGAGTATCTAGGAGCCTCTCTCTCTATGTGTAGTCTTGATATGCAGCCCAACCCACCAGGAGTCTAACTGTGTGCCTCACTGCCAGTTAATGCCCCAGGGTCTCTCTCTCACTTTCTCTCCCTCCCTATTGACAGAGTTACAGCCCCTACTCTGACAGATGGTATTATGCCCATCACCTTATCATACTGTGACTATTGACAGAGTTACAGCCCCTACTCTGACAGATGGTATTATGCCCATCACCTTATCATACTGTGACTATTGACAGAGTTACAGCCCCTACTCTGACAGATGGTATTATGCCCATCACCTTATCATACTCAGTGACGTTAATGCTTTATTTTAACTTGTGTGAGCAACCTGTTGTTATAGGAACCGTATGTGTGTCTGGAGGCCAAAAACATGAGGCAATTCTTCTCAATGAAACCTAATGAGGGCAGTGTGTTTCACAATGGTTGTGACACACTAAAAACAGCACACCTTTGGCTGCTGCACGTCTAAAGTGTGTTGTTTCAGCAGTGTGATGAATCACACACATTACATGCTACTGAGAAGAGATGTATTAGTTTAATTAAATGATTGATGATGATTTAATAGAGTAGTTATTGTGTGTGTGTGTGTGTGTGTGTGTGCGTGCGTGCGTGCGTGTGAGTGTGTCAGTGTGTGTGTGTGTGCGTGCGTGCGTGTCTGTGTGTGATACATCTGCAGCCTTTAGTTCCTATTTTAATTGTGTGTATCTATCATTGTTTTGTAGGATTAATATCAGATTCTCTCTCTCTCTCTCTCTCTCTCTCTCTCTCTCTCTCTCTCTCTCTCTCTCTCTCTCTCTCTCTCTCTAGGTCGGTGGCTGTGTTGACTGAGTGCATGAGGAATAAGGTCTTGGCCAAGGTTTTCCGGGAGCGTCAAGAATCTCTGAGACACTCCCTTCCTCTGGGCTCCTACTTGCTCAAGCCAGTGCAGAGGATCCTTAAGTACCACCTACTGCTACACGTCAGTAATACATCTATACACACACACACACACACACACACACACACACACACACACGACACCTACCTCACACTAGCAAAGCCCCACATACAGTGCATTCAAAATATATTCAGACCCCTTGACTTTTTCCACATTTTGCTACGTTACAGCCTTATTCTAAATAGTATTAAATTAATTTTAAAAATCCTCACCAATCTATACACAATACTTCATAACGACAAAGTGCTAGCAAATGTAGCAAAGAATCTGGGGAAGGGTACCAAAAAATGTCTGATGCATTTTTCTTTTTATTTAACTTTTATTGAACTAGGTAAGTCAGACGGCCTACCTACAGGGTCAGGGTTAGGGTTAGGCCCCTGGAGCAAATTAGGCTTAAGTGCCTTGCTCAAGGGTTAGGGTTAGGGTTATTCGAACCAGCAACCTTTCGGTTACTGGCCCAGTACTCTAACCTCCAGGAACCACCAAGAATCTTCCTAGAGTTGGCCACCCGGCCAAACTGAGCAATCGGGGAGAAGGGCCTTGGTCAGGGAGTTGACCAAGAACCTGATGGTCACTTTGACAGAGCTCCAGAGTTCCTCTGTGGAGATGGGAGAATCTTCCAGAAAGACAAGCATCTATGCAGCACTCCACCAATCAAGCCTTTATGGTAGAGAGGCCAGATGGAAGCACAAGGACTCAAGATTCTCTGGTCTGATGAAACCAAGATTGAACTCTTTGGCCTGAATGCCAAGCGTCACATCTGGAGGAAACCTGGCATCATCCCTGCGGTGAAGCATGGTGACAGCAGGGACTGGGAGACTAGTCAAGATGGAGCAAAGTACAAAAAGTTCCTTGGTGAAAAGCGGCTCCAGAGCACTCAGAACCTCAGACTGGGGTGAAAGTTTACCTTCCAATAGGACAACAACCCTAAGCACACAGCCAAGACAACGTAGGAGTGGCTTTGGGACAAGTCTCTGAATGTCTTTGAGTGGCCCAGCCAGAGCCCGGACTGTGTCACCCATAGGGCGGTGCACAATTGGCCCAGCGTCGTCCGAGTTTGGCCGGTGTAGGCCGTCATTGTAAATAAGAATTTGTTCTTAACTGACTTGCCTAGTTAAATAAAGGTGACATTTATATATTTTTTATGTAAAAACATCTCTGGAGAGACCTGAAAATAGCTGTGCAGAGACGCTCCCCATCCAACCTGACAGCGCTTGAGAAGATCTGCAGAGAAGAATGGGAGAAACTCCCCAAATACAGGTGTGCCAAGCTTGTAGCATCATACTCAAAGGTGCTTCAACAAAGTACTGAGTAAAGGGTCTGAATATTTATGTAAATGTAACATTTCATTTTTATTTATTTTTTACATTTGAAAAAAATTCTAAAAGCCATTTTTTGCTTTGTCATTATGGGGTATTATGTGTAGATTGATGAGGATGTTTTTTATTTAATTAATTTTAGAATAAGGCTGTAACATAACAAATATGTTCGGAATACTTTCCGAATGCATTGTAAGCCACCACACAGAACTGCATCCACAACTTGCATTTGTATGTGTACTGTTGGCTATAATGTTGGTTGGTGGCAGCTAGCCTAGCGGTTAGAGCGTTGGGCCAGTAACCGAAATGTCGCTGGTTTGAATACCTGAGCTGACAAGGTGAAAAACATGTTGATGTGTCCTTGATCAAGGCACTTAACCCTCATTTTCTCCAGGGGAGCCGTACTACTATGGCTGACCCTGTTGGTACCGTCATTGTAAATAAGAGTTTGTTCTTAACTGACTTGACTAGTTAAATAAAGGTTAGAATGTAAATAATGTACCTTATTTACAGTTAGCCACCAGTCTATTTTTGTACTTGCTAACCCAATTGCCAAGAAAGACCAGGCCAACACTGCTGGCTGTTGCAGAAACAGATGGTACCCAGTCTAGAGTACATCTAGCTGATTACATTACCCACTCTAACCCCTGGTGTATTTCCTGTCCCCTGTAGGAGATAGCCAACCACCTGGAGAAGGACACAGAGACGTATGAGGTGGTGCAGGAGGCCATAGACACCATGCAGAGAGTGGCCTGGCACATCAATGACATGAAAAGAAAACATGAACACGCCGTCAGGCTGCAGGTGAATTAACACTTACAGGACTCGAGTGAGATGAGTGAAATAATGTGTGTGTAAGTATTTACTCCGGATCTGGTAAAGAGTGCTTAGTTGACCTTTTATTGAACTAGGTAAGTCAGACAAACTATCTACAGCGTCAGCCCCTGGAGCAAATTAGGCTTAAGTGCCGTGCTCAAGGACACAACCACAGGTTTTTTCACCTTGTCGGCTCGGGTATTCGAACCAGCAACCTTTCGGTTACTCTAACCGCCAGGAACCACCAAGACTCTTCCTAGATGTGTTCTCTCCTCTCCTCTCCTCCTTCTCCCTCTCCTCCTTCTCCCTCTCCTCCTTCTCTCCTCTCCTCCTTCTCCCTCTCCTCCTTCTCCCTCTCCTCCTTCTCTCCTCTCCTCCTTCTCCCTCTCTATCCTTCTCCCTCTCCTCCTTCTCTCCTCTCCTCCTTCTCCCTCTCCTCCTTCTCCCTCTCCTCCTTCTCCCTCTCCTCCTTCTCTCCTCTCCTCCTTCTCCCTCTCTATCCTTCTCCCTCTCCTCCTTCTCCCTCTCCTCCTTCTCTCCTCTCCTCCTTCTCCCTCTCTATCCTTCTCCCTCTCCTCCTTCTCTCCTCTCCTCCTTCTCCCTCTCCTCCTTCTCCCTCTCCTCCTTCTTCCTCTCCTCCTTCTCTCCTCTCCTCCTTCTCTCCTCCTTCTCCTTCTCTCCTCCTTCTCCCTCTCTATCCTTCTCCCTCTCCTCCTTCTCCCTCTCCTCCTTCTCTCCTCTCCTCCTTCTCCCTCTCCTCCTTCTCTCCTCTCCTCCTTCTTCCTCTCTATCCTTCTCCCTCTCCTCCTTCTCCCTCTCTATCCTTCTCCCTCTCCTCCTTCTCCCTCTCCTCCTTCTCTCCTCTCCTCCTTCTCCCTCTTCTCCTTCTCTCCTACCCTCCTTCTCCCTCTCTATCCTTCTCCCTCTCCTCCTTCTCTCCTCTCATCCTTCTCTCCTCTCCTCCTTCTCCTCCTCCTCCTTCTCTCCTCTCCTCCTTCTCCCTCTCTATCCTTCTCCCTCTCCTCCTTCTCTCCTCTCCTCCTTCTCCCTCTCTATCCTTCTCCCTCTCTATCCTTCTCCCTCTCCTCCTTCTCCCTCTCCTCCTTCTCTCCTCTCCTCCTTCTCCCTCTCCTCCTTCTCTCCTACCCTCCTTCTCCCTCTCTATCCTTCTCCCTCTCCTCCTTCTCTCCTCTCATCCTTCTCTCCTCTCCTCCTTCTCCTCCTCTTCCTTCTCTCCTCTCCTCCTTCTCCTCCTCCTCCTTCTCTCCTATCCTTCTCCCTCTCTCTTTCATTCACTCTAACCCCTCTCCTCCTCCCTCTCTCAGGAAATCCAGAGTCTGCTGACCAACTGGAAGGGACCTGATCTGATTGGCTACGGGGAGCTGGTTCTGGAAGGGACGTTCCGTCTGCAACGAGCCAAGAACGAGCGCACACTCTTCCTGTTCGACAAACTGCTGCTGGTCACCAAGAAACGTGAGGAGGCCTACACCTACAAGGCCCACATACTGGTCAGTCACAACACTAACGTTAAAATAAATGATAGAAGAAAATATCTCCCAAAAGGTGAACCACAATACTTCCAAGAGGCGCAGCGATCTAAGGCACTGCATCTCAGTGCTAGAGGCGTCACTACAGACACCCTGGTTCACTTCCAGGCTGTATCACAACCGGCCATGATTGGGAGTCCCATATGGCGGCGCACAATTGGCCCAGTGTCGTCCGAGTTCGGCCGGTGTAGTTCGTCATTGTAAATAAGAATTTGTTCTTAACTGACTTGCCAAGTTAAATAAAGGTTAAATAAAAAATAAAATAAAAAACAATAAAAACAGACGTCCATCACACATATGTCTCTACGTCATTTTAGTGTTGTAACCTGATCATATGTCTCTATGTCATTTTAGTGTTGTAACCTGATCATATGTCTCTATGTCATTTTAGTGTTGTAACCTGATCATATGTCTCTATGTCATTTTAGTGTTGTAACCTGATCATATGTCTCTATGTCATTTTAGTGTTGTAACCTGATCATATGTCTCTATGTCATTTTAGTGTTGTAACCTGATCATATGTCTCTATGTCATTTTAGTGTTGTTTGTCATTTTAGTGTTGTAACCTGATCATATGTCTCTATGTCATTTTAGTGTTGTAACCTGATCATATGTCTCTATGTCATTTTAGTGTTGTAACCTGATCATATGTCTCTATGTCATTTTAGTGTTGTAACCTGATCATATGTCTCTATGTCATTTTAGTGTTGTAACCTGATGTTGGTGGAAGTCATTCCAAAAGAGCCACTCAGCTTCAGTGTGTTCCACTACAAGAACCCCAAACTACAGCACACCGTACAGGTAACACAAAACTACACCCCACAAACCCCAACTACAGCATATTGCACAGGTGATTGTACAGCATAGAGTACAAGTAACTTGTACTATCTCACCTGTGCCCTGCCAAGCCCACCACTTCTAAGTGCCCAGACATGTTCAATTGTTAGGGTGGATGAGGAGGGCTTGTCGTTTCTCAACATGAGTGTTTTGGAAACAGACTTCAAACCAAGCCATAATCTATTTTATGTAACAAACACATAGAAGAAGGTCATTTTCCACTGTTATGGGTTTATGAGAATCGTCTTATTCGCCATATAATGTCTCTCCCTTAATCTGTCTCTCTTCTTCTCTCCTTTCTGTTGTGTTGTGTTCCACCCCCAGGCCAAATCCCAGCAGGACAAACGCATGTGGATCCTGCATCTGAAGAGACTCATACTTGAAAACCACCCGGCTAAAATCCCAGCCAAGGTGAGACACAGAGCAAGCAATGTGTGTGCTCACTAACGACATAAACACAACACTTGAGTGGAGGAAGTGGAATGGTCTCTCTCTCTTTCTTTCTTGATCACCCCTCTCTCGCTTTCTTCCTCGCCTCCTCCTCTCCCTATCTCTCTCTTCCGTCTTGGCTCTGGTGCAAATGGAAAATTATGCTTTTGTCTGGAGGAAATCGCTGAGAGTGTTCATTGTAATTCAATGAAGGGATCTCTTGTTCGATTTGATTCTTGTAAAGTAGTGCTGTTCTGTTTGGCGAAGACTACAGTCTGGCGCCATCTAGTGTCTGGAAGCCCCATATATCAACCTCAATAATAGGCTTACTGTAATATGAAGCTCACTTCAAAGGAACCTTTCAAAAATATTATACTTTATATTCATTATCTCCAGCACCACCCCAACATCATAATATGTGAAATTGCATGTTTATATGTTTTGTAGTAAAAAAGATACAGGAAGATAATTGTTTCCAATGACATTATCGGTGTGAATCGTGTGATTGTAACAAGTTATGAGTAGGCATTGGTTGGTGATGTTATTGGAAACACTTATCTTCTAACTGTTTTACTACAAAACATAAAAAACATGACATTTTCACATATGTTGATGTTGGGATGGTGCTGGAGATGATGAATATGAGGTAGAAGCATTTTAAAATGTAGGGATCATCAACTAGACGTCCAACAATGATTATTAGATTTTTCATAAAAATACAAATTTTTGCTCAGAAAACGTAGGGGTCCAAATAAAACCACCCACATGCCAAATTCGGCCCGTGGGCCGCCAGTTTGGGAACCCTGCTTTAATGGTTGTTTGTTTTAGTTTTTTTCTCTTGATTTTCAGGCCAAGCAGGCCATTTTGGAGATGGATGCAATGCGTAAGTATCCATTTGATATTGATTGAAGCCTCTTGTGACTATTATAAGATCATTTAGTTTATGGGTGTTTATTTGAGTGTCTAACATTTCCTCTCTCCTGTCCTCTCCAGACCACCCAGGGTTCCACTACAGTCCCGACGGTGACAAGAGGAGCCCCCTCACCAAGGAGGGCTCCTCCCCTCGACGGGTCCGCAGGAAGTCAGGTAAGGAACCCAGGAAGTACAGGGACAGGGACAAGGCGCTGTAAATTACCGGTGCTGATGCCAACTGACTGGGACTGTTTCTCTGCCTCTATGACTGACATGTCCTGTCCAATGTGTCTCTCCTCAGAGCCTCTGTCCACGTTACTAAAGAACGCTAAACATTGTGCCAAGGAAGATGGCTCAAAGGTGAGCTTAACCCTACAATTCAGTCATTTATATGAATCGTGACACAATGCTACAGTTGGAAACAGTGTTATATCTCCATAATAGACTAAAAGTTTCAGATAGTTTGAGGTTTTATTTTCAATGGTTCCTAAATCCTTCACCTAACTCTCGCTCAAGGACACATTTATCACTCCCTGGCTTATCACTCTCTCTCTGAAGCGGATGAATCTGGGTGCCACCCTGCTCTCCCCTGTGTCCCAGCTGGCTCTGGGCACTATTGGCCGCAGCCGCAGTCTGGTCAACCAATCACAGAAGTCCCTTGACCCAGGCGACCATTTTGACCATAGCGACAGGAAGGATGGGGAGGAGCCACATCTGCAGGACGCCGACGATGAGGACGACAGCGGCCTGGTGAGTCTCTCCTACCTACCCACAATGCACCCGTTTGACAATTGAACCTCTTTCTCTGCACTGTTTATCAGATTTGATTAGCCCATTGCCCTAGTCCCGTTCCAGGTATAAAGAAATTAGATTGGTAAAGCCATGTCTACTGTTTTCTAACTGTGTCGCAGGGAAAGAGGCTGCAAGTCCCAGGGAAGTCTATCAGGAAGAGATTGAACCAACAGGCGTCTATAGACAGCAGCATCAAACAATGGAAGATCTTCAACATGAGCGCCTCAGACCTACAGGTGACTAGTGGTCCCAAGTAGCTCAGAAGGTAGACCATGGCGCTTGCAACGGCAGGGTTGTGGGTTTGATTCCCACAGGGGACCAGTACAAAAAAAAAGTATGAATATGTATGAACATGTCTGCACTAACTAACTGTAAGTTGCTCTGGATAAGAGTGTCTGATAAATGACTGAAATGTAAATGACTGACCCTAACAGTGTGATGAGAATGACTAGTAGGAATAATTGTGTACAGGACTTGTAATTTAATAAAGTTCTGTGTTTGTTCCGCAAAAAATACTTTCCCCACAAACTAATGTTTGTTAGCAGTATAAGCTAGATTTGCACATTTACAAAATAATCAAATCTCCTTCTATCCAGAGGGCTAAGGAAGGTCACCACCCTCCTCTCCTCAGGACGCCCTGTGTGACAGAAGAACCTCCGGAACCCCACGTCCCCTCCATGCTGGTCCCAGACGGTGACCCCCAGACGGTGGGGAACATCTGGGCGGACCACCGCATCCGCAGAGCCATGTTTCCCACACGCCAGTGCACCATGAACCCCGACGAGGAGGACGAGGACATCTACCAGATGTTTGTCCCCAGTGGGCCAGAACCAGAAACACCTCCTGTTAGGTCATCTCCCAGCAGGACCCAGGGGAGACCCTTCAGCTGGCATGTGGAGCAGGTGCCCATAGTGCAGATCGACCCCCCGTCCACCAGGGACAGCAGAGTGCTGAGGAGAGCCAGCAGCATGGGGGAGAAACAAACTGGCGCCCGACAGAGCCCCCCTGGTCAGGATGACAACCAGGAAGGGATGATCCACACCGAATCCTCCAGCAATGACATCTCAGGTTCGTCATCTGCCGAGCAGCTGACGATAGATGACATCGAAAATGTTTACGACAACATCAGCTACGAGGACCTGAAGAGCATGGGGCTGATCAGGAGGGAGCAGGAGGCCCAAAGAGAGGCCCCTGACACACAGGGCCCTGGGGCCCTAAAAACTGCAGTGACAGGAGATATTACAGAGCCTCTCATTGAGCCAGACAGCTTGTCTGACTGTAACTGCTCCTCCACCACCCAGGAGGGGGCGCCATTTTGGACGTGTGAGCTGAAGAGTATGGAAGAGGAGAACATATATGACACTATCTGCTTCAGGGAACCCCCAGCGGAGGGTGACAGGGATGGGGATAGAAAGGCACAGGAGAGGGACAGTCTGTTGCAGTCTGCCTCTGAGACTGACCTGATAGGCTGTGAAAGACTTGGGGGCTTCGTGTCTGAGGAAAGCCTCCATTTTGGGGAGGGCGAAGGGATGGAGGATAACTCTCATCCCATCCATGGCACCTCCGAACCGGACTACTCCTCCTCATCTGCCTTGAAAACATTGTCCCAACATTCCCACACCGGCGACCGGATGTTGGAGCAGGTGGACGAGATCTGGAACGATTTGGAAAACTACATCAAGAAGAATGAGAAGAAAGTGGAACGCCTTCCTGCCGCGTTTCCTGTGAGCACCAGCGAGGCCCCCAAAACCTTGTCTGTCAAGAGCAGCCCCAAAAAGAACAACTCCCATACAGCCAGCCCCCAAACACGTAACCCCCCTACCAAGAGCCCCCTAGCCCGCAATCCCAACCCTCCCACTGTGACCCCCCCTCACCAATTCACCATCCCCATCCTCAACATCCCAGAGCTGCTCAGAGAGGCTACCTTTGAAGACGAGGACCATTACCCCTCTCACTCTCCCCTCACTCCCCCGTCCCTCCCCCTGCCGGCCATCCCAGACCCCACCCCTCCCGGGACAGTCAAGAGCATCCGTAACAAACTGGCCCGCTTCAGCAGTGGGAGCTTCCGTCTGGAGGATGATGATGAGCTGGGGGAGCTGCCCAAACGGGACCTCAGGGAACTCCACAGCCTGTTCCCAGGGGAGCTGGGTTTGGACTCCCCCTTGGCTTCCTCCTCTCTCCTTCTGGGTGACTCAGTGGACAGCTTCTCCCAGGAGCTCATGGAGAAGACCAAGAACCGTGTGTTCCTGATGGCTCGCCAGTACAGCCAGAAGATCAAGAAGGCCAACCAGCTGCTCCGCATGAAGAGCATGGACCCAGGCGACATGTCAGGAGGACGCAACAGGGAGGAGATCAAGCAGCAGAAAGACCTGGAAAAGAAGCAGAATGACCTGGCAGCCATTTTGGAGGAGAAGAAGCAAGGCGGTGCTGCCATAGGTAACATAAACAAAACCAGTAGTTGCTAATACCTTACAGTCATTATACTGTATGTACAGATAACTATTCTTGGTTTTCCTCTTTGTCTCCTTCTCTCTCTCTCTCTCTCTCTCAGGCGCGAGGATAGCCGAGTACTCCCAGCTTTATGACCAGGTGATGTTTAAAGTCCCTCCAGGTCATGGCTCCAGCAGCCTGGGCACTCCTGGCTCGCACTATGCCCACACAGGGCTACCCTCTTCCCCATCTCTGCCTGAGACCTGCTCCACCCTGGTGCTGGAAGACAACTGGCTCCACTCAACCTACAGCAATGGGGAGCTGACCAGCTTTGTGTCAGAGATGCGGTCCTCCACCCCCCAGAGCAAGTTGACCTCTGCCTGCTCTGTCCCCACCCTAAAGACCCTACCTCCCTCTCCGGAGTCCACACCCACCCAGCGGTGGAGCTCTTGTGTCTCCGCCCCCAGCAAGAAGGAGGAGCATGTGTACAGTTATATTAAACGACACACCTCCTTCAACTCCCCCTCATGTTCCTCCTCTAAACCACCTCCTTACAGCCGCTGCCAGTCTATCTGCTCACTGGGTGACTTGCAGGAGAAGGAGAATGACCGTGCCGGGTCCAAGAGATCCTCAGAGAGACTCCAAAGTTTCAGCAGTCTGGTCCGGGCCGGTCGGCAGAGCAGCCTCCCGGAGCAGTCCAGTTTCGGTCACGGTCACTCTGACCTCACCCTGCAGGACGGTCAGCAGGTAGTGGTCCTGAACCGCGCCTCCGCACTGAGTGTGTTCACAGCCACCCAGAACTACATGGCAAACTTCAAGGACAATGGCGACGATGACGACGACGATTACGTAGAGATCCGCTCTGAGAACGAGAGTGTGCGGGATCAGGAATGCTCCAGGCAGCGTAACAGTGGTGGTGGAGGCTCCAGGGTACCAGCCCACAGCCAGACCCAGAGTCTGCCCTGCACTCCGGTGAGGTCCGCCTGTGGGCTGATGGACCGGGAGCTTTTGCAGGAGTACCTGTGGGCAGAGCAGCAGACGCAGCAGAACCAGTCCAACATCGTCCAATCACTCAGAGAGAAGTTCCAATGCCTCAGCTCCAGTAGCTTCGCCTGAGTCGCCTTGACTACCCCACCATATGAACATACTAGTGCATGTAGCGCAAGCAGGTCTGTATCTTTGCCTGTCTCACCATGACAACAAATAACTCTCCAGTATACACAAAAGACAACAAAGGACATGACTTCCTTCTACACACAACACGTCTAGGGTTATTATGACAAGGAATGACACACTAAATGCTAAATCGCACACTACTGTAAACACACATTACACACAACAAAGGTCTGTAACTTTTTCAGAGTTTTCAGGACAACATGAAAATAGCCTTATGCATCTTTGACTGACTCACACAACGTGAAATACTGCAGCTTCGCCAAAGTCACATGTTCAAATTTCAACATATCACAAAACAACATGCCAAATACTGCATCTGAGTAGTCATCGCAACATACAGGAACATACTAGTACTACAGAGGCACTCCACCACCACAGCACTTCCTTACAGTCTTCCATGTCAAGTAGATTGACAACCATATTTATTTTAGATAAGATGAAACATAACTATGAAACGGTCAAAGTTATAATTTTAGCAAACTGTGGATGACGGTGTGGCAGGCGGCTCCGTGTGTATGGCCTCAAGGGTTAAAGGTAAGCATACAGGTTATCTTCCAGAGATGTTGGAAATGATGACGCCATATACTGTACAGATCCATTCATTCTAACCCTTTCCACCTTCAACAAAAATACTGACATCGCAAAAATGTAATTTGGTAGACTGCTGTAGTCTGCTAGCACCTCTTGATGAGGAAATGAATTGGGGTTATGATGCTGTAATATGCTGTTTTAAACACCAGTTTGTTCTAGTAAACAACCCCCTTATAAAGGTTTTCAACTTTTGAGTGTCAGAAAAGCTCTTCCTTTTTAAAGGTTGTTTTGTTTATTTAACTTCCTATAGCTGAGCTTATCCGTTATCAAAGGGATGGTCCTATATGAGAAAACATCAGTGGTAGTGTTTAAACTGTGTACAATACAGTATCAACCAATTTAACAATCGGTACAAGCAGCTTCATAAATTAGCAATTAGCTCAGGATTACAGGCTAGGTATGGACAGTTTATCAGCAATAATATATATATATATTTTTAAAGTTTCCACATGCCTTTTTAAGCATGGAGCCTCCACACATACTGTTCATTAAGATGAGTCAACCGATATCTTACGTTGGGCTGTCGTGACGTCAAGCAGTAGATAGCCTATGTATTTCTATAATGATTTCTATAGTAGATAGCCTATGTCTATGTATCCAATGATTGGATTTTCTCAACCTGCTTTGTCATAACTAGGGGATCGTGCTTTAAACAGAATAATCTTAAAATAAAGAGAAAAATATATTGATATTTCAAAGATTTTCAAAAAACAGCAATAGGAGTTATCTATTTATTTTGAATCTGTGTGTCTGAAAATGTTAAGAAGTATATATTAGTCCTTTGCGTTCACTAAAATCTATGTAGTTTGAGTGGCATAATGCATCTCAAGAACCTAAAAGGTTATTTTATCTATTAAAAACGTTGTTTTTAAGAGGGACCACGGAGGACAGTGTTAGGGTGAGCGCTTGTTAAATGAGTGCAGTGCTGTATTTGATGTACATTTCTCTAAACTTTTTTGATAAGTACTTTTGTTTACCTAATGGGACACACCCCACCTTCACACTACTAAAAGTTGGAATGCACAATATAATGGCCTACTGTTCATAGCAACGTTAATGTATCCATAACAACTTAAAAATATGAAGTATGATTATTTTGTTGATGGTATATTTTGTTTATTGTGTTTCACTGGTGGGGATTGTCAACCTGAATTTACTTTTGCACTTTTTCTTTTTTTTTTACATTTGATTTGTGAACTTTGTAAAGATGTACATTTTAGGAAAGTTATTCTTGTATGTTTTATAATGTTAAGTGCATTGTAATCTGTAGTTTCCATTCCTCAAGAAAACACATGTATTTGAGGCAATAAAGAAACAACATACTTTTAAAAAATGATGTGGGGTTTGTGACTTGTTTGTTGAGCACTGATCAAATACACTTGTAAGCTACCCATTACTGACAAGCATGAGAGCTATTCAGAGTGGAGGTTGGACCCGATCCTGAACGGAGCCGAGAACAACACAACCTAGATCCAACCCGTACCCTAACAGGTCCGGGTCTAGACCAGACCCAATTGGAAGTGAGAGACAAATGTTTATCAGATCCAAACCCGATTGGGCGGGTCTTGGGTATATTGGGTCTACTGATATCCACTGACCCTTGATATTGACATTATTAACACAGGCCTACATCAATACAAGTCAATAAAGAAAGTCTACTGTTATTGAGAGAAGTACATATTGTTAAAATTACAACCGGTTAAATTGGGCCTACTCATGAGGGTTTTAGGATGAATTCAAAGTGGATGGTATGGAAAATGCATGAGACTACAAACAAGTGCTACAACACCTTCCAAAGTGAGATGCTACAGAAAAAGGGAAAACACCAGAAGGTCATTACTTCTAGGCCAGTGTTTTTCCATCTGTGGTACCAGAGCCACGTGAGGACTGCAGCTAGTCCACAAATGTATTTTATATTTTCTTTGTTGCAAAAATAATAGCGGTTGGGAGCATTAATGGTGATTTAAGGATTTCTTTTCACAATGCAAATGTGTTTAATAATAGGGGTTTTATGTTTTATTAGAGCAAAATATTTTATGTAAAGAAATGATACTCCTCCAGGATAGGTGGCTTCCAGCTACGGAAGCTAACACTCGTGACTATTCTACTTATTTCACTGTATAAGAACAATTACACAGCCATCACCACCAGCACTATAAAGTGCACTGTGAAGACCTTGGCCGAATGGAAAATGTCTTTACAATGGTTCTCTGCTGAGATCATCTGTGGTCCAAAGTGTCACATCCAACCAGTGAGGGACACCTGCCGAACATGAGCAAGACAAACCCAGAAAACAAACACGAATCTTTGAATGCAGGGAAATGTATTTCATCATATAGCAGTTTAATAAAAAGTGATACATATATACAGTATATCGCCATATACAGCATTACGGATATATTGGGTTAGTAATGAAAAACATTTGTTTTGATGTCTTTATTGTTTTAAAGTTTTATTTAATTCTGGAACATCCCGTCTCTTCTCGCGTCTTAATCTTTACCCAGAAGCACACGCGCCCCACCGGTTTCCCATAGTTCATTACTTCCGTTCCTCTCAGTCTTCAGCTTGTCCAAGATGGCGTTAATGGATGGAGCGCTGAACGTGTTCGGCACGAGAACAACCAGCGAGTCCGTTCGTTGTCAAAACGGTGAGCTATTTTCATATTTCCTCTTGTGTCTCAATGTCTGTCGTTGGTGTGTTTCTGGTTACTTAACACTCCGCAACACGCCTCTTCCTTTCAAGTTATTGAACAGTAATGTTAATCAACTAAGCATAATGTGTTGGCCATATTCATATAAAAAGTAGGACCCTGGTGACTTCAGCTGTAATAAATCAAGTGACTTCAGCTGTAATAAATCAGGTGACTTCAGCTGTAATAAATCAAGTGACTTCAGCTGTAATAAATCAAGTGACTTCAGCTGTAATAAATCAGGTGACTTCAGCTGTAATAAATCAGGTGACTTCAGCTGTAATAAATCAAGTGACTTCAGCTGTAATAAATCAAGTGACTTCAGCTGTAATAAATCAGGTGACTTCAGCTGTAATAAATCAAGTGACTTCAGCTGTAATAAATCAAGTGACTTCAGCTGTAATAAATCAGGTGACTTCAGCTGTAATAAATCAGGTGACTTCAGCTGTAATAGATAGATAGGTACTTTATTGATCCCCCGGGGGGGACATTTCATTGTCAAGCAGCTACAACAAAACACAGGGCAGGTGCAAAATGCCACAACGAAAGTACACAAAAGACAGATACACGGTACATGATACATAGAGCGGCAGTATGAAAAAGTATAGAAATACAAAATATCTGGAGTGCAAATAAAATAAAAGCTATAAAAAAGACATAGCATAGTATGGGTGGTTGGCTGAATATGTACACTATACATTGGTGGATGTTGGATGGTTAACTATACTATACAGGTCGATGGCAGAGAAATACTTCAATAGCTAAAAATGTGTATGATATGAGTGAGGGTAATATAGTTTACTTAATAGACAGACTGGGTAAATGAACAGGTAAGTGAATACTTGCATGTTTACTTTAACTGTACAGGTAAATGACAGGAAGAGATACTTAAATAGCTAAATATGATATAATTTGGGGTAATAATAGTAATTCCCTTAAAATACAGTCCTTAGTGCGCAGGGTTTAATTACAGACAACTGCACGTATTGCACATTCGATATACTAAAAGCAATGAGAAAAGGTGCAACTGACAGGATACTAATATGCATTCCTGAGTGAATGCCTACGTAAGTTAAGTCCAATAATTACTTACAATATTTCATGTGATATAATATAACAACTGTACATGAGTATGTATATACAGACCTGCATGAATAAATAAGTCCTGAGTGAATGAGTGATTACAGACCAGAGTTACTCACAGATGGATGCATAATTGTTAAACTAGGTCCTAACACCCCAACAGTTCCAGGTCTATGTTGACGACGGCACGGCACCCCGGTGAGGCATTATATAGTCTAATAGCCGCCGGCAGGAAGGATCTCCTGTAGCGCTCTCTGGCATACTGTGGTGGGATCAGTCTGTGACTGAAGGTGCTCCTCTGCGTCATAACCATGGCATGCAGATGGTGGGTGATGTTGTCCATGATGGCCAGCAGTTTGTCCAGGATCCGTCTCTCCGCCGCCACCTCCTCTAGTGTCAAGGCTCATCCCCAGGACAGAGCTAGACTTCCTGATCAGCTTATTTACCCGAGAAGCATCACCGGCTTATGTTGGCTCCCCAGCACACCATTGCAAAGTGGGCGTGGGACAGCCGTGAGGGTGTGTGGCCTGGGGAGCTGGAGGGGAGGTGGACAGGGCCAGTATCGAACCTGTTAAAACATTGGTTCAGCTCATTGGCTCTGTCCTGGGTCCCCTCAGTCTGCCCACTGTTTGACTTTTTGAAGCCAGTGATTTCTCATACCCTTCCACACCTCTCTCACCTGGCTCTGCCTCAGCTTGTCCTCCATCTTCTCCTTATACCCTCTCTTCCCCTCAGCAATCCGCAACTTCAGCTCCCTTTGGACACATTTCGATTTGTCCTTGTCCCCCTCCATGAAGGCCCTCTTCTTCTCATTCAGCAGGGCCTTCAGGTCGCTGCTGACCCAGGGTTTATTATTTGGAAAACAGCGTACCTTCCTGGTGGGTACAGTGTTGTCTAAACAAAAATTCATATAGTCCGTTATGCAGTCAGTAAGTCCATCGATGTCCTCCCCATGAGCCTCACAGAGCACATCCCAGTCTGTTGTTTCAAAGCAGTCCTGTAGGGCCTCATTCGCCTCCGGGGACCATCTCTTAATGGTCCTAGTGGTCACAGGCTGCTGTTGGACAATAGGCCTGTAGAGTGGGGTGAGGTGGACAAGGTTGTGATCCGATCTACCGAGGGGAGGGAGTGCAGTGCAGTGGAGTTGTATGCATCCTTCACATTAGCATATAACAAGTCCAGAGTTGTATTATTCCTGGTTGGGCACTTCACAAACTGTTTGAACGTGGGCAGCGTTGAAGAGCGGGATGGATTGTTAAAATCCCCCGAAATGGCAAAGAAAGCACTGGGATGCGCTGTCTGTAACCACGCGATAACAGAGTGGATGACGTCACATGCTGTGTTTGAGTCAGCGGAGGGTGGGACGTAAACAATCACAGCAATGGCCACCGTGAATTCCCTCTGCAAATAGTAGGGTCTCAGTCTAACGGCTAACAGCTCAATGTCCGGGCTACAAAACTCTTCCTTAAGAGTAATATGGCTCGGATTACACCATCTGTTAAGTAATAAAACCAGCCCCCCTCCCTTACTCTTAACAGGAAGAAACGCCATCCATGTCATTCACTGTTGTGCAGCATGTGCCAGGTGATTCAATTACACTGGAATTCACAACTAATATGTTTACCAGCTAGGTTTCTTTATAACTAAGTTAACGGTCTAAAATGTGCTAAATGCTCTGCAGTTGTGCATTTGGTTTGCAATTTACTAGCTAGTTTGCTACCTAGCTAAGTGGTTAGCTTCTTCATCCTGGATCAAGACCCTTGCTGGTTAATATTGGTTTTGTGCAGCAAACTGATATGTTTTTTTTTTTGTTACTTGTTTAGATTAGGTCAAACTGTACAAAATGTTAGCAATGTGCTCGTTTGGATTTAGTTTGTGTTCTCTGTAGTATTTTACATACACTTGTTACTCTGTAATCCAAAAGGTTAGCAATGCTATCAGTGGGTATTACCAAATAGCCCAGGGTTAGGGTTATGTCACATGTGCACCACGTCTTTCTGCTCTCTCGCTCTGCTGTGTGCATCTTGCTAGCTGTCACTCAAATGGCGATTGGTTGCTAGGGGGATGGCCCACGTGGGGGGGAAAATGAACAGCACAGCTTCCAGAAAAAGTTGTTTTCAAACTAGGGATTTCGTGGCTAATTAAGGTAATATGGTCAATCTCCTCGAAGGCCGTGTCTAGACAAGACAATTCATGCAGCTTTTGTATTCTGATCAGAGTTTTGATCAGCAGCTGTCGTAACGATCATTAATGTGATGACTTCTTTTATAAATCAATTAACTGTTTAATCGATTACGTGAATAAATGAATCATGTAACAATTAACTCCTCAGTAAGCTGGGGCACCACGGGAGAATGTGTTTAAAGAGTTACTATCTCCCCAATTAAACTCCAACTCTATTTTCATATCTAAGTCACTTAATGCATTTCCTCATCAGTCATTCTGAACGTCGTAGTTCCTTGGTATCTCCACAAACCTTAACTTTATTGATGAATCAGCAAGACACAATTTGGCTCAATTATTTACTAACTAATTAAACAATTACATAAAACACACTAACATTATATAGTAAATACAGTCTCTAGAGGACTAACAAAACAGTTTGGTTATAACACCATCTATTCAGATGTGGAGAGAGAAAGGAATTCCTCTATTGGACATTGGTAAGCTATGCTAATACTTAGCAACCTTTATAAACGCTCATTCGGGGAAAAGGAATGCAATGTATATATTTACGATTGATCCTTCCTTGATCGTCGAAATCCTTTGTAGTTTCTTTGGTTGGTTGTACGACTGGTTCGCCCACCAGACATCAGCATGTCCTTGGTAGAGTTTCTGGTTGTAGTGGTGGTTAGAATGGATTATTTAGCATACCCTGTAGTTCATAGAATTGATCTGTTAGAATAGGTACTTCAGCGGTTGTGGGTATTCTAGTCCTAGTCTACGCACATTTTCAACTGAAGGCTACGGCCCAGGATTTACTCCTCCTGTAGTGATCGATTAGTTTGTCTATATAACCATTTCAACGTGTGGACACGGCCTCACATTTTTTGGTCTGGTAGCAATTCAACCATTTGTAAACACCCGGCTTACACCGTATGTAGACTGGTCTCCTGTGCATTTGAAGCCACACTAGGACTATTTCCTTCGTTAATGAAAAAAGGTGCCTCTTGCTCTCAAAAATCTGGAGACTAGTGGGCTGAGTGTTGATTACTTTGCCCACTATGTGATTTTGGTAGCCTGATTGTGTTCAGACTGAGGAGAAATCTGCACAGTGTCCCTGACCACCACCTGACGTGGTCAGTCAAATCTGAACACAGTGACTTTTGTGAATCTAGACCTGTCTTTTTAATGATATCTTTTGTAGTCTGAAAGTCTCATGTGTCAAGTGTAGACACAGCCATAGATTATACATGTATGAACCACACTGACACATCAAGGCCAAAGTGGGAAGTTTTTAAATTTTTAGTAATTGCCAAAGTCTGTACTTTTTTAAGCTTGAGACAAGTTTGCCTTAAGGATGTGACATTCCCATTTTTTAAGTTTGCTGCTATACTTGCTGAGTGGTGAATGCCGTGATATGTACAGGAGAAAGCCTGCTGGCTTCCCTGAGCTGTAATGACACTATTCTGGGCTGGACAGCATTTTAATGGCACAATGGTGTGTTCCTTTTGTGTTGGTATCAGTTCATCACAGCTTAAAGGGATACTGCGAGCAATGCTACCATACCTGTAGACTTCCAGTCATTGCGCTAACGCTTGTTAGCATTGGTTTGTGAAACTACTGCTAACTTCCTTTCATACTGCAATCAGACAAAATGGTATCCACGAGGTCATCTGAATGCCAGAATCTCGCAGTATCCCTTTAACATGTAGTTATGAGCCCAGTGCCTGCAGTTTTCAATGTAGCTCTACATTGATGTTGGATCTGTGTTTTCTGACCTCTAAACCTCTCCTCTCCTGTAAAGGATTGGTCTGGACCTGGTGAACGGTAAGCCCCGTGACAACAAGCAGGCGGGAGTGTACGAGCCTACTATGGTTAAGACCAAGAGCCTCAAGTTCGCCACTGAGGCCGCCATCACCATCCTCCGTATTGATGACCTCATCAAGTTGTTCCCAGACCAGAAGGAAGGCGGGCCTTCGTACCAGGACGCTGTTGCATCGGGACAGATGGATGGATAAAGGTTCTGAAATCTAGTACCAGAATGTTCCCTGGGTTTCTTCGATCCCAACTGTGGTTCTGGTCCGCTTGGCTTAATCTATTTATACATGTTCTTCAGTGTCTGTCATAGGCCATGCACTTTTCTTGTTTACTTTCCTGTATTCCCATGGGGCAACCTGTTACCGTGGGAACTGTAACTGATTATTTTGGACACTCACGAATAAACCTGATGGTTGTAGATGACTGATTTAACTAATTTTGTCTGGTCTGTATATTTGAACACAGTTCCACATTTTGCCAGCAACAATAAATTATACATGAACATTGCGAAAAAGCACAACCAGTTCAGTTAATTCTATTCTGTATTGGTAAGTCATACAATAACTAGGTAAAACATTTTCCCATAGTTGAGTTAATGACTACATTCATTCCTATAACAAGTGATCTATGGTACAGCAGGCTAGATTACTCCCTCAGTCTACACAGCAGGCTAGATTACTCCCTCAGTCTACACAGCAGGCTAGATTACTCCCTCAGTACACATTTAAGGAAGGCTGCAGTCTACACTGCACGTTCAGAGCAGTAAGGTACATAGCTAGCATTCCATGAGAAGGAACAGGAAAATGTGTAATATTGGAAGGCTGAATTCTCTCCTAAAGTTTGGTATTAAGTGGAACAATTCCTCATGGACTTCATTGTCTTGTTCCTTTGACACACAATGTAAACCATTTGTGATCAGTTGATAGTTCTGAGAGAATGAAGACTACTAGCAAGTGTTGCCCATTGAGACTAGTTTAACACAGGCAAAAAAGTATACAATCCCAAGTCAATACATATCCTATGGAAAGCAATAATATTGGATGGTACACAATTGACAGTGCACAACACAGCTCTCGATTAAACAGAACTTTGACACTTTCATCACCAAGGGCTCAATTAAATCGCTGAAGCGTTACCCCTAGAATGCATTCAGGAATCACAACACAATACATCAATATTGCTCCATTTGAAGTGCATTCACACCACTCGGCTGAAACCGTGTGTAATAAAGCATTAACTTCCCCTTTAGGCCCAATAACAGCTCCTTCAATGAGTGAATGCGACTCCATTGCGATAGCAAAAAAAACATTAGCATGAATTTCTTCAACAAGAAGGACAACATTACACATATTCTAAGATGTCAGATAATTAACTTGCTATCTAATATTGTATAGCTTTGGAATCGTCATATTACGTACTTTTGAGGAAAATAGACACGTTTCTTGACTCAACCTGACACAAAGTAAACGCGATTGGTCAACAGTCTGCTGGGTGGGGCATGTTACGTTCCTCCATTCATAGCTCCAATGGGATTCTCTGCCCGGGCTAGCTAGCCTTCTTCTTCTTCTTCTTCAACACTAAAATTGTTACCAAATAATTAACAAAAGACAAAGAAATAAAATCAATGTACTCCTTTAGTCAGATTCAAATGTCAACAAGCTCTGGGGGCCCATGTCATCGATGTCATTCAGGAATGTGACAGAAAACGTGCCCCAGTTCTTGAAAAATAAAAAAGTGAACTGATTGAAAGTATAAGGGGGGATGTCGGCAAAAAAATGCCATGGTCAAGGCTACTATGGCGCCAGTGCAATGAATGAAGCTTACTCATGTGTTCAAAAGCTCATATCAGACCGAAACTTGGCAGAATGGAGGAGTACTTCAAATACAGCAGAGAATGGAGGAGTACTTCAAATACAGCAGAGAATGGAGGAGTACTTCAAATACAGCAGTTCTGCAACATCTTTAATTGAGCCTCTCATTCTCTTAAATTGCCAGCATCAACACATTACGGAAAGAGATTAACTGTGTAGGAAGCTCTGAAGACAGGTCGTCTGGATACTGGACAGCCAATACATTGGCAGGTGTTAACCTCTACTGGATTGGGACGGTTGCTGCTCCATATGTGATATGTGACTAGAATGGTGTTGTAAACAACAAGCCAACTTTCCGGGACATAGACACGTCTTATATGGGCAGAGAGCTTAAATTATTGTTAATCTAACTGCCATGTCCAATTTACATTAGCTATTACAGCTATAAAAAAAATACCATGCTATTGTTTGAGGATAGCACACAACAACAACAAACTTATCACGGCAATTGGTTTGATATATTCACCTTTTCTGTAGGGAAGTTAATGAACCATCATGTATGACATTCCTAGGTGTGTGTAAATGTTTTATTACAATATCATTGTTGTATGTACTCTAGTTATATACTTAAATGTATAAACTGACCAATTCTACACATTTGGGAAAACTCCTGGCAGACTTGATACAAAATATTGTTTAGTGATGTAATTCTTCACTGGATCAGTCTGAAACTTTGCACACACACTGCTGCCAGCTTGTGGACGACATCTAAATTACACCTAGGATCCTACAGTCGTGGCCAAAAGTTTTGAGAATGACACAAGTATTGGTCTCCACAAAGTGTGCTGCTTCAGTGTTCTTAGATCTTTGTCAGTAGTTACTATGGTAACACTGAAGTATAATTACAAGTATTCCATAAGTGTCAAAGGCTTTCATTGACAATGACATTCAGTTTATGCAAAGAGTCAATATTTGCAGTGTTGACCCTTCTTTTTCAAGACCTCTGCAATCCGCCCTGGCATGCTGTCAATTAACTTCTGGGCCACATCCTGACTGATGGCAGGCCATTCTTGCATAATCAATGCTTGGAGTTTGTCAGAAGTTGTGGGTTTTTGTTTGTCCACCCGCCTCTTGAGGATCGACCACAAATTCTCAATGGGATTAAGGTCTGGGGAGTTTCCTGGCCATGGACCCAAAATGTAGATGTTTTGTTCCCCGAGCCACTTAGTTATCACTTTTGCCTTATGGCAAGGTGCTCCATCATGCTGGAAAAGGCATTGGTCGTCATCAAACTGTTCTTGTATGGTTGGGAGAAGTTGCTCTCGGAGGATGTGTTGGTACCATTCTTTATTCATGTCTGTGTTCTTAGGCAAAATTGTGAGTGAGCCCACTCCCTTGGCTGAGAAGCAACCCCACACATGAATGGTCTGAGGATGCTTTACAGTTGGCATGACACAGGACTGATGGTAGCGCTCACCTTGTCTTCTCCGGACAAGATGTTTTCCAGATGGCCCAAACAATCGGAAAGGGGATTAATCAGAGGAAATGACTCTACCTCAGTCCTCAGCAGTCCAATCCCTGTACCTTTTGCAGAATATCAGTCTGTCCCTGATGTTTTTCCTGGAGAGAAGTGGCTTCTTTGCTGCCCTTCTTGACACCAGGCCATCCTCCAAATGTCTTAGCCTCACTGTGCGTGCAGATGCACTCACACCTGCCTGCTGCCATTCCTGAGCAAGCTCTGCACTGGTGGTGCCCGATCCCGCAGCTGAATCAACTTTAGGAGACGGTCCTGGAGCTTGCTGGACTTTCTTGGGCGCCCTGGCGCTCTTCACAACAATTGAACCTCTCTCCTTGAAGTTCGTGATGATCCGATAAATGGTTGATTTAGGTGCAATCTTACCAGCAGCAATATCCTTGCCTGTGAAGCCCTTTTTGTGCAAAGTAATGATGACGGCACGTGTTTCCTTGCAGGTAACCATGGTTGACAGAGGAAGAACAATGATTTCAAGCACCACCCTCCTTTTAAAACTTCCAGTCTGTGATTCTGACTCAATCAGCATGACAGAGTGATCTCCAGCCTTGTCCTCGTCAACACTCTCACCTGTGTTAACGAGACAATCACTGACATGATGGGAGCTGGTCCTTTTGTGGCAGGGCTGAAATGCAGTGGAAATGTTTTTGGGGGATTAAGTTCATTTTCATGGCAAAGAGGGACTTCGCAATTAATTGCAATTCATCTGATGACTCTTCATGACATTCTGGAGTATATGCAAATTGCCATAAACACTGAGGCAGCACACTTTGTGGAGACCAATACTTGTGTCATTCTCAAAACTTTTGGCCACAACTGTACATCATTGTCTGGCCTTTGTCTTGCCTTTCAAAGATGATGCAATAACAACAAAAAATAGAAAACACATTTGTTTGTTTTGGATTATTTTGACTATAACATATACTCAGATAAACTCCTCTAATACAGCTTCACTGTCAGTTTCCTGGCCCCTCCTCCTCACCAGTGTCATGATCAGAGCCTCACATCCAGTATATTGTTTGGTCATTGTGCTGCCACAGTTTCCTGGCCCCTCCTCCTCACCAGTGTCACATACAGTATATTGTTTGGTCATTGTGCTGCCACAGAATGAATTGTGAGCAAGGCCTAAAAAAAGCTTTTTATACCAGAGTTGTGAGAAAAGTTCTATATATTATTATTAAAACAATGTTGCGATTGTTTGTGAGAATGCCAACACGTGTGGTTCCCGTTGGGAAAAGATTATATTGGGGAAAGGTTCCTGTGGGGGTTGCCATGGAAGCCAAGAAGGGGAGTGAGGTGTGGTGTGTGTGTGTGTGTGTGTGTGTGTGTGCTCAAACACATGCATGTGTGTGTCTGGGAGAGGAAGTGTGTCCATCTGATGAATGGTCATGTGACTGAACTACATTTTATACACTAATTGTAATCTCACCCATTCATTTCTAATGACTGGTCAAGGAACACCACAGGTGTAAAAAAAGTTAAATAAAACACCCAACATTTTATGAAAATCATCCAAATGTATTTTGTGTGTTCAGCTGTCCTGTGTGGACAAAGTCATGGAACCTTATGACAATCAGATTAAATTAACTACATTTTTCAGAGAGAAAACTTCGGTAAATCGGTACAATTCAGGGCGGTTAAGCACAACAACGTTCTATTATAGCTGGGAGAGACCGTGAGGACGGCTCATGTAGGTTCAGCTAGTCTAATACGTCAGCTGTATATTTTTTTAAAAATCGATTGGTAGCTGTTATTCTGTTCTATCGAAAATGTATTTGACCATCTGCAATGTTTCAATTTCCAACTTTAATTACTGAAAAATTACATTATTGCCACCAGCCAGCAGTTTAAAAATGGCAGCATTGCGACACCATGTATAGCCTTCTGAAATGTTAGTTTAACCTGAGAAAATGCAGACCAAATAGGCCTACCAATAAATATTTATCCATTAGCTAACTAATGGTATTCAATAAACTATTAGCGTCCATTGCTATATCAATGGTGTGATGAATTTTGGAGATCATTACGCATGGAACACACCAACTGTGTCTGCATTTTGGTAACCAGAGGTACATTCATTTCCAATGGAACGCTGTGTTTACCTTGCAGCATTGCGTTGCAGAGGCAGTTGGTGTGTTCTGTGTGGTGCATACTTTGGATTTATCGAACGTATGCGTCAAACTGTATTTGTAAAACGAGTTGACAGAAATGGTAGCAGAAGGTGAATGTTGAACTTTTGTTGCACACATATCTAGATGACGCTGCATACTATTTTGCGCAATGACACAGTCAGTGTGTTTGAAGTGTTAGACTAAATTACGTATTTTCATCCCCGCTATACAAACAAGGTTGATTTTCCGTGAAAATGTTTAGGTAATACGATAAAAACGTCACTTCAAACTACTTTTGGCTACTTTGTTAACATTACAACAACATGAAATCCATGTATTAAACGTTGCTACGTTTCGGAAATAGCAAAGAAAACGTGTAATCTGCTTGACAATGTTATTTAGCTTGCAGATCACAGTCAGCTAATTTCCACTTGATTGATACACTGGCTTGTCTGGATGTTTATCAGCACTTTCCTTATCTACACTGAAATATCATTAGTCCTCTATTGTGATTCCTTTTTTTCTATCTCACATAGTTCATTAGTACACCCTTGTGGTTGAATATACAGTGCATTCGGAAAGTATTCAGACCACTTCACTTGTTGCACATTTTGTTATGTTACAGCCTTATTTTTTTTAAATGGATTAAATCGTTTTTACCCCCTCGTCAATCTACACACACTACTCCATAATGACAAAGCAAAAACACATTTTTAGACATTTCTAAAAATAATAACCTGAAATATCACATACATAAGTATTCAGACCCTTTACTCAGTGAAGTACAGCTTGAGTCTTCTTGGGTATGACGCTACAAGCTTAGCACACCTGTATATGGAGAGTTTCTCTTCTCATTCTTCTCTGCAGATTCTCTCAAGCTCTGTCAGGTTAGATGGAGAGCGTCGCCCCACAGCTATTTTCAGGTCTCTCCAGAGATGTTCGATCGGGGTTCAAGTCCGGGCTCTGGCCGGGCCTCAAGGACATCTTGTT
The DNA here is from genome assembly GCA_023634145.1 of Thymallus thymallus. Classification (NCBI taxonomy): domain Eukaryota; kingdom Metazoa; phylum Chordata; class Actinopteri; order Salmoniformes; family Salmonidae; genus Thymallus; species Thymallus thymallus. The sequence goes on along the minus strand of CM042411.1, from coordinate 26,691 downwards.
CCTCATGGTGTGAAAGTCCTTTAGGTGCATTTTTTGGGGGAAACGGTGAGGAGTGGCTTTCTTCGGGCAACTCTACCATAAAGGCCAGATTTGTGGAGTGCTGCAGAAATGATTGTTCTTCTGGAAGGTTCTCCCATCTCATCACAGAGGAACTCTGACAATTCCTTTGACCTCATGGCTTGGTTTTTGCTCTGACATGCAGTGTGTGCATTTCCAAATCATGTCCAATCAAGTGAATTTACCACAGGTGGACTCCAATCAAGTTGTAAAAACACCTTGAGGATCAATGGAAACAGGTCACACCTGAACTTAATTTAGAGTCTCATAGCAAAGGGTCTGCAAAAGTATTATAAAACCTTTCACTTTGTCATTATGGGGTATTGTGTGTAGATTGAGATGTATTTATTTAATTAATTTTAGAATGAGGCTGTAACAAAACATGGAAAAAGTTATGGGGTCAGAATACTTCCCGAAGGCATTGTATATGACTAATAAGCAAACTTGAACTTGATAACCATGTTCTTCACTAAAATATAGGAAATATATTTCAATTTAATTCAAGAAAGGCTTTACATTTGTTCAGAAGAAAAATCAAAATCAGTCATATTAAAATTCTTTATTGATATTTGGTCAGTACATGAAAAGGATGGAAGTCAGAATAATAAATTCAACAAGGTACATCGTTTAGAAACTACACACATTGTCAAACAGAAACATATTATTTTGCCAAAGATAAAAAAAATAAAAAAATCAACATCTAAAAAGATAACATCCTTTAACATTGCAAAGCTACTAAAGTGAACTATGGTTTATTGACTTTTATTGAGCATGACTACAACACCAGATGCTTGATCATTTGAGTTTGTCAAGAGTTCAAACAAGAATATTATGGATCCACGTGTTCAAATAACAAAGAGACCAAAGAAAAAAGATCTAGCTTGACTCATACAAAACTCAATTCATATCTACATACATTAATTTCACTTAATGTTCCTGTTCAGCAACACAATTATTTTCTTTAACATGTGGAAGAGCTATCACGATAGGCAAAGGGTTAGGGTTAGCGGTTAGCTAACCCTTTAACATGTGGAAGAGCTATCACGATAGGGTTAGCAGTTAGCGGTTAGCTAACCCTAACCCTTTAACATGTGGAAGAGCTATCATGATAGGCAAAGGAGAGAGGAGAAAACGTTCTGGACAGCAGTACTGTGTTACCAACTATGTTTGTGTCTCGTAAAAAAAGAAAAAGACATGACATGTTATTATAAAGTACATTACAAAACTGTGCCACCGCTCGCACTCAGGCCGTTCAGAGCCTGCCGCGACCCCGCAGTCCTGTTGCCCTTGACGACCGGGGCAGTCTTGTCCTCGTGGGGGTCGGTGTTGGAGTCTGTGTCGTTCGAGTGCTGCGTCAGGGATGTCTCGCTGCCCGTTGGGGAGTCCACGCTCTCATACCCTGCGCTCAGCTGGCTCCCGAACCCCCCTGCTCCTGCGCCCCCTGCACCGCCACCAGTCTGACCCCCCACCGCCTCCTCTGAGTGGTTGCAGAGTTTCGTCTCGCCCTCACCGGGGCTGGAGACCATGGGGGACGGGGGAAAGTCTTCCTCTGTGCTGCTGACCTCGCGGTACAAGCTGGGGGTGGCCGCCGCACCCCTCTGGGAGGATGAGCCGCCATTGCTTGGTCCGTTGGAGACCCTCCCGCAGTCTTTCCCTGCCAGGGCGGAGGAGGGGGTGGTGGGCTGCTCGGGCTGGCTGGGGGGCTCGGCGGAGGGTGAAGTCCTGCTGGGCCCTGTCCCAACAGAGGCAGCCTGGGCTGGGTTCTGGGAGAGCTGCTGACGGGTCTCCCTAAGCTGCTGCTGGAGGACCAAGATGGTGCTCTGCATGCCCTCCACTTCCTCATCCAGCTGGATGATGAAATCGTTCAACTCTGGGAGGGACAAAACAGACAAAGCCACGGTCAGAAAACAGGGAGATTGAATGCAGTCAGGTTCCAGAAAAAGAGACAGCCCCAGGTAAATGAAGGCATGAGGAAAATACACAGAATATTAGAAACATGTCTAACAAACGCCTTAACAAAAGCTCCTGCATCTGAATGTACAGGTCTGCTGAATACATGCGGAGGAGAATATTGCTCCTCCAATGCAGAGGTTACAGACCACACTTTACTGTAGCACAGATTAATAACCAGGGGAGCTACAAAGCACACATGGATCTTCAATGTGCTGAAATGTAACATTTAAAGATGATACTATTTGAACCCATGGCTGACTAGATAGAGGTGAGCTGTCGTGTTCTCACCGTCCTGGCTGCTCTTGAGCTCCTCACTGTACTTCTTCTGCAGGGCCAGCTCTGCCTCCAGCTGGGCGATACGTCCCTGGGACAGCTGCCTCCCCAGCTCCTGGTTCTCCTGGATCAGCATCCGGCACTTGGCCATTAGCTTCTTCCCCGTCTGGCTGTAAGGGAGACAGGCCTCACATCACACAATGAACCAGGGCACAGCCAAATGCCACCCACAGCCTAACCAGGTGGTCACTATGGTGGTGTTCCAGGTTATAATTTATGCAGTCACACTCACGTTGCAGGTAACACAGTGAGATCTTTGATATGTGCAGCACAACTGCAAAAAAAAAAAAAAAACCAATAGGGCCTGGAACACCATCGTCCCCACCCATCCATTAACACTAGGAATCTGATCCATCCGTACAGCATGTTTACATTTTCCAAAGTTGCACAGTTGTAGATAGATTGAGACAGTCTGGCCTTGGCAAAGGATACCAGCAACGATAGCATAGATTAACATTCTGATAGAACAGCACCATTCTTATGCAGCAGCAGTACCTTCACCTTTAGAGAACCCTATGCATATGTTACTACTACAAGTCTACACAGCTCAGCAGGATGAAGACAAAGTTAAAGTCCCCAATTTCAGCAACCATACTTTTGGTTTCTACACACCCAATTGTACTTTCAACAGCAAATCACACCAAAAAAAATCTTTGTCACAACAGACCAGGCGTGAGTATTACTCAATCAGCATCTTGGACAATGTCACCTGAGGTAATAAAGCACTAACCACGAAAAACAGCCTTCTCTGCTGACTCTTTTAAACAAGGAAAATGCATGCGTAAATTGCATTGACATTTCAGAGGAATCATAGCAGCCAGGGCAATCTTACACTTCAGAATAGTCACCACTTCACTTGATACTTCCTAAAAACACAGCAGCTTGGACACTGGTTCCAGAAGCCATACTATTGTGAATGAACTGAGGAAACCGATGAGATTTTACCTTTGATTAAATGTCATAATACTTGAATTGTCAGACAAGGATGTTGCATTCAGCTTTACCAAATCAAAACAAGTATTTAGACCATCAATATATTTACATTAGCCAGGTGTTATAAAAATAAACACCAGACACTCTTAGGAGAAACTGGATGAGCAGCTGATTGGGTTTTTTCTAACCATTTAGACTTCAAAGCCACCATCTTGTTATTTTGGTTGCTACCTGAAAAGGTCAAGGGCTATCAACTCTTTTTGCTTGCCATCAGCAATTTAAAATGTTGCTTATTTTAAGTAAACTACTTCCAATGGATCATACCCATCATTGATTTAACAGACAAATCAGAACCTGAGTCTTGTGGTGAGTAAAGCATAATAGTAATTTTACAGGTTGTTCCCACCACTAGTGTTGTAACTAGATTGATGGCCAGATATCCAAGGCTGGATACAGGCTGTTTACCTAGTTACACTGTTTGAAATTGAAAATCCATCAATGAATTGCATATCGCCAATAAATTACTATGACAAATTGTCCAATTAATTTCACCCGTAAAATGTCAACTGGAATTGCCCACCTCCCCCAACAAAAAAAGGCCAATAACAACAAATACACAAAGAACAATATCATATTGCACTGAATAAATACATTGTCATGAAGTTGTAACATTACTGGTTTAACACATTTGTAATCATTATGAGAAAACCCTTGAGCACCAACTGCAGTGTTGTACGTTTTACAAAGAACAATTTGGAAACATCAAGCGTCAAAATTATGTAGAATATTTTTCCAAGGTCACCAAATAGAACAGAGCAAATGTCTCTGACACACTGCAGTGTAATAGTATTTCAGAGAACCAACAAGAGGTAGTAAATGAAACAGCAACATAAGAGTCAACTCACAGAATAAAACATGTAAAAACACTCTACCCGTATGTGGTCCCATGCTCAAAGACACAGGCGATCGGACCCTCGCTTACGCACGCCTCAACAATAGTCACTTCTGGACTGAGGGTTTGGCTCCTCCCCCAGAGTCTTAAACATTCTACTGGCTCCTCCCTCCAAAGTCTTACAGCTTATCCTAGAACCTTTCCCACAGTATTTTCATTGTATTCTACAATCTGTCCAAGAGTCTTATAGTCTCAGGAGCACTAGCAGGTATGGTGTGGCGCTTTCCACTGTTAAATGTCTTTAGCTAGCGGGGCATTGTCTTTAAATGTTCAATTGGTGATTTAGGCTAGGGGTGCTCTCCCTGCTCCGGCAGTTTGCCCAAGACTGCCTCAGTATCCACCATAAACCCCCCCCCCCCCCCCCCCCCCCCCAAAATAATAAGGCAACTGTCTGGCTTGGGCTGAGAGGAGGGGTGGGGGGCATATCCGTGTCGGACGTGACCACCTCTTCAGGAACAGTTCCGCCTCCTTCAGGGCCCCTGGACGGTGAGGGGGGATGAGAGAGCTGAAACACAAGTGTCACCTGACCATACTGTTTTTTTTTCATTCAGTTTAGATTATGTGATATGTAGCTGGAGGACAGTACAAGAGTACACAAAACATGGTGTTTTTGGTAAAGTCTGAGTCTTGTGGTGAGTACAGCATTTCTCCCCCATCCCCCCACCATGATTCCTGCATGCCTGCAGTGGGGGTGGGGTGTGAGGAGGGGGAGGAGTTATTTGTCTTTACCTATCTGGTGTAAATTTCCAGGCACTCAGTTCATTTTGGGCCTGCTTCAGTTTGTCTTTAGTCTGTTCCAGTTCACCCTTCATTTTGAGGAAAAATAAATTGATGGCCGGGTCTACCATGGACGACCGCAGTTGGGCGGCACTGGGTTGCTGGACTTGCTTGAGGTACTGGATCTGGGTCTGCAGGTTGAAAGAGACAGGTGTCAATAAAGGCACAAGGACATAAAATCTACTTAGAAAATCCCTCCTTAGGCTTCTGAAAGTTAACAATAAAAATACATTGACTTAATTTACACAAGAGGCACTGGATGTGGTTAAATAACAGAGCTATAAAATCAGTCGCCATTACTGTCACTGAACAAAGTAGTTCTTGCACATTATTCATTTAACTTTGTAAATAATCATTGAAAAGAAGTTCTAGCCTTCCAAAGACAAATTCTAGTTAAACCACAGCGTAAAAGACAGCTTTGGGTTGATTAGACAAAGGTTCAAATCCAGACTGTATCACAACCGGCCGTGATTGGGAGTCCCATAGAGCAGCGTACTATTGGCCCAGCGTTGTCAGAGTTTGGCCGGTGAAGGCCGTCATTGGAAATAAGAATTTGTTCTTAACTGACTTGCCAAGTTAAATAAGAATAAATAAAAAATATTGCAATACTATTTTGCACTAATTGGCTGTACCTGCACTAAAACTACAGTTCCTTGTTAAATAGGGAGCCAATATGTTTTCAGCCCTTTTAATTCCATTACTGATCAAATCTCATTTTCTCAAGACTCTGGTTCCTCTGCAGCAGACATATGGTGAGCAATATGTTTTGAACAACGACTCGCAATATAAATCACAGTATCGAATCGCAATACATAGAATCTTGAGAATCGCAATACAAACTCGTATCCGCACCTAAGTATTGTGATAATATTGTATTGTGAGGTCACTGGTAATTCCTAGCACTAGTCACCAGTGTTTATGATAATGTAGCTGTAGTGTTATTTAGTTCCCATCAGAAGTGTCACACTAAGAACTCAGGGAGAGTACGCAGGAGTCAACTATCCACCAAACATCCATAAGGTGGAAACTCGGCTATACTGTACCCCCCTTTCCCAGCACAACTTGGGAATAGGATTTAGACTAAGGTCAATATCTTCACTGGTATCCAGAAGGTGTAGGTCTAATATAAAGGTACACAAATAAGACAATGAACCTGTTTGCGATTATATTTTCATGCCAGAACTGTGACGCCTTGCAACATCAGAGAGATTACCATTGAAGACAAAATTAACGTAATGGTTAGATTTGCCATTGAAAACCAAACTAATGAGAACATTTAAATAGTTCCTGCTTAAAGCTAAACCTAGGGCTACATTTCTCCCAGCCCCCTCATTTAGAAAAACAACAGGAAGTATTGCAGTGGGATACGTACTGTACACTCTTGCATTTCCTGCTCCTTGGTAGCGAGCCGCATGACCAGGATGTTCTCCCTGCGAGACGCCTCCTGCTGCTGCTGCTTCAGCTTCTCCTCAGACTCCTTTAGCCCAGTCACATCATTCGCTGAGACGGTGAGTGGAGGGAAACAACGCAGTTACCCTCACTATCATGTGTCAACTGAAAAGGAGCCAAGTCATCAACACCCAAAAGAAAATATACTTCAAAAGGTGTTGAGTTTGGGTATTTCTACTTCTAAAATGCAAAACTGATACCCAAAGCCTACCACTAGAAACATAGGATAATCCTTTCCTATCAACAGCTGACAGTCTTCACTCTTATTCTACTGAATGAAGACTTGGTAAAATGTTGGAGTAGGCCTACATTGTGTGGAGCACTTACAATTCAGATCAGCATATTTTGCCTCCAGGATCTGGACGTAGGCTTCATGTTGGTTCCACCTAAATGATCAATAATAAACAAACACTTGTTCTCACATCCAAACGAAAACAATCATCCCACCCTCCTCCATCTACCGTAGTGCTATCTATTTACCTCACACACAGTTCCTCTCGGGTCAGGGTCTTCATGTCAGATTCACTGAGGCGAACCTGAATGAAGATGGAAAGAGTCAGCAAATAAAAGGCTTTAGCTGCTTAAACCTATCAATACTGGAATCTTGTGTTTACAAATAGAGGCTCTCTCACCTTCTTTGGAAGAGGTTCCTCATTTGTCATTCTGAGCTCTGAAAAGGGAAGTAGAAAAGTAGAACCAATTAATTGAGTGGAAGTTTCTAGAGCAAGCAGATAAATATTGATACTTGAGCTGCTACAGGAGATCATCGGGACCGAGTGGCACAGAGGTCTAAGGCACTGTATTGCAGTGCTAGATGTGTCATTACAGACCCGGGTTGGATCCCGGGCTGTATCACAACCAGCCGTGGTCGGGTGTCCCATAGGGCGGCGCACAATTGGCTCAGCATCGTCCAGGTTAGGGGATGATTTGGCCGGGGTAGGCAGTCATTATAAATAAAAATGTTGTTCTTAACTGACTTGCCTAGTTAAATAAAGGTTAAATTAACATAGGTTAGGAGGATTGAGGAGAACATTTTCGCTAACCATAACCTTAAGTTAATTCTCCTAACCAGTACTGTCACGTCCGGTCGTAGCTGTATTGAAGTGGCGTGTTTTAGGCTAGCTATTGTTACCTTAATACACCAACTATATGCAGTTGTTGGTAAGCTAGAAGTATTCAAATATTTGAATTTGGATATGCCAGTTTGATCCATTTCCTTAGTTTTCTTTAGTTCTAACGTTAGCTAGCTAGTTCCCAAGTATATCCATGTTAACATGTTGGCAAATCCACAAAACCTAACATTAGCTAGTTAGCTACTAGCGTAACTGGCTAATGTTAGCTAGTTAAAACCAGACTTATATAACTAATCGGATTCTTTAGGTTATAATCGATAAACGTGGTAGTAATTCCATTAACATGTACCGCTTTTTGTTTTATTTTAAAGCATTTATCAGCAGGATAATACACAATGGCCAGCCAACTGTTACATTAGTTAGCATGTCTCGACAAGAAAACTAACTAACACCTCACATTGACCTAAATCAGACTTACGAGTTACTTTTCTATTCAGTCTAACGAAGTGTTACCTACTCGTACGTATGATCTCAATTAAATGTTTAAATCTGCATCGCCTTAAATTGTTTTACTAAAAATGTTCAGCTAACGTTAGCTACCTGTCGGTTCTCGTGTTTTCTGCTTCTTGTCACAAAATGGCGGAGAAGGAAGAGACTCCAGACTCTGTACGAATTACTGTTACTCTTCAAACCCTGCCGCAAATCAACAACTACCGGACCCGTTTCCTTCCGTATTCCAAACCAGTATATGTTGAACGCCTTAATACTAGTGATATGCAACTTTACAATCCGATGTTAATATGGTGCTAACTTAATTATTGTTATTCGTCACGGTAGGGATTCTGAGTCGCCGCCATCATCCGAGAGGCGAAGACAACCGCAGCAGCGCATCACCGCTCTCTGCTCGCCGCCCTACAGCGCTGGAGGGGCGGGCTGAGTTCACATGGTCACACCTGTTAGGCCAGCTAACCGTCTACCGAATCACATCCATTACTAACTATCCATCCAGAAAACATGTTTTCAACTAGCCAGGTAAATAGTTGTTCCACATCTTCAGAAAATGCATCACTCTACGTTTTGCTGTATGTGCCAGTCATTAGTCGGCTAGCTGGAAAGTTGAATGCTGCCATTAAAGTAACATGAAACAATATTGTTTTAAAATGTCAAACAGTCATTGCCACAAGAGTTCACCTGTCAAGTTGGCTAAACGTGAGAAATGCAGCTTGGGTAAAAAGGTCAAGGCCATCCGGAAGCAAAATTGGATGGGTGGAACTATGATATAGAACGGGGGTGAAGGTGTTCTAACTCTCCAAAATGTTCTTATTTTGCCCAATGTAGCTCATCCCTGGCACCTAACGTTATTGTAACGTCCCCTGCACCTAACGTTATTGTAACGTCCCCTGCACCTAACGTTTGAAGTCAAATGTGCGTGCATAAATAAATAGGTCTGTGATGAAACCCCCACGTACTGATAATGGTATCTTCTAACAGTGATGTTGAATTTCAAGGGCAGTTTTACTTTATTCTGAACGGTGAACTGCACTGTGTGAAGAAACATGAGCATGCTAAGCAGAGTGGGTCAAGTGCGCAGGTAAAACTACGAAAGCCAATACAAAGCTATGATTTATACACGATGAAGTGCGATAACATAGAGAGATGTTGCTAGTATAACGTTAGCTGTCTAGGTAGCTTAAGTTGTGTTTAGCACTAACGTTACCGCTACGAGTAGCTAACTTAGCTAGTTAGGTAACTCCCATATAACGGTAAGGCAGTGGTTTAACAAACCCTTTCTACAAGTTGGTAAGCAGAAATTGGCTTACTTGTGCATTTGGCCGGCCAACAAGTATGTTTCACACTTGTAAAAGTTAGCTATATACCATGGCATTATTTTGACACTGTTTATTGCCTATAGACAGCATCATGAGGCCGGCCTTGACAACTGATCATTTGTTTCATGCAACTTCTGAACTTCATAACATAGCTACAGTTGTTTTTATCCCAGCTGCCAGGACTAGAGACATTTGCTATCTATTCTCAACACAAGTATATTGTTAATCTTAGACAAATGTAGCTAAGTTGTGAATTATACAGTAGACCAACAGAAATTCAGGTAAATTGTGCAAGACTGAATGAGAGAGAATTTGACCCCGTGTGAACTAATCCAACCTCTTCTCAGGCTGTCAACTGAGGCCATGAGCTGCTTCTAAATGGAAACTGGCATGCAGCAACCATTACTTGATGAGCTGAAAACAGTTTTACTGCTTATGCTTGATAACATTTCCCACGGACGGGAATGACTGTGACAACATTGACATATCTCTATTTCCTGGGGTTTTAGGTGTGCTGCCACCCTGAGCCCAGCCCTGGGCACAGTGGCAGCCAGACAGAAACACTCGCTCCCTGACCTGACCTACGACTATGGAGCACTGGAGCCTCACATCAACGCAGAGATCATGCAGCTCCACCACAGCAAGCACCATGCAACCTACGTTAACAACCTCAACGTCACAGAGGAGAAGTACCAGGAGGCACTGGCCAAGGGTTAGAGGAAAGCCTTCGGCTTTAGTGCTATTATGACAGGCTATTATGACAGACTGTTATCTCAGACTGATTCACAATAATAGCAGAGACCTAGAGGACCACCATGTGTTTCTTGTCACTGTCCTAATATCCCAGCCTAGGAGTGCCTTGGTGTCTGTATCACATCCCATTCTTGGCTGGTTAAGGGGTTGTGTAGTTCCTGGAGGAGGTTCCTTTTTGAACATTTAATTGAGTCATAAATGCATACCTGTCCAGTATTTACACTTGTAGTGTGTAGCCAATCCCTTACCTGCATGTGTACCTGTGATGCATTTCAGGTGATGTGACAGCACAAGTTTCTCTCCAGCCTGCTCTGAGGTTTAATGGAGGAGGTCACATCAACCACACCATCTTCTGGACAAACCTCTCCCCAAATGGAGGTGGAGAACCACAGGGTGAGTGGCCTCGGACACCAGGCTCACGTTGTTCGAAAGCCTGTGGTAGTTTTCGGTAGGAAGATGCTAAAAAGGGGTGGAGTCTAGATGGAAACTAGGGACTCGTTGCCACATATCAAACCAATCCACTATTTTGCATGGGTGGAGCTCCGAACAGAGGTCGTATTTAAGAATTTCTTTCTGACTTGCGACAAGCTAGCTAGCATAAGATCCCCAACATAATGTAACATAGGGTACTAAAACTTTGTCCGACCCGGTAAGAAAACATACTTGGACAAAACAAATAGGACCTCTTTCACTTTACCTATTCTTCACACGTTGTTGTACATGCCTATATGTTCAACTTGCATTTTCAATTCAGATTCTCCTGAATTAGCTAAATTGTTAAGTTTCCAATGGGCAAACTTGAATGTAATTAATCAGTCTGACATTCTCTGTTTATCAACCCTGTCACAGGTGAGCTAGCAGCGGCCATCAAGCGTGACTTTGGCTCCTTCCAGGCATTGAAGGACAAGATGTCTGCCGCCACTGTGGCGGTCCAGGGCTCAGGCTGGGGCTGGTTGGGCTTCGACAAGGAGAGTGGGAAGCTCCGTATCACAGCCTGCCCTAATCAAGACCCACTGCAGGGAACCACAGGTCAGTGGCTGCTGGCCCAGGGCGAGGGAGAGCTTTGTACGCGTCTGTATGTGGAGTAAAGGTGTTCTAGATTTTTTATTTAGTTTTTAATATTTTTATTTTCTTCACCTCTGGTTGCACATTTAACATGTTGGCCGTGTGGTGCCAGGTCAGCAACCTCTCCCTCAATGTGATCAAGACAAATGAGATGATTGTGGTCTAAAGGAAAAGGAGGACTGAGCACGTCCCCATTCTCATCCATGGGGCTGTAGTGGAGCAGGTTGACACGTCCCCATTCTCATCCATGGGGCTGTAGTGGAGCAGGTTGACACGTCCCCATTCTCATCCATGGGGCTGTAGTGGAGCAGGTTGACACGTCCCCATTCTCATCCATGGGGCTGTAGTGGAGCAGGTTGACACGTCCCCATTCTCATCCATGGGGCTGTAGTGGAGCAGGTTGACACGTCCCCATTCTCATCCATGGGGCTGTAGTGGAGCAGGTTGACACGTCCCCGCAAGGCACTACGGAGGGTAGTGTGTACGGCCCAGTACATCACTGGGGCCAAGCTTCCTGCCATCCAGGACCTCTATATAAAGACTTACCCAGAAAGACTCACAAATGTGCTTCTACAAAGTATTGACTCAGGGGTGTGAATACTTATGTAAATGAGATATTTGTATGTTATTGTTGAATTGTTATGTTTATTTTTCACCCCAGGTCTTGTCCCCCTGCTGGGTATTGATGTGTGGGAACACGCCTACTATCTCCAGTACAAGAATGTCCGACCCGACTACGTCAAAGCAATCTGGAATGTCATCAATTGGGAGAACGTGAGCGAGCGCCTCCAGGCCGCCAAAAAGTAGACTATTTCCCCTCAGAATACACACACTGGCTCTTCCTTCCTGCTCCAAACCTTACCCCCGTAGCCCTTACTCCCTCAAGAGCGCACAAAATACCCTCATAACCCAAATGAAGATGGATGCCGTATACTGTACCATGAAGGTGTCTAGAAAGAATATTCAGTATGTAAAGCTGTTTGTTTGTCTGACTAGCTAGGTTTCCATCCAATTGGCGACAGATTTTCATGTGAATATTTTAAAATCTGTATAAAAATAATATATACATTTCCCAACCAGAGATGTTTCCTCCAAATTGACTTGTTACAGAAGAAAGGCTGTGCGTGATGACAGTGCACATAAAAATACCATATGTGGTTAAATTCCCATGTACCGCTGTGACCACACATATCTTACATGATGAGATTATTATGGACAAAAGAGCGAGGGTCTTTATTTTTCAAACGGCAGCCAAGCATGGATCATCATGTCACCAGGATAAGACCCTCAATATTTACTAGAAAGGAGCATCAAGCTGATCACCTTTCATTTTCACCACCCTGTGAAGGTTAGGGTTAGTTAACCCTAACTCTAACCCCTAAGGTTAACCCTAACTCTAACCCTGTGAAGGTTAGGGTTAGTTAACCCCTAAGGTTAACCCTAACCCTGACCCTGTGAAGTCATATTAATTCATTTAATCTGTAGCCTAATAAACTGCATGGTTTCCTGACGAGTCGTAGTGGGAATACAACACATGTCATCGTGTTACTCAAAGTTTACGTCGATATGATTGTTATTATATCAATATCTTCTCATAAAAGCATTTCCATCTTTTTTATCACCATTGTCTGTTTCCATCAGGCCTGTCATTGTCTTTATCCCACATGTACTTTACTCGCATAAAAAGGTTGGATGGAAACCTGGTTATTGTTAAACAAATATCAGGAAAATGTTTTTGATGTGATATAATAAAATATTTAATTTGAATTGTCTCTGCTTGTTTGGGTTTTTTGTTTAATTAACCCCCTAAGGTTGACGTCCACACCCCGTGGACATCTAATTAGCATATTGAAAAATCCTCCTATGCTGCACTTCCTCATCTGCGGTGAAAGGTGACAGAGCTGGAGCGGTGTTTGTCAGACTATGAAACATCCCGGAAATCGGTCTTTTCAAAAAATCGTCTGTAGCGTCCAAATGGTTTGGCCTAGAAACTATTATGACTCCTCAATGGAAAGATGAGACTCTTATGAACATGCACTGGTCTGAAGGTTCCCCAGTATCAGTTGAAGAAAGTAATGGAAGTTTATATGGAGACTTTAATTACAAAAATATGGTCTTAAATACATTTGTATGGTCTAATAGCAGTAAGGACTATCTGTTGTTCCATGTAGTGAATCTGTTATTCAATGTGTTTGTATGGTCTAATAGCAGTAAGGACTATCTGTTGTTCCATGTAGTGAATCTGTTATTCAATGTGTTTGTATGGTCTAATAGCAGTAAGGACTATCTGTTGTTCCATGTAGTGAATCTGTTATTCAATGTGTTTGTATGGTCTAATAGCAGTAAGGACTATCTGTTGTTCCATGTAGTGAATCTGTTATTCAATGTGTTTGTATGGGTTAATAGCAGTAAGGACTATCTGTTGTTATATAGTGAATCTGTTATTCAATGTGTTTGTATGGTCTAATAGCAGTAAGGACTATATGTTGTTCCATGTAGTGAATCTGTTATTCAATGTGTTTGTATGGTCTAATAGCAGTAAGGACTATCTGTTGTTATATAGTGAATCTGTTATTCAATGTGTTTGTATGGTCTAATAGCAGTAAGGACTATCTGTTGTTCCATGTAGTGAATCTGTTATTCGATGTGTTTGTATGGTCTAATAGCAGTAAGGACTATCTGTTGTTCCATGTAGTGAATCTGTTATTCAATGTGTTTGTATAGGCTAATAGCAGTAAGGACTATCTGTTGTTATATAGTGAATCTGTTATTCAATGTGTTTGTATGGTCTAATAGCAGTAAGGACTATCTGTTGTTCCATGTAGTGAATCTGTTATTCAATGTGTTTGTATGGTCTAATAGCAGTAAGGACTATCTGTTGTTCCATGTAGTGAATCTGTTATTCAATGTGTTTGTATGGGCTAATAGCAGTAAGGACTATCTGTTGTTCCATGTAGTGAATCCGTTATTGTTTAACGGACTCTGGTGGTCAAGGTCAGTGTGTCACTCATGTACAT
>CM042411.1:0-7500 GCA_023634145.1 Thymallus thymallus | reverse complement strand
TTAGGGTTAGGGTTAGGGTTAGGGTTAGGGTTAGGGTTAGGGTTAGGGTTAGGGTTAGGGTTAGGGTTAGGGTTAGGGTTAGGGTTAGGGTTAGGGTTAGGGTTAGGGTTAGGGTTAGGGTTAGGGTTAGGGTTAGGGTTAGGGTTAGGGTTAGGGTTAGGGTTAGGGTTAGGGTTAGGGTTAGGGTTAGGGTTAGGGTTAGGGTTTAGGGTTAGGGTTAGGGTTAGGGTTAGGGTTAGGGTTAGGGTTAGGGTTAGGGTTAGGGTTAGGGTTAGGGTTAGGGTTAGGGTTAGGGTTAGGGTTAGGGTTAGGGTTAGGGTTAGGGTTAGGGTTAGGGTTAGGGTTAGGGTTAGGGTTAGGGTTAGGGTTAGGGTTAGGGTTAGGGTTAGGGTTAGGGTTAGGGTTAGGGTTAGGGTTAGGGTTAGGGTTAGGGTTAGGGTTAGGGTTAGGGTTAGGGTTAGGGTTAGGGTTAGGGTTAGGGTTAGGGTTAGGGTTAGGGTTAGGGTTAGGGTTAGGGTTAGGGTTAGGGTTAGGGTTAGGGTTAGGGTTAGGGTTAGGGTTAGGGTTAGGGTTAGGGTTAGGGTTAGGGTTAGGGTTAGGGTTAGGGTTAGGGTTAGGGTTAGGGTTAGGGTTAGGGTTAGGGTTAGGGTTAGGGTTAGGGTTAGGGTTAGGGTTAGGGTTAGGGTTAGGGTTAGGGTTAGGGTTAGGGTTAGGGTTAGGGTTAGGGTTAGGGTTAGGGTTAGGGTTAGGGTTAGGGTTAGGGTTAGGGTTAGGGTTAGGGTTAGGGTTAGGGTTAGGGTTAGGGTTAGGGTTAGGGTTAGGGTTAGGGTTAGGGTTAGGGTTAGGGTTAGGGTTAGGGTTAGGGTTAGGGTTAGGGTTAGGGTTAGGGTTAGGGTTAGGGTTAGGGTTAGGGTTAGGGTTAGGGTTAGGGTTAGGGTTAGGGTTAGGGTTAGGGTTAGGGTTAGGGTTAGGGTTAGGGTTAGGGTTAGGGTTAGGGTTAGGGTTAGGGTTAGGGTTAGGGTTAGGGTTAGGGTTAGGGTTAGGGTTAGGGTTAGGGTTAGGGTTAGGGTTAGGGTTAGGGTTAGGGTTAGGGTTAGGGTTAGGGTTAGGGTTAGGGTTAGGGTTAGGGTTAGGGTTAGGGTTAGGGTTAGGGTTAGGGTTAGGGTTAGGGTTAGGGTTAGGGTTAGGGTTAGGGTTAGGGTTAGGGTTAGGGTTAGGGTTAGGGTTAGGGTTAGGGTTAGGGTTAGGGTTAGGGTTAGGGTTAGGGTTAGGGTTAGGGTTAGGGTTAGGGTTAGGGTTAGGGTTAGGGTTAGGGTTAGGGTTAGGGTTAGGGTTAGGGTTAGGGTTAGGGTTAGGGTTAGGGTTAGGGTTAGGGTTAGGGTTAGGGTTAGGGTTAGGGTTAGGGTTAGGGTTAGGGTTAGGGTTAGGGTTAGGGTTAGGGTTAGGGTTAGGGTTAGGGTTAGGGTTAGGGTTAGGGTTAGGGTTAGGGTTAGGGTTAGGGTTAGGGTTAGGGTTAGGGTTAGGGTTAGGGTTAGGGTTAGGGTTAGGGTTAGGGTTAGGGTTAGGGTTAGGGTTAGGGTTAGGGTTAGGGTTAGGGTTAGGGTTAGGGTTAGGGTTAGGGTTAGGGTTAGGGTTAGGGTTAGGGTTAGGGTTAGGGTTAGGGTTAGGGTTAGGGTTAGGGTTAGGGTTAGGGTTAGGGTTAGGGTTAGGGTTAGGGTTAGGGTTAGGGTTAGGGTTAGGGTTAGGGTTAGGGTTAGGGTTAGGGTTAGGGTTAGGGTTAGGGTTAGGGTTAGGGTTAGGGTTAGGGTTAGGGTTAGGGTTAGGGTTAGGGTTAGGGTTAGGGTTAGGGTTAGGGTTAGGGTTAGGGTTAGGGTTAGGGTTAGGGTTAGGGTTAGGGTTAGGGTTAGGGTTAGGGTTAGGGTTAGGGTTAGGGTTAGGGTTAGGGTTAGGGTTAGGGTTAGGGTTAGGGTTAGGGTTAGGGTTAGGGTTAGGGTTAGGGTTAGGGTTAGGGTTAGGGTTAGGGTTAGGGTTAGGGTTAGGGTTAGGGTTAGGGTTAGGGTTAGGGTTAGGGTTAGGGTTAGGGTTAGGGTTAGGGTTAGGGTTAGGGTTAGGGTTAGGGTTAGGGTTAGGGTTAGGGTTAGGGTTAGGGTTAGGGTTAGGGTTAGGGTTAGGGTTAGGGTTAGGGTTAGGGTTAGGGTTAGGGTTAGGGTTAGGGTTAGGGTTAGGGTTAGGGTTAGGGTTAGGGTTAGGGTTAGGGTTAGGGTTAGGGTTAGGGTTAGGGTTAGGGTTAGGGTTAGGGTTAGGGTTAGGGTTAGGGTTAGGGTTAGGGTTAGGGTTAGGGTTAGGGTTAGGGTTAGGGTTAGGGTTAGGGTTAGGGTTAGGGTTAGGGTTAGGGTTAGGGTTAGGGTTAGGGTTAGGGTTAGGGTTAGGGTTAGGGTTAGGGTTAGGGTTAGGGTTAGGGTTAGGGTTAGGGTTAGGGTTAGGGTTAGGGTTAGGGTTAGGGTTAGGGTTAGGGTTAGGGTTAGGGTTAGGGTTAGGGTTAGGGTTAGGGTTAGGGTTAGGGTTAGGGTTAGGGTTAGGGTTAGGGTTAGGGTTAGGGTTAGGGTTAGGGTTAGGGTTAGGGTTAGGGTTAGGGTTAGGGTTAGGGTTAGGGTTAGGGTTAGGGTTAGGGTTAGGGTTAGGGTTAGGGTTAGGGTTAGGGTTAGGGTTAGGGTTAGGGTTAGGGTTAGGGTTAGGGTTAGGGTTAGGGTTAGGGTTAGGGTTAGGGTTAGGGTTAGGGTTAGGGTTAGGGTTAGGGTTAGGGTTAGGGTTAGGGTTAGGGTTAGGGTTAGGGTTAGGGTTAGGGTTAGGGTTAGGGTTAGGGTTAGGGTTAGGGTTAGGGTTAGGGTTAGGGTTAGGGTTAGGGTTAGGGTTAGGGTTAGGGTTAGGGTTAGGGTTAGGGTTAGGGTTAGGGTTAGGGTTAGGGTTAGGGTTAGGGTTAGGGTTAGGGTTAGGGTTAGGGTTAGGGTTAGGGTTAGGGTTAGGGTTAGGGTTAGGGTTAGGGTTAGGGTTAGGGTTAGGGTTAGGGTTAGGGTTAGGGTTAGGGTTAGGGTTAGGGTTAGGGTTAGGGTTAGGGTTAGGGTTAGGGTTAGGGTTAGGGTTAGGGTTAGGGTTAGGGTTAGGGTTAGGGTTAGGGTTAGGGTTAGGGTTAGGGTTAGGGTTAGGGTTAGGGTTAGGGTTAGGGTTAGGGTTAGGGTTAGGGTTAGGGTTAGGGTTAGGGTTAGGGTTAGGGTTAGGGTTAGGGTTAGGGTTAGGGTTAGGGTTAGGGTTAGGGTTAGGGTTAGGGTTAGGGTTAGGGTTAGGGTTAGGGTTAGGGTTAGGGTTAGGGTTAGGGTTAGGGTTAGGGTTAGGGTTAGGGTTAGGGTTAGGGTTAGGGTTAGGGTTAGGGTTAGGGTTAGGGTTAGGGTTAGGGTTAGGGTTAGGGTTAGGGTTAGGGTTAGGGTTAGGGTTAGGGTTAGGGTTAGGGTTAGGGTTAGGGTTAGGGTTAGGGTTAGGGTTAGGGTTAGGGTTAGGGTTAGGGTTAGGGTTAGGGTTAGGGTTAGGGTTAGGGTTAGGGTTAGGGTTAGGGTTAGGGTTAGGGTTAGGGTTAGGGTTAGGGTTAGGGTTAGGGTTAGGGTTAGGGTTAGGGTTAGGGTTAGGGTTAGGGTTAGGGTTAGGGTTAGGGTTAGGGTTAGGGTTAGGGTTAGGGTTAGGGTTAGGGTTAGGGTTAGGGTTAGGGTTAGGGTTAGGGTTAGGGTTAGGGTTAGGGTTAGGGTTAGGGTTAGGGTTAGGGTTAGGGTTAGGGTTAGGGTTAGGGTTAGGGTTAGGGTTAGGGTTAGGGTTAGGGTTAGGGTTAGGGTTAGGGTTAGGGTTAGGGTTAGGGTTAGGGTTAGGGTTAGGGTTAGGGTTAGGGTTAGGGTTAGGGTTAGGGTTAGGGTTAGGGTTAGGGTTAGGGTTAGGGTTAGGGTTAGGGTTAGGGTTAGGGTTAGGGTTAGGGTTAGGGTTAGGGTTAGGGTTAGGGTTAGGGTTAGGGTTAGGGTTAGGGTTAGGGTTAGGGTTAGGGTTAGGGTTAGGGTTAGGGTTAGGGTTAGGGTTAGGGTTAGGGTTAGGGTTAGGGTTAGGGTTAGGGTTAGGGTTAGGGTTAGGGTTAGGGTTAGGGTTAGGGTTAGGGTTAGGGTTAGGGTTAGGGTTAGGGTTAGGGTTAGGGTTAGGGTTAGGGTTAGGGTTAGGGTTAGGGTTAGGGTTAGGGTTAGGGTTAGGGTTAGGGTTAGGGTTAGGGTTAGGGTTAGGGTTAGGGTTAGGGTTAGGGTTAGGGTTAGGGTTAGGGTTAGGGTTAGGGTTAGGGTTAGGGTTAGGGTTAGGGTTAGGGTTAGGGTTAGGGTTAGGGTTAGGGTTAGGGTTAGGGTTAGGGTTAGGGTTAGGGTTAGGGTTAGGGTTAGGGTTAGGGTTAGGGTTAGGGTTAGGGTTAGGGTTAGGGTTAGGGTTAGGGTTAGGGTTAGGGTTAGGGTTAGGGTTAGGGTTAGGGTTAGGGTTAGGGTTAGGGTTAGGGTTAGGGTTAGGGTTAGGGTTAGGGTTAGGGTTAGGGTTAGGGTTAGGGTTAGGGTTAGGGTTAGGGTTAGGGTTAGGGTTAGGGTTAGGGTTAGGGTTAGGGTTAGGGTTAGGGTTAGGGTTAGGGTTAGGGTTAGGGTTAGGGTTAGGGTTAGGGTTAGGGTTAGGGTTAGGGTTAGGGTTAGGGTTAGGGTTAGGGTTAGGGTTAGGGTTAGGGTTAGGGTTAGGGTTAGGGTTAGGGTTAGGGTTAGGGTTAGGGTTAGGGTTAGGGTTAGGGTTAGGGTTAGGGTTAGGGTTAGGGTTAGGGTTAGGGTTAGGGTTAGGGTTAGGGTTAGGGTTAGGGTTAGGGTTAGGGTTAGGGTTAGGGTTAGGGTTAGGGTTAGGGTTAGGGTTAGGGTTAGGGTTAGGGTTAGGGTTAGGGTTAGGGTTAGGGTTAGGGTTAGGGTTAGGGTTAGGGTTAGGGTTAGGGTTAGGGTTAGGGTTAGGGTTAGGGTTAGGGTTAGGGTTAGGGTTAGGGTTAGGGTTAGGGTTAGGGTTAGGGTTAGGGTTAGGGTTAGGGTTAGGGTTAGGGTTAGGGTTAGGGTTAGGGTTAGGGTTAGGGTTAGGGTTAGGGTTAGGGTTAGGGTTAGGGTTAGGGTTAGGGTTAGGGTTAGGGTTAGGGTTAGGGTTAGGGTTAGGGTTAGGGTTAGGGTTAGGGTTAGGGTTAGGGTTAGGGTTAGGGTTAGGGTTAGGGTTAGGGTTAGGGTTAGGGTTAGGGTTAGGGTTAGGGTTAGGGTTAGGGTTAGGGTTAGGGTTAGGGTTAGGGTTAGGGTTAGGGTTAGGGTTAGGGTTAGGGTTAGGGTTAGGGTTAGGGTTAGGGTTAGGGTTAGGGTTAGGGTTAGGGTTAGGGTTAGGGTTAGGGTTAGGGTTAGGGTTAGGGTTAGGGTTAGGGTTAGGGTTAGGGTTAGGGTTAGGGTTAGGGTTAGGGTTAGGGTTAGGGTTAGGGTTAGGGTTAGGGTTAGGGTTAGGGTTAGGGTTAGGGTTAGGGTTAGGGTTAGGGTTAGGGTTAGGGTTAGGGTTAGGGTTAGGGTTAGGGTTAGGGTTAGGGTTAGGGTTAGGGTTAGGGTTAGGGTTAGGGTTAGGGTTAGGGTTAGGGTTAGGGTTAGGGTTAGGGTTAGGGTTAGGGTTAGGGTTAGGGTTAGGGTTAGGGTTAGGGTTAGGGTTAGGGTTAGGGTTAGGGTTAGGGTTAGGGTTAGGGTTAGGGTTAGGGTTAGGGTTAGGGTTAGGGTTAGGGTTAGGGTTAGGGTTAGGGTTAGGGTTAGGGTTAGGGTTAGGGTTAGGGTTAGGGTTAGGGTTAGGGTTAGGGTTAGGGTTAGGGTTAGGGTTAGGGTTAGGGTTAGGGTTAGGGTTAGGGTTAGGGTTAGGGTTAGGGTTAGGGTTAGGGTTAGGGTTAGGGTTAGGGTTAGGGTTAGGGTTAGGGTTAGGGTTAGGGTTAGGGTTAGGGTTAGGGTTAGGGTTAGGGTTAGGGTTAGGGTTAGGGTTAGGGTTAGGGTTAGGGTTAGGGTTAGGGTTAGGGTTAGGGTTAGGGTTAGGGTTAGGGTTAGGGTTAGGGTTAGGGTTAGGGTTAGGGTTAGGGTTAGGGTTAGGGTTAGGGTTAGGGTTAGGGTTAGGGTTAGGGTTAGGGTTAGGGTTAGGGTTAGGGTTAGGGTTAGGGTTAGGGTTAGGGTTAGGGTTAGGGTTAGGGTTAGGGTTAGGGTTAGGGTTAGGGTTAGGGTTAGGGTTAGGGTTAGGGTTAGGGTTAGGGTTAGGGTTAGGGTTAGGGTTAGGGTTAGGGTTAGGGTTAGGGTTAGGGTTAGGGTTAGGGTTAGGGTTAGGGTTAGGGTTAGGGTTAGGGTTAGGGTTAGGGTTAGGGTTAGGGTTAGGGTTAGGGTTAGGGTTAGGGTTAGGGTTAGGGTTAGGGTTAGGGTTAGGGTTAGGGTTAGGGTTAGGGTTAGGGTTAGGGTTAGGGTTAGGGTTAGGGTTAGGGTTAGGGTTAGGGTTAGGGTTAGGGTTAGGGTTAGGGTTAGGGTTAGGGTTAGGGTTAGGGTTAGGGTTAGGGTTAGGGTTAGGGTTAGGGTTAGGGTTAGGGTTAGGGTTAGGGTTAGGGTTAGGGTTAGGGTTAGGGTTAGGGTTAGGGTTAGGGTTAGGGTTAGGGTTAGGGTTAGGGTTAGGGTTAGGGTTAGGGTTAGGGTTAGGGTTAGGGTTAGGGTTAGGGTTAGGGTTAGGGTTAGGGTTAGGGTTAGGGTTAGGGTTAGGGTTAGGGTTAGGGTTAGGGTTAGGGTTAGGGTTAGGGTTAGGGTTAGGGTTAGGGTTAGGGTTAGGGTTAGGGTTAGGGTTAGGGTTAGGGTTAGGGTTAGGGTTAGGGTTAGGGTTAGGGTTAGGGTTAGGGTTAGGGTTAGGGTTAGGGTTAGGGTTAGGGTTAGGGTTAGGGTTAGGGTTAGGGTTAGGGTTAGGGTTAGGGTTAGGGTTAGGGTTAGGGTTAGGGTTAGGGTTAGGGTTAGGGTTAGGGTTAGGGTTAGGGTTAGGGTTAGGGTTAGGGTTAGGGTTAGGGTTAGGGTTAGGGTTAGGGTTAGGGTTAGGGTTAGGGTTAGGGTTAGGGTTAGGGTTAGGGTTAGGGTTAGGGTTAGGGTTAGGGTTAGGGTTAGGGTTAGGGTTAGGGTTAGGGTTAGGGTTAGGGTTAGGGTTAGGGTTAGGGTTAGGGTTAGGGTTAGGGTTAGGGTTAGGGTTAGGGTTAGGGTTAGGGTTAGGGTTAGGGTTAGGGTTAGGGTTAGGGTTAGGGTTAGGGTTAGGGTTAGGGTTAGGGTTAGGGTTAGGGTTAGGGTTAGGGTTAGGGTTAGGGTTAGGGTTAGGGTTAGGGTTAGGGTTAGGGTTAGGGTTAGGGTTAGGGTTAGGGTTAGGGTTAGGGTTACGGGTTAG